>UESW01001829.1:217626-239916 GCA_900491605.1 Calamus simplicifolius
GATAGTCTGAAGGCGGGCCTCCGGTTTCCTCTCCATCCTTTGGTGAAGGAGATCATGAGGTTCTACAACATTTGTCCGACGATGGTAGCCCCCAATAGCTGGCGGAGCATCATCGGGTTTATCTCGATGTGTAGCCAAGTGAAGGTAACAGCAACTCTGTCCTTATTCCGCGCTTGCTACCACCTGATACCTGGAAGGAAATCAGAGTGGCCTTACATCGGTCCCCGGAGGTCATTCAAGACAATCGTGGACAAGCCGTCATCCATAAAGGGATGGAAGATCCGATTCTTTATCGCTGAAGGGAACGTTGGTTCCGATTTTCCCCGAGGATGGGAAAACTTTGTCCGGGATGTGGAAAGCACATCCGACTTTATCTGAACAGGAGGAGGAGGATCTAGAAGCCTTCCGTGACGGCAGGACATTCTCGGCCAACGATTTGTTGTCTGAGGAGGCTCTCTTCACGCCGGGCTTAGCCCCCTCGACCCGCATGGTGGGTCTTTTCATTTTCCCATTGGTTTTACTCAAGTAAAGGTATCTCGGTCTGACCGCTTGTTCTCTGTTCTCGCAGCCAAGAAGTCTGAGCTATTGGGCCGCATAAAGAAAGGGACAAGTAAGCGCCTAAGTGAGAGCAGCGGTGGAGAGAAACGCAGGCCTGAGAAGAGGGCTCGCTTCTCCGAAGAGCGCTGGCGGAGGTTGGGGTAACCACGGCGGGGGCGCTAAAAATAGAGGAGGAGCCAAAGAGGACTGCTGAGATCCCTTGTCCCCCAGTGGTGGAAATATTTGACAGCTCGACGAGACTCCGTCGGCTTGTCCGGACGCCCCTCCTTTGGAAGATGAGCCGATGGCTGGCTCGGCGGAGGTCGGTACCCCTGAGGGCTCTCCTCTGAACGAAGAATATCCCTAGCCCTGGCAGGAGGACAGGAAGGGCGACTGCAACCGTCGGGGCTCAAGAAGAGCTTTCTATTGGAGGGCCCCCCTCAAAGGGATTTAGAGGCGGCGACGCTGGGTCGGTTGCCGCAGAGACTCGCGAGGAGCTTATGATTGGAGAACCTCTTCCTGGCGAGGTTGGGGCAACTGACGAACAGACTGAAGACTTGGCGGAGCCCGCAGGGGAAGAGCGGGTGCCTGCGACCGAGGGAAGAAATCCGGATGAGGGGATAGGGCAAGGTGAGAATCTTGCAGTCGGAGCCTCCTCCACAAAAGCTTCGGGAAAACTGATGCTTGGGCTGGCCGAGTTATCCGAGGAAGGCCAGGTTAGAATTCTGTTGGAGGAGCCGAGAGGTCAAAGGCTTCTCAATCGGAGGTTGCCCGGATCAATTTTTAGGCGGGGATGGTTAGCCCAGTAGCCCAGAATCGGCCATCGAAGTGGCGTTTTGCCCTAATGAGGTCGATACTGTACCCAGGCGCGGATCCTTCAGCGGATAAGTTCGCGGACCTGGACCTTGTCGATGTCGCATTCGGCCAGTGGAACATGGTGAAGGATATCCACCTTCTTCGAGATCAATAATTCCACCCTCATGGGGCTAGCCAGGTCTTACGTCTCCCGGGTAAGTCTATTCCCGAGTAGTGAATGCTTCCTGGTTAGCTCGGTCGTGCTTTCCTCATTTGAGTTTCATTTTGCAGAGTGCTTTGGTTACCAGGGCGTTGTGCTGGCGCTTGAGCCTGGCAACAGGGGCCAGCATCCAGGCTAGAGAGATCAGCGCCAAGCTTCAATCGCGGGCGGAGGTGTCTGACACATTTGAGCAACTTCTGGGCACCAGTAATGAGAATCTGGTGAGGATGAAGGTATTGCATCAGCTGCCCAAGGTGACGTGTCCAAGCTAGAGCTTGAAGTGAAGGAGCTACGTGGGCTCCTGGCGAAGTGTGACAACGCTTGCTCGGAGCTATCTCGGATCAAATCTAGGCATTCCGAAGAAATAAAAACTGTTAAGAAACAGTTTAACGAAAATCTAAGCAGGCAGAGGAGAGAGGCCGCTGAAGAGAGAAGTCGCCTGAGCAGAATGCTTGGCGAAGTGGAGGAGAAGGTACGGCGCACGACTGTGACATTGCCGACAAGAACGACAATATCAAATGGCACCAGGAAAAGATAACCCTGCTCGACAACAAGCTCTCCCAAGCCTGGAGAGAAGCTGATGATAGGCAGTCGAAGATCAATGACCTCAAGAGCATAATCGAGCTAATTAGGGCTGATAAATTGAGGGCCATTGACGAGGTCGAAGAGCTAACTAAGAAGTTAGCTTGGCAGGAGGAGGAGGAATGGTCCTATACCCCCCCCCCCCCCCCCCCCCCCCCTTTTTTTTAGCTTCCTTTACTGGCTCATCGTGGCATTGGCTAACTCTGTTTTTACAGATGAAAAAGGCGGAGCTGGAGAATCAAAACCAGACGTAGACCCTGCAAGGGGAATTGGCCTCTAGTCGAGGGAGGAACTCGGAGCTCGAGAGGCGGGTCAGCGAGTCCGAGGAGCAGGTTGCTCTACTACGGAATCGAGCTACTGAAACTGAGGGGCAGGTTGCCCTATTGCGGAATCAAGCTGCTGAAGCTGAGGGGCAGGTTGCCTCACTACGGAGCCAAGTGGCTGAAATTGAAATGTGATTCGCTTTGTTCAGGGGCGAACAAATGCAACTTGCGCTGACCTTCAGCTCGGTGTGGAGGACACTCGAAGTAAGATATCCAAGGAGCATCCAGAATGGGACCTCTCCTTCTTGATGTTGGAACCTTCGAAGCTTTCTCCCCAGGGATGAAGAGGATGAGTATGACGACATTTCAGATGCCGATCCTGACGTTGCTCCGGGTGCCAGTGAGGCCACGGCCCCTGAAGGGCATACTTGTCATATCACCGGGGAAACAACAGTGTTTGAAAAGGGCGAGACAAGTCAAGCTCCCCCGAATGTCACCGAGGAAGCTACCGAGGCCGCTGGGGCCGTTCCTAACCCTGATTCTTAAGGGTTATCAGTATGCTTTTGTTTTTTTGTTTTTTAACTTGTAACTCGGTTGGAGTCTTTAATGAATGAGCCTTTCGTCTTTATTCAATGGCCTTTTTCGGATGATCTCTTGTCTCAAGTTTTTCTCGACCGCGAGCAACCTATGGCTTATCTGAGCCGCTTGGTTGGTTTAGCTCGGATTTGAGCGAACATCTTGGTCGAGGCCAAGGTAGTCCGACTTATCAAGGGCGAAGACGTGGGTGCGCCTTCGATAAAAAGGGGGATTTGATCCCAAGAAGGGGGTTTGTTAACTTTCCCATCGCCATTTTTCTTATTCTTTGCGGTGCGGAGGGAGCAAATCCTCACTTCTTGCGAGCAGCCACTGAAGTAACGACACGTGGTGAGGCTTTATGGCGGTGGCACGAGATGATGGCTCGGGCGATCGGGGCACTCGCCCGAAGTAGTTTAAATACCAATGGGTGGTAGGCCATCGTTAACCACTTCCTCTGCCGATCTTTTGTTGGTTTATCTAAACTTGTGATAGCAAGATGGCTTCCGAGGATGGAGGGAGGTCAGCCGGAGCACCAGTCAACGGTGTCAACGCCCGTTGGGGAACCCGTAGGGGCCGCACTAAGGCAATCATCGACGGGGAAGTCCTGGCCTTATTGCTTGTGAGCCACTAGCAACTTCGAAAGGCGGCCGAGCAATACATGGTTGCCTCTACCAGGAGATCCTGCGCCTTCGTGAGACCTAATGATCGGTTCGAAAGGAAGGTGACGTCCCTTCAACAGCAGTTGGGCGAGCCAGTTCTGTGATGAGGGGAGGGCTCAGCAGCTCCCGGAGAGAATGACGAGCCCCTGTGAGGGCCGATGTATTTTTCTTTCCTTTCGTAGCCCTTTTTATGATGAATGAAAAGAACAGCTTCTGTAGCTTTCGTGTTTGCTGCTGTTTTGAGATGCTTGTTTTCATCATGCAAGTCTTATAAGTGATTCACTCCCTTGGAGGATTTTTGGCCATCTTGGCAAGATTCAAGGTATAGCGCTCATGCTTTAGCCGAGGTACAAAGAGTGCTTGTTATCGATCAGATAAAGGCAGCTATCTCTGTCCGGATCGGGGTGTGGGATAACACTCGGTCGTGCTGGACTGAAGATAGATACTTCGGTTTGTTCCGAAGTATGGAAGCAGCTTTGGCCTTGGAGGGGAGCATAAGGCAATGTCTCAGTTCATGCCTGGATACGATAGGCAGTTGGGCCAGAGCAGAGGATATTGAAGCGTCCTTATCGAGGAGTACTTGGCCTTTGCGCCTCTTTATTGCTCTGTCAGTGCCTTGTCTTTTCCAAGGCAAGTCGACCTTCGTTTTACCAAAGTAGATAGTACGGCTCTATAGCCAGCAAAAAGTTGCCTCGGTGCTTTCCAAGGGGCTTTTATTATATCGATTTTTTTCAATGGGTCGTTTTAGCGTACGACGCAAGCACTTATCCATCATTGGAGGACATCACTTTCACAGGACGATCTCCCAGGTCTGCCCGTATCCGTAAGACTGGCGATCGATTTTCTGCATTTAAGACCCATGATCCGGGATCAGAGAAAATCTTTCGGGTGTATCATGGCTCGGGCGACGTTTGGCACGCAACGAGGGGCGCTGTCTTCATCCCAGGAGGCCACGTGGTGGCGTGGATTAGGCGTTTTGAATCTCGGGGCTTTCTGCCTTGATAGTTGCTCCCGATCCATTCTGCCTATAAAAAGGGAAGGAAGGGGCCGCGTTAGGCCATCCCCAAAACTTTCTTCTCTGTGTTCGTAGAAAAATTTTTATGATGGTGTGTCCCGGAGGCTGAGAGTGGGAGGACTGATTTTCTTTTTGTAAGTCATCTTCCTCCGGACAGCAGGGGTGATGAAGGAACCGCTGAAGAGCAGCTCGTCCTCAAGGGATGAGTTTCGGAGATCATATGGAGAGCGCACAGAGGGCCGTAGAGATCATACGGAGAGTGCACATATGCGCTTCATGTGTGTCCTTTGTGGCCTGCTACGGGGGACACAGGGAAGGAAGTGCCTAGGCACCCCCGTAGCATGCACGAAGCCTCCTTCTTCATCGGGCTGGATTCTCGTCTCTTCTCTGAGGGGAATCCTTGCCACGGGAAGGGGGAGCTAAGAGCAGCGTGGGGCTGATGGTCCCCTAGCTCTCTCAATCGGGCAGCGGCCTACAACCCAGCGTTCCACCTGGGGGGAGCTGGTTAGTTTGCCTGATTCCTCAGAATCAGTCCATGGGTTATACCTCCTTTTGGATCTCTTAATTCATCCGGAGGGACCATGGGAGGCCGGCTTTGCCACTTATCAGGGCAAGCTGGCTGGTTTGTCTGATTTGTCTGATTTCTTAGGTCAGACGCCGAAGTATCATCGTTAACCGAAGCTGACTGGAGCAGTTCGGCCGAGCTATTTACTCATTTTCATTTTCTGTGCTTTGATGCACTTGTAACTCCTCTCAGGAGGTTATAACTTTTCTTTTGATGAGGAAATAAAGAAATTTTTCATTCCCTCTTTCTTTAGCTTCTGCCTCTTTTGTGCTGGGGAGTTGTTACTCTATATTGCGCCTTTTATGTTGCAGCATATTTCGGCAGCGCTATCGCGGCTTAGTCCTTGCTAAGGCCAAGATACGAAGATATTGCTCAGTCCGGCCGAGGCTTGTAAGCTGCCCGAATCCGGAGGAAGTTTTGGAGATCATTCGGTTCGGCCGGGGCTTGCAAGCTACCCAAATCCGAACGAAATTTTGGGGACCGCTTGGTCCGGCTGTGATATGCTATTCCGACTCATAGCTCAGCCCAACCGAGGCATGGAGATTTAGCTCAGGCTCGGTCATCGCCGAGGATTATAATATTTTATTTGGCCTCTGGTGTAGACTGTCAGAGAGGATAAGGGTCACCCGACTGACGCATGGGGCCTCCGAAGTTTACGATTTGGTTACATTCAAGGAAGGCGTGCCAACGCGTTACATTTCTTCACACCTTTTCAAGGGCGCTCGATTCGAGGTGCCTAGTAGATTTTCGAGGACATTTATCTCAAAAGGGTTTGACAAACTGGAGGGAACCTGGTCCCTAGAGAAGGAGGGAAGTTCCCAAGCACCTCGTTGATGCTAAATGATCCTCCTCGGGAGGGGGCGCGACCCCTCGCCTCCCACAAGCGCCCACCAGAGTGGTGACGCGTGCTAAGTTTCCACAGGTCGAGATTAATGACTCGATCGATCGAAACACTTGCCATGAGTGGTTTAAATATGGACTAGAGGGATGCATGTGCTGGTCATCCTTTCAGCCAGTTTCCCAGTGGCTCTTGAGTGTGGATATGCCTCCGGCGGCGAAAGACGATCAACTCAAGGGCCGAACGGCGGTGCCGACGGCCGCAGGGACTCCCGGGAGAGTCGCATCGCAGTGACCGTTGATGGAGTGACCTTGGCGTCGGCGTTCGTGAGCCATGAGCAGCTACAAAGGGTGGCCGGGTGATATCTGGCCGTCTCGATGAGGGAGGTCGAGTCCCTCCGCCGTGTTATCAGCCAGCAAGAAGGGGAAATAGCGTCCCTTCGCCAAAAGATTGCCGAGTTAGTTCAGCATGGGGAGAGTTCGGCAGCTCCCGGAGAAGATGTGAAGCCTCTGTGAAGGCTATTTTTGTCTTTTCTTTTCCTCTTTGTTTTTCTCTATGATAAGCAGAAAGGGGGGTTTTTTGGCAACTTTTGTTTTCGCTACCATCCCCAAGATGTTTGTCCCTGTCGAACAACGTTTGCATTTTGGAGACCAACTAGGTCGGCCGGGGCTTGTAAGCGGCCCGAATCTGAACATAGTTTAGGAGAATACTTAGTAGGCCGGGCTTGTAAGCTGCCCGAATCCGAGCTAAGTTTAGAGGAACGTTTAGGTCGGCTGGGGCTTGTAAGCTGCCTGAATCCGAACATAGTTTAGGAGAATACTTAGGTCGGCCGGGGCTTGTAAGCTGCCCGAATCCGAGCTAAGTTTAGAGAATGTTTAGGTCGGCCGGGGCTTGTAAGCTGCCCGAATCCGAACATAGTTTAGGAGAATACTTAGGTCGGCCGGGGCTTGTAAGCTGCCGAATCCGAGCTAAGTTTAGAAGAACGTTTAGGTCGGCCGGGGCTTGTAAGCGGCCCAATCCGAACATAGTTTAGGAGAATATTTAGGTCGGCCGGGGCTTGTAAGCTGCCCGAATCCGAGCTAAGTTTAGAAGAACATTTAGGTCGGCCGGGGCTTGTAAGCGGCCCGAATCTGAACATAGTTTAGGAGAATACTTAGGTCGGTCGGGGCTTGTAAGCTGCCCGAATCCGAGCTAAGCTTTGAAGAATGTTTAGGTTGGCCGGGGCTTGTAAGCGGTCCAAATCCGAACATAGTTTAGGAGAATACTTAGGTCGGCCGGGGCTTGTAAGCTGCCCTAATCCGAGCTAAGTTTAGAAGAACGTTTAGGTCGGCCGGGGCTTGTAAGCGGCCCGAATCTGAACATAGTTTAGGAGAATACTTAGGTCGGCCGGGGCTTGTAAGCTGCCCGAATCCGAGCTAAGCTTTGAAGAACGTTTAGGTCGGCTGGGGCTTGTAAGCGGCCCGAATCCGAACATAGTTTAGGAGAATACTTAGGTCGGCCGGGGCTTGTAAGCTGCCCGAATCCGAGCTAAGTTTAGAAGAACTTTTAGGTCGGCCGGGGCTTGTAAGCGGCTTGAATCCGAACATAGTTTAGGAGAATACTTAGGTCGGCCGGGGCTTGTAAGCTGCCCGAATCCGAGCTAAGTTTAGAAGAACGTTTAGGTCGGCCGGGGCTTGTAAGCGGCCCGAATCTGAACATAGTTTAGAAGAATACTTAGGTCGGCCGGGGCTTGTAAGCTACCCGAATCCGAGATAAGTTTAGAAGAACGTTTAGTTCGGCCGGGGCTTGTAAGCGGCCCGATCCGAACATAGTTTAGGAGAATACTTAGGTCAGCCAGGGCTTGTAAGCTGCCCGAATCCGAGCTAAGTTTAGAAGAACGTTTAGGTCGGCCGGGGCTTCTAAGCGGCCTGAATCTGAACATAGTTTAGGAGAATACTTAGGTCGGCCGGGGCTTGTAAGCTGCCCAAATCCGAGCTAAGTCTTGGGCATTGTTCGGTTCTCGACCATGCTGGGAGCGCTCGGTCATACCGAGCTTTTACCAAGCGGGACTCGACTTAGCCGAGGTTCGGAGATTCAATTCAAAGCTCGGGGAAATGGCTCGGTTGTGCCGATAGTGAGTTAGAGGTATCCATTTCTCATCGCAATTTTTCCAAAGAGTCGACCATGTCGTAAATAACAGGAATAAGATGCCAGAGTTATAAACGGGGCAGGTCAAAGAGGCGTACCCTACTGATAGTATACGCGGAGATTGTCCGAGTTCCACGTTCGGAGAATGGATTTCCCGCTTAGATCCTGAGCTTGTAGGTGCCAGGTCCGATGACTTCCGCTACTTGGTAGGGGCCTTCCCGGTTTGGCGAGAGCTTTCCTTGCTCCAACGGCTTGGAGACGGATGCTTTCCAAAGAACGAGATCGCCAGGTGAGAAGGATTTTCCTTTGACTCTGGAGGCATGATAACGGGCCACTCTCTGCTGGTACGCGGCCATTCTGATTCAAGTTTTTTCCCTGACCTCTTCTACCAAGTCGAGATTGGTGCAGAGCTGCTCTTCATTGGCTTCTTCTGAGTAGGTTTCAACTCAAGGAGAGGGAAGGCCTATCTCCACTGGGATGACGGCTTCCGTGCCAAAAGCCATCCGGAACGGGGTCTCACTGGTGGGGATCCTCCGGGTGGTGCGGTAGGCCCATAGAACATGGTGAAGTTCATCCGCCCATCCGCCTCGGGCTCTGACAAGCCGAGTTTTAATCCCTTGAAGCAGGGTTCGATTTGTTACCTCGGCTTCTCCATTGGCTTGCGGATGCCCTACTGAGGTGAGGCGATGGCCAATGCCATGATCTTCGTAGAACTCCTGGAACTTGGGATTATTGAACTGCTTGTCATTGTCAGTGATGATGGTATGCGGGAGGCTGAAGCGACAGATGATGGATTTCCACACGAAATCCCTGGCCCGAGCTTGGTGATTTGGGCGACTGCCTCAGCCTCGACCCACTTAGTGAAGTAATCAATGGCGACGAATAAAAACTTCCTCTGTCCGGTGGCGAGGGGAAAAGGGCCAAGAATATCCATCCCCCACTTAGCAAAGGGCCAAGCGGAGGAAATGGGGATCAGACTGGCAGAGGGGAGCCTCTGAATGTTGGAGTGCCTCTGGCAGGGGTCACAGGCTCGGACGAGATCGTTGGCATCCTTTTGCATGGTTGGCCAGTAATATCCCTGGCAAAGCACCTTGTGGCATAGAGATCGACTTCCTAGATGACTGCCACAAATTCCTTCATGCACCTCCCGAAGTGCGTAGTCAGCCTCAGATGGGCAGAGGCATCTGAGAAGCAGCATGGAGAAGGACCGCTTACAGAGCTGGTCGTCGATTAGCACATAGTGGTAGCTTGCAACTTCAACTTTCTTGCTTCCCTGCAGTCGGCTGGGAGAGACCCTTCTTTATGATACTTCAATATAGGGTCAAACCAAGATGGTTCGACCTCAATCTGCATTACTCGGTCTGCCTCCGCAACACTGGCTTTTTCAGAATTTCCAAGGGGAACTTCCACTCGGAGTCCATCAACTCTGCAGTTGCTAGCCGGGATAATAGATCGGCATGAGCATTTTCTGATCTGGGAATCTGGATAACTTCGAATTCGGTGAAGTAAGAGAGTAAGTTCCGAACCTCTTGGAGATACCGAATCATGTTTGGCTCTCGGCCTCAAACTCGCCCCGCACGTGACTGGCTACCAACTGAGAGTCGGTAAAGGCATTCAGTTTCTTCACTTTTAGGTCATGGGCGATTCGGAGTCCGACGAGCAGAGCTTCATATTCGGCTTCGCTGTTGGAGGCTGGGAAGGAGAATCGAACGCCGTACTCAAAGGTTATCCCCTCTGGGCTGGTGAGGACTAGACCAGCACCGGAGCCATTGGCGTTGGAGGATCCGTCGACGTGGAGCAGCCAAAGGGCATTTGGTCTTGGATGTTCGGAGGAGTCCAGGGTGGAGCCATCTTTTGGGATAGTGCATTCAAGGAGGAAGTCGGCTAGGACTTGCACTTTTATGGCAGGGCAAGGCTGATACCGGATGTCATGCTCGCTCAATTCAACGGCCCATTTTGCCATTCTTCCTGATGTATCTGGGTGGTGGACCACTGCCTTGATTGGCTGGTCGGTGAGGACCATCACAGAATACACCTGAAAATATGGTCGCAACCTCCGAACCAACGTTATTAGAGCCAGCACCAGCTTTTCGATCCGGGTGTATCTTGTTTTGGCATCCCGGAGCAGTTTGCTGACATAGTAGATTGGCTTTTGAGTCTTCTTATCTTCTCTGACCAAAACCGAGCTAATTGCACCTTCCAAACTGGCAGATATAGAAACAGCATTTCTTCCGGATCGGGGCTACTGAGGAGAGGCGGAGAGCCGAGATACTTCTTGAGGTCTTCAAATGATTTTTGGCACTCAGGAGTCCATTGAAAGTTCTTGGCAGATCGGAGGGAGGATCCTCTCGACCGATCGAGCCATGAAGCGTTAAGGGCCGCAATCCTCCCCGTCATGCGCTGGACTTCTTTGACATACGAAGGTGGCGCCATTTGCTGAAGGGCTTGAATCTTCTGCGGGTTGGCTTCGATGCCTCTGAGAAACCATAAAGCCCAGAAATTTTCCTGAGGTGACGCCGAAAGCACACTTTGCCGGATTGAGCTTCATCCGATACTTTTGGAGTGTCGCGAAGCTTTCTGAGAGGTCTTCAATATGCTGGGAAGCTTCTTTGCTTTTAACCAGCATGTCATCAACGTATACTTCCATGTTCCGACCGATCTGCTCCTTGAAGACCTTGTTTACTAGCCTTTGGTAGGTGGCGCCCGCATTCTTTAGACCAAATGGCATAACTCGGTAGCAATAGGTACCTCGGTCGGTTATGAAGGCTGTTTTTTCTTCATCTTCGGGTGCCATCCGAATTTGGTTATAGCCTGAGTAGGCGTCCATGAAGGTCAGCATCTGATGGCCGGAGGTGGCATCCACGAGCTGGTCGATCCGGGGGAGAGAGAAACTGTCTTTCGGACATGCTTTATTAAGGTCGGTGAAGTCGATGCAGATTCTCCACTTGCCATTTGACTTTTTCACCATGACGACATTGGATAGCCAGCTCGGATAATTTACCTCCCGAATGAAGTTCGCCTTAATGAGTTTGTCCACCTCTTCTTCAATTGCTCTCTGCCGGTTAGGGGCGAAGCTTCTCTTCTTCTGCTTCACAGGTTGGGACATCTCGTCCACATTAAGATGATGGACAAGGACGTCCGGACTGATCCCAGGCATGTCTGAGGCTGACCAAGCGAAGACATCAGCATTCCTTCGAAGAAAATTGATCAGCTCTAGCCGAATCTCCCCTTCAGCAACGATCCGATCCTTATGGTTCGGTCAGGCCGAGCTTCGTCCAAGGGCACTTCCTCCAGCTCTTTGGCTGGTTCTCCTCGCTGCTCGGCGAAATCCTCTCGAGCGTCTAGTCCATCAACCTCGGGCAGTCTGGATTACAGGCTGGTGACGAAACACTGCCGAGCTATTGCTTGGCTTCCCCGAACTTCACCTACCCCTCGCTCGATAGGGAACTTCATAACAAGATGCAGGATGGAGACGGCGGCTCTGAGAGACATTAGGCCGGGTCTTCCCAGGATAGCATTGTAGGGAGACCGAAGCTTGGTCACCAGGAAATCTGCATACACAGTGGCCATGCGGGGCCAGGTCCCCGCACGGACCATCAAGGTGACGATCCCTTCCGGGACAACAACATCGCCGTGAACCCCATTAGGGTGGAGCCCACGGCTTGGAGATTCTCTATAAGAAGCTTCATCTTCACAAACACATCGAGGTACAAAACATTGACGGAGCTTCCACTATCAATGAGAATCTGGCTTACATCATAGTTGTTCAAATTTAGAGATACAACTAATGCATCATCATGTGGAACTGTATCCCTTGGAAGTCGTCATTGGAGAAAGAAAGCTCGTCGGGGCGTGCCTTCTTCGGCGCTGGACCTTCTTCATTGTTCCTCCCGCCTGAAGGACCACCGACGCCTCAATCACATTAATGTGGCCAGCAACTGGAGGATTTGGAGGGGGAGGAGGTTGCTGCTGGGGCTCAGGCCGGCGATCGCCCCCGTTCCTTGGCTCGGGGGCTCCTCTGAACGATCCAATCTACCCGCTGGATGAGCCTTTCAATCTCATTCTTAAGTTGCCAGCACTCTTCGGTGTTGTGGCCATGGTCGCGATGGTAGCGGCAATATTTGGCAGGATCTCTCCGGGCCGCATTCCCTCAGAGAGGAGGAGGTCGAGGGAGCTGGCGCTCGATCTCCATGAGGATCTCCGCTCTTGGGGCAGTGAGCGGAGTGAACCAATGGAACCTCCTAGGTGGGCTCCGAGAGCGGTTCCTCGGCGGCGGCTGGGGAATCCTCTGGCGGCGAGGCGGACTTGGCCGGCGGGCAGGTCGGTGCCTATCGAGCCCTTGGGCTCCTTCTTCTTCATTAGCTCGGCTCGGGCGGCTCTCCGTGACTCCTCGACTCTGGCATATTTGTCAGCCAGGGCCATCATGTCGGAGAGGTTTGGAGGGTAACTGACCTCCAGCGCCAGGTAGAAGTCGCTCTCCTTAATACTCCGCCCGCTAGGGTGGACATGGCCACCTCATGATTAAGGTGGTCCACTTCTAGCATGGCCGTATTAAAACGGCCGAGATACTTCTTCAGGGACTCCCCCTCTCTCTGCTTAACTTCGGAGAGGGAGTCGGATCTTCGTCGGTGGCGGAGGCTACTGACGAACTGGCTGATGAATAGGTGGCTCAGCTCGTCAAAAGAATTAACGGAACCTGGTTTCAAAGCATTGAACCAGGTTCGGGCAGATCCCCTGAGGGTGGAAAGGAAAGCGCAACAGAGGACTGCATCTGATGCTCCGTGGAACATCATTATTGATCAGAAGCTGCTAAGATGATTGTCGGGGTCGGAGGAGCCATGATAAGGCTCAATGGCAGGCAGCTTGACATGGGAGGGAATTACCTCCTCCATGATCTTCTTAGAGAAGGGGGCGCCCTGCTCCACTTTATTCTGAAGTGGATGGGCTTGCTTGGCGGCGTCAAGCTCTTGACGCATTTCTTGGAGTTGGCGATGGATCTCCTCGTTAGGAAGAGCAAGAGGGGCAGGATGAGGAGGATACTGAGACGGTGTCGAATCATGGCGAGAATACACCAGGGAGAGATATCAGACCTACTGAGATCTAGGGAGATCTTTGTCGCGGGCTCGCTAAGGAGCTAGCTCAGCTTCCCTGGGATGGCGAGGGGGGTCGCAACCCCGTGCGGACTGGAAGAAGAGATCGCCGGATGGGCGGGGGTCGCATCCTCCTCAGGAGGGTGAGGAGCATGAGCGGCCGGACGGGGGGCTTCGGAGCGCCCCTGAATCAGGTGGGCCAGAGCCTGAACCTACTGGGCCAGTAAGGCGAACTGGTCCTGAGTCACTGGGGCCGCCGATGGTGACGGAGTCTCGACTAGCGACGGTGGTGGCGCGACATTGCTCACTGGATCAGGCCTTTGAGAGGCGACCTGATCTCGGACTTCGAAGGTGGCCTTTCTTCGGTTGGCCATAGGAGGAATCCTCTTGCAGACTGAGATCCTTGTCTCCTAGATCACAAGTTTTTAGGGACTTGAGGGCCCTTCCTCTAGCACAATCTGTTGCTGCTGAAATCCGTCCTCCGACTCGGGCGCGACGGGGCTTCGAGACGGGCTTCCTCCTGGGCGGACCTGCAAGACAGTCCTCACGCGAGAGGCGTTGGGGGTGGCCCTCTGCGGAAGACCCTCCGACGCTCAAGTCAGTGGAGATCGACAGCCAACAGAAAAGAGGAGAAGGCTCTCGCCGAAGAGTTCCTCCAGAGGCTCCGAGCGGAACGCTAATGGCGAAAGCAAGGCAGGAGAGAGAGAGAGAGAGAGAGAGAGAGACATTGAGCAAGTGTGCGCATGGGGGATCATGTACCTGAGGGGGTCTGAAGCTGTGGTATTTATAGAAGATCACCTTGTTGTTTGGGAGCGTCGTGGGTCCAAAAGTCGTTGAGATTCGAATTTGTTTGTTATAAGATCGGTAGGATTCGTATCCGGTTAGTTAGAGGATCAACGGCTGGGAGAGCTTGTTGATGTCTCGAGATTTGGTAGGGGCATAGGCCCCAGGGGCCTAGGCCACTCTCAGATATGATTCCAGTTTTGAATCTTAAGGATTTAAGCTTTCCCGCGCCGGATTCCACAGAGGTATGGGGATCACTCGGGTTAGGCCGAGTGATAGGAAGGAACCAGCTAGAAAAGCCGGGTGGTGGGATGGTTTGGTTAGAGCCAAGGGACGACAGCTCGGCCGGGGCCAAGAGACGGTAGACGATGGCTCGGCCGGAGGGGCCAAGAGATGGTAGCTCGGCTGGGACCGAGAAAGAGAGCTCGGCTAGGGCCGAGAGGCAAAAGCTCGGATGGGGCCGAGAGATGATAGCTCGGCTGGGACCGAGAGGTGATAGCTCGGCTAGGGCCGAGAGACAAAAGCTCAAATGGGGGTGTGAAACGCGGTCCGCGCCTTGAGAATCCTTGGCTCGGTGAGGGGCTAAGGCACCCCGACCTACCGAGGCTGACTCATCCCTGACGGGTGTCGCACAGCGAGCAAAAATCAGGGCTAGCCTTAACCACGTACACGATTATTGATGCATATTGGTTTTACCCCTCAACATATATATATAATATATATATATAAGTATATATGCATATGTATATATGTGTGTATATATATATATATCATAACAAGAAAATACTGAAATAGCGACTCAAATTTAGCGACACATCTTTGCGTCGCTAAATTGTGACCAAATTGCGATGCCTCAGGGACAACAAAAAATAGCGACACAATTAGCGATCCAAGAAACCTGTGTCGCTATTTAGCGACGCAATAGAGACGTAAAAAACTAAAAAATTAAAAAAAATTATTAATTTAGCGACGCAACTGTTGCGTCGCTAAATAGCGATGCATAGCTCAAAAATTAAAAAATATTAAATTTTAATTTAGCGATGCAAATAGTGCGTTGCTATTTAGCGACGCATTATCGACGCAATAAACTAGATAATTGAAAAAAAAATTAATTAATTTAGAGACGCAAGTAATGCATCGCAATTTTTTTAAAATAATTTAAATTTTATAAAATATAATTAAAATATAAAAATTAAAATTGCGACGCCACTAGATGCGTCGCAATTTAGCGACACATAAAAAATGAGTTGCTACATTGCGACGCAACTAGGTGCGTCGCAATTATTTTAAGAAAAATTAATTTTTATAAAATATAAATATTAAATAAAAATATTGCAACGCAATTCAGTGCATTGCAATTTTTAAAAAAAAATTAATTATTTTAAATAGCGACGCATTAGCGATGCAATAAACTAAATAATTGAAAAAAAAATTAATTTTTTATTTAGCGACGCAAGTAATGCGTAGCAAATTTTTTAAAAAAAATATAAATTTTAAAATATAAAAAATAAAAAAATAAAAAATTGCGATGCTACTAGATGCGTCAATATTTAGCGATGCATAAAAAATGAGTCGCTACGTTGCGACGCAAATAGGTATGTCGCAATAATTTTAAAAAAATTAATTTTTATAAAATATAATTATGAAATAAAAATATTGAGATGCAATTCAGTGCGTCGTAATTTTTTTAAAAAAATATTTATCTTAAATAGCGACGCAATGAATCAGAAAATAAAAAAAATTAATTTTTAATTTAACGATGTAAATATTGTGTCACAAATTTTTTATAAAAAATAAATTTTATAAAAAAATTAAAAATAAAACATTGCGACGCATCGAAATTTATCGCAATGTAGCGACGCAAATAAAATGAGTCGCTACATTGCGACGCCATAAGGTACGTCACAAATTCTTGAAGAAAAATTAATTTTTCTAAAATATCAATATGAAATAAAAATATTGTGACACAATTTAGTGCGTCGCAATTTTTTTAAAAAATTAATTATGTTAAATAATGACGCATTAGCGACGTAATAAACTAGAAAATTAAAAAAAAATCAATTTTTAATTTAGCGACGCAAGTACTACATCACAATTTTTTTTAAAAAAAATAAATTTTATAAAAAAATTAAAAATAAAATAATGCGACGCAATTCAGTGCATCGCAATTTTTTTAAAAAAATTTATTATGTTAAATAGCGACGCAATAGCGACGCAATAAACCAAAAAATTAAAAAAAAATTAATTTTTAATTTAGCGACGCGAGTATTGCATCGCAATTTTTTTAAAAAAATAAATTTTATAAAAAAAAAATAAAAACATTGCGACGCATCGAAATGCGTCGCAATTTAGCGACGCAAATAAAATGAGTCGCTACATTGCAACGTCGCAAGGTGCGACGCAATTTTTTGAAGAAAAATTAATTTTTATAAATTATAATTATGAAATAAAATATTATGGTGTAATTCAGTGCATCGCAATTTTTTTAAAAAAATTAATTATATTAAATAGCGACGCATTAGCGATGCAATAAATCAGAAAATTAAAAAAAATTAAATTTTAATTTAGCAACGCAAACAATGCATCGCAATTTTTTTAAAACATTAAATTTTATAAAATATAATTAAAAGATAAAAAAATTAAAAATAAAACAATGCAACGCAATGAAATGCGTCGCAATTGTTTTAAAAAAATTAATTTTGGTACATTAAAAAATTAATTTTGGTACATGCGTCGGATCGATCATCGCCGATCGGGATCATGGCTTCGATCGATCGCAACCGTCGGATCGTCACCGATCAGATTGATCGCAATGGTCCGAGATCGATCATCGCCGATCAAAATCATCATGGCTTGGATCGATCGCAACCGTCGGATCGTTGCCGATCGGATTGATCGCAACGGTCCGAGATCGATCATTGCCGATCGGATCATGGCTTCACTCGATAGCAACCGTCAGATCGTCGCCGATCGGATTGATTGCAACGGTCCGAGATCGATCATCGCCGATCGGGATCATGGCTTGGATCGATCGCAACCGTCGGATCCTCGCCGATCAGATTGATCGCAACGATCCGAGATCAATCATCGCCGATTGGGATCATCATGGCTTGGATCGATCGCAACTGTCGGATCATCGCCAATCGGATTGATCGCAACGATACAAGATCGATCATCGTCGATCGGGATCATGGCTTCGATCGATCACAACCATCGGATCGTCACCAATCGGATTGATCGCAACGATCCGAGATGGATCATCGCCGATTGGGAACATGGCTTGGATCGATCGCAACCGTCAGAAAGACGCCGATCGGATTGATCGCAACGGTCCAAGATCGATCATCGCCGATCGGGATCGTGGCTTCAATCGATCGCAACCGTCAGATCGTCGCCGATCGGATTGATCGCAACGGTCCGAGATCAACCATCGCCGATCGGGATCATGGCTTGGATCGATCCCAACCGTCGGATCGTCGCCGATCGAATTGATCGCAACGGTCCGAGATCGATCATCCCGATCCGGATCATGACTTCGATCGATCGCAGCCGTCGGATCGTCGCTGATCGGATTGATCGCAACGGTTCGTGATCGATCATCGCTTATCAGGATCACGGTTTGGATCGATCGCAATCGTCGCCGATCGGATTGATCGCAACGGTCCGAGATCGATCATCACCGATCGGGATCATGGCTTGGATCGATCACAACCATCGGATCGTCACCGATCGTATTGATCGCGACGGTCCGAGATCGATCATCGCCGATCAGGATTATGGCTTGCATCGATCGCAATCGTTGGATCATCGCCGATCAGATTGATCACAACGGTCCGCAATCGATCATCGCCGATCGGGATCATAGCTTCGATCGATCGCAATCGTCGGATTATCACCGATCGTATTGATCGCAACGGTCCGAGATTGATCATCGCCGATCGAGATCATGGCTTTGATCGATCGCAACCATCGGATCGTCGCCGATCAGATTGATCGCAACTATCGGATCGTCGCCGATCAGATTGATCGCAACGGTCCGAGATCGATCATCGCCGATCAGGATTATGGCTTGGATCGATCGCAACCGTCGGATTGATGCCGATCAGAATGATCGCCATGGTTCGAGATCGATCATCGCCGATCAGGATCATCATAGCTTGGATCGATCGCAACCGTCGGATCATCGCCGATCGGATTGATCGGAACGGTCCGAGATCGATCATCGCCGATCGGGATCATGGCTTGGATCGATCTTAACCGTCGGATCGTAATTGATCGTTTTGATCGCAACGATTGAGATCGATCATCGCCGATCGGGAAGATCATGGCTTGGATCGATCACAACCGTCGATCATCGCCGATCGGATTGATTGCAACGGTCCGAGATTGATCATCGCTAATCGGCATCATGGCTTCGACCAATCGTAACCATTGGATCGTCGTTGACCGTATTGATCGCAACAGTCCGAGATCGATCATCGCCGATCGAGATAATGGCTTTGATCGATCACAACTATTGGATCGTCGCCGATCGGATTGATCGCCACATTCCGAGATCGATCATCACCGATCGGGATCATGACTTCGACCGATCGCAACCGTTGGATCGTAGCCGATCGGATTGATCGCAACGGTCCGAGATCGATCATTGCCGATCGGGATCTTGGCTTGGATCGATCACAACCGTCGGATTGTCGCCGATCAGATTGATTACAACGGTCAGAGATCGATCATCGCCGATCGAGATCATGGCTTGGATCGATCGCAACCCTCGGATCGTCGCCGATTGTATTGATCGCAACAGTCCGAGATCGATCTTCGCCGATCGGGATCTTGGCTTGGATCGATCACAACCGTCAGATCGTAGCCGATCGGATTGATCGTAATGGTCCGAGATCGATCATCGCCGATCGGGATCATCATGGCTTGGATCGATCGCCACCGTCGGATCGTTGACGATCGTATTGATCGCAACGGTCCGAGATCGATCATCGCCAATCAGGATCATGGCTTCGATCAATCGCAACCATCGGATTGTTGCCGATCGGATTGATCGCAATGGTCCGAGATCGAACATTGCCGATAGGGATCATGGCTTGGATCGATCGCAACCATCGGATCGTCGCCGATCGGATTGATCGCAACGGTCCAAAATCGATCATCGCCGATCAGGATCATCATGGCTTGGATCGATCGCAACCATCGGATCGTCGCCGATCGGATTGATCGCAATGGTCCGAGATCGATCATCGCCGATCGAGATCAAGGCTTGGATCGATTGCAACCTTCGGATCGTCGCCGTTCGGATTGATCGCAACAATCCAACATCGATCATCGCCGATCGGGATCATGGCTTGGATCGATCGCAACCATCGTATCGTTGCCGATCGGATTGATCGCAACGGTCCAAGATCGATCATCGCCGATCGGGATCATGGATTGGATCGATCGCAACCGTCGGATCGTCGCCGATCGGATTGATCGCAATGGTCCGAGATCGATCATCGCCGAACGGGATCATGGCTTGGATCGATCGCAACCGTCGGATCGTCGCCGATCGGATTGATCGCAATGGTCCGAGATCGATCATCCCTGATCGGGATCATGGCTTCGATCTATCGCAACCATCGGATCGTCGCCGATCCGATTGATCGCAACAGTCCGAGATCGATCATCGCAGATCGGGATCATGGCTTCGACCGATCGCAACCCTCGGATCGCCGCCGATCGGATTGATCGCAACGGTCCGATATCGATCATCGTCGATCGGGATCATGGCTTCGATCGATCGCAACCGTCGGATCATCATCGATCGAATTGATTGCAATGGTTCGAGATCGATAATCGCCAATCAGGATCATGGCTTGGATCGATCGCAACCATCGGATCGTCGATGATCGGATTGATCGCAACGGTCCGAGATCGACCATCGCCGATCGGGATCATGGCTTGGATCGATCGCAACCGTCGGATCGTCGCTGATCGAATTGATCGCAATAGTCCGAGATCGATCATCGCCGATCGAGATAATGGCTTTGATCGATCGCAACCGTCGGATCATCGCCGATCGGATTGATCACAATGGTCCAAGATCGATCATCGCCGATTGGGATAATGGCTTGGATCGATCGCAACAATCGGATCGTCGCCGATCGGATTGATCGCAATGGTCCGAGATCGATCATCGCCGATCGGGATCATGGCTTGGACCGATCTTAACCGTCGGATCGTCGCCGATCTGACTGATCGCAACGGTCCAAGATCGATCATCGCCGATCGGGAAAATCATGGCTGGATAGATCACAACCGTCGGGTCATCGCTGATAGGATTGATCGCAACGGTCCGAGATTGATCATCGCCGATCGGGATCATGGCTTTGATCGATCGCAACAGTCGGATCGTCGCCGATCGGATTGATCGCAACGGTCAGAGATCGATCATCGCCGATCGGGATCACAGCTTGGATCGATTGCAACCGTCGGATCGTCGACGATCGAGTTGATCGCAATGATCCGAGATCGATCATCGCCGATCGGGATCATTGCTTCGACCGATCGCAACCGTCGGATCGTCGCCTATCGTATTGATCGCAACGGTCCGAGATCGATCATCGCCGATCAAGATTAGCTTGGATCGATCGCAACCGTCAGATCGTCACCGATCGGATTGATCGCAACGGTACAAGAACGATCATCGCCGATCGGGATCATGGCTTGGATCGATGCAACCATCAGATCGCCGATGATCGTATTGATCGCAACGGTCCGAGATCGATCATCGCCGATCGGGATCATGGCTTGGATCGATCGAAACCATCGGATCGTCGCCGATCGGATTGATTGCAACGGTCCGAGATCGATCATCGCCGATCGGGATCATCATGGCTTGGATCCATCCCAACCGTCGGATCATCGCCGATCGGATTGATCGCAACGGTCCGAGATCGATCTTCGCCGATCGTGATCATTGCTTCAATCAATCGTAACCGTCGGATCATCGCCGATCATATTGATCCCAATGGTCCGAGATTGATCATCGCCGATCGGGATCATGGCTTGGATCGATCGCAACCGTCGGATTGTCGCCGATCGAATTGATCGCAATGGTCCGAGATCGATCATCGCCGATCGGGATTATGGCTTCGATCGATCGCAACCGTCGGATTGTCGCCGATCGAATTGATCGCAACAGTCCGAGATCGATCATCACCGATCGCGATCATGGCTTGGATCAATCACAACCGTCGGATCGTCGCCGATCGGATTGATCGCAATGGTCCAAGATCGATCATCGCCGATCGGGATCATGGCTTGGATCGATTGCAACCGTCGGATCATCGCCGATCGAGTTGATCGCAATGAACTGAGATCGATCATCGCCGATCGGGATCATGGCTTCGACCGATCGCAACCGTGAATCGTCGCCGATCGTATTGATCGCAACGGTTCGAGATCGATCATCGCCGATCAAGATCATGGCTTGGATCGATCGCAACCGTCAGATCATCGCCGATCGGATTGATCGCAATGGTACGAGATCGATCATCGCCGATCAGGATCATGGCTTGGATCGATCGCAACCATCGGATCGTCGACGATCGTATTGATCGCAACGGTCCGAGATCGATCATCGCTGATCGGGATCATGGCTTGGATCGATCAAAACCGTCGGATCGTCGCCGATCGGATTGATCGCAACGGTCCGAGATCGATCATCGCCGATCGGATCATCATGGCTTGGATCGATCCCAACCGTCGGATCATCACCGATCGGATTGATCGCAATGGTCCGAGATCGATCATCGCCGATCGGATTGATCGCAATGGTCCGAGATCGATCATCGCCGATCGGGATCATCGCTTCGATCAATCACAACCGTCAGATCATCGCCGATCGTATTGATCCCAACGGTCCGAGATCGATCATCGCCGATCGGGATCATGGCTTGGATCAATCGCAACCGTCGGATCATCGCCGATCGAATTGATCGCAATGGTCCAAGATCGATCATCGCCGATCGGGATTATGGCTTCGATCGATCGCAACCGTCGGATTGTCACTGATTGAATTGATCGCAACGGTCCGAGATTGATCATCACCAATCGAGATCATGGCTTGGATCGATCACAACCGTCGGATCATCGCCGATTGAGTTGATCGCAACGATCCAAGATCGATCATCGCCGATCGGGATCATGGCTTGGATCGATCGCAACCGTCAGATCATCGCCGATCGGAT
>UESW01001829.1:250032-347775 GCA_900491605.1 Calamus simplicifolius
GATTGATAGCAACGGTCCGAGATCGATCATCGCTGATCGGGATCAGGGCTTGGATCGATCACAACCGTCGGATCGTCGCCGATCAGATTGATCGCAACGGTCTGAGATCGATAATCGTCGATCGGGATCATGGCTTGGATCGATCGCTACCGTTGGATCATCCCCAATCGTATTGACAGCAACGGTCTGAGATCTATCATCGCCGATCGGGATCATGGCTTGGATCGATCGCAACCGTCGGATCGTTGTGGATAGGAATGATCGCAATGGTCCGAAATCGATCATCGCCGATTGAGATCATCATGGCTTAGATCGACCGTAACCGTCGGATCTTCGCCAATCGTATTGATCGCAATGGTCCAAGATCGATCATCGCCGATCAGGATTATGACTTCGATCAATCGCAATTGTCGGATCGTCGCCGATCGAATTGTTCACAACGGTCCAAGATCGATAATCGCCGATCGGGATAATGGCTTGGATCGATCGCAACCGTCGGATCGTCGCTGATCGAATTGATCGCAATGGTCCGAGATCGATCATCGCCGATCGGGATTATGGCTTCGATCGATCGCAACCATCGGATTGTCGATCGAATTGATCGCAACGGTCCGAGATCGATCATCACCGATCGGAATCNNGGCTTGGATCGATCACAACCATCGAATCGTCACCGATCGAGTTGATCGCAACGATCCGAGATCGATCATCACCGATCGGCATCATGGCTTGGATCGATCGCAATCGTTGGATCGTTGCCGATCGAATTGATCACAACGGTACGAGATCGATCATCGCCGATCGGGATCATGGCTTGGATCGATCACAACCATCGGATCATCGACGATCGGATTGATCGCAACGGTCCGAGATCGATCATCGCCGATCGGGATCATCATGGCTTGGATCGATCCCAACCATAAGATCATCTTCGATCGGATTGATCGCAACGGTCGAGATCGATCATAGCCGATCGGGATCATGGCTTCGATCGATCGCAACCGTCGGATCATCGCCGATCGTATTGATCCCAACGGTCAGAGATCGATCATCGCCGATCGGGATCATGGCTTGGATCGATCGCAACTGTCGAATCGTCGCCAATCGAATTGATCGCAATGGTCCGAGATCGATCATCGCCGATCGAGATTATGGCTTCGATCGATCGCAAACCGTCAGATTGTCGCCAATCGAATTGATCGCAACGGTCCGAGATCGATCATCGCCGATCGGGATCATGGCTTGGATCGATCGCAATCGTCGGATCATCGCTGATCGGATTGATCACAACCGTCCGAGATCGATCATCGCCGATAAGGATAATGGCTTCGATCGATCGCAACCGTCGGATCGTCGCCGATCGGATTGATCGCAACGGTCCGAGATCGATCATGCCGATTGGGATCATGGCTTGGATCGATCGCAAACGTCTGATCGTCGCCCATTGGATTGATCGCAACGGTTCGAGATCGATCATCGCCGATCGGGATCATGGCTTGGATCGATCCCAACCGTCGGATCGTCGCCGATTGGATTGATCGCAACGGTCCAAGATTGATCATCGCCAATCGAGATCATGGCTTGGAATCGATCGCAGCCATCAGATCGTCACCGATCAGATTGATCGCAACGGTCTGAGATCGATCATCGCTGATCGGGATCATGGCTTGGATCAATCCCAACCGTCAGATCGTCACCGATCGGATTGATCGCAATGGTTTGAGATCGATCATCGCCGATCAGGATCATGGCTTGGATCGATCCCAACCATCGGATCGTCGCTGATCGGATTGATCGCAACCGTCCGAGATCGATCATCGCCGATAAGGAAAATGGCTTCGATCGATCGCAACCATCGGATCATCGCCGATCGGATTGATCGCAATGGTCCGAGATCAATCATCGCCGATAGGGATAATGTCATGGATCGATCGCAACCGTCGGATTATCGCCGATCGAATTAATTGCAACGGTCTGATATCGATCATCGCCGATCAGGATCATGGATTGGATCGATCGCAACCGTTGGATCGTTGCCGATCGGATTGATCGCAATGGTCCGAGATCGATCATCGCCGATCGGGATCATGGATTGGATCGATCGCAACCATTGGATTGTCGCCGATCGGATTGATCGCAATGGTCTGAGATTGATCATCGCCGATCGGGATCATGGCTTGGATCGATCGCAACCGTCGGATCATTGCCGATCGGATAGATCGCAATGGTCCGAGATCGATCATCGCCGATAGGGATAATGGCTTGGATCGATCACAACCATCTGATCATCGCCCATCGGATTGATCGCAATGGTCCGAGATTGATCATCGCCGATCGGGATCATGGCTTGGATCGATCCCAACCGTGGATCGTCGCCGATCGGATTGATCGCAACGGTTCGAGATAGATCATCGCTGATCGGGATCATGGCTATGATTGATCGCAACTGTCAGATCGTCGCCGATCGGATTGATCGCAACGGTCCAAAATCAATCATCGCCGATCGGATTGATCGCAACGGTCCGAAATCAATCATCGCCGATCAGGATCATGGCTTGGATCGATCGCAACCATCGGATTGATCGCAACCGTCCGAGATCGATCATCGCTGATAGGGATAATGGCTTCGATCGATCGCAACCGTCGGATCGTCGCCCATCGGATTGATCGCAATGGTCTGAGATCGATCATCACCGATTGGGATCATGGCTTGGATCGATCACAAATGTCTGATCGTCGCCCATCGGATTGATCGCAATGGTCCGAGATCGATCATCGCCGATCGGAATCATGGCTTGGATCGATCACAACCGTCGGATCGTCACCGATCGGATTGATCGCAACGGTCCAAGATCGATCATCGCTGATCGGGATCATGGCTTGGATCGATCGCTATCGTCGGATCGTCACCGATCGATTGATCATAACGGTCCGAGATCGATCATTGCTGATCGAGATCATGGCTTGGATCAATCGCAACCGTCGGATCGTCGCTGATCGGATTGATCGCAATGGTCCGAGATCGATCATCGCCGATCGGGATCATGGCTTGGATCGATCGCAACCGTCGGATCTTCGCTGATCGGATTGATCGCAACCGTCCGAGATCGATCATCGCCGATAGGGATAATGGCTTCGATCGATCGCAACCATCGGATCGTCGCTGATTGAATTGATCGCCATGGTCCGAGATCGATCATCGCCGATTGGGATCAAGGCTTGGATCGATCGCAACCATCTAATCGTCGCCCATCAAATTGATCGCAACAGTCCGAGATTGATCATCGCCGATTGGGATCATGGCTTGGATCGATCCCAACCATCGGATCGTCGCCGATCGGATTGATCGCAACGGTCCGAGATCGATCATCGCCGATCGAGATCATGGCTTGGATAGATCGCAACCATCGGATCGTCGCCGATCGGATTGATCGCAACAGTCCGAGATCGATCATCGCCGATCGGGATCATGGCTTGGATCGATCGTAACCATCGGATCATCACCGATCGGATTGATCGCAACGGTCTGAGATCGATCATCGCTGATCGGGATCATGGCTTGGATCGATCCCAACCGTCGGATCGTCACCGATCGGATTGATCGCAATGGTCCGAGATCGATCATCGCCGATCGGGATCATGGCTTGGATCGATCACAACCGTCGGATCATCACCGATCGGGAACATCATGGCTTCGATCGATCGCAACTATGGATCGTCGCCGATTGGATTGATCGCAACGGTCCGAGATTGATCATCTCCGATCGGGATCATGGCTTCGATCGATCACAACCGTCGGATCGTCGCCGATCCGATTGATCGCAATGGTCCGAGATCGATCATCACCAATCAGGATCATGGCTTGGATCGATCGCAACCGTGGATCATCGCCAATCAAATTGATCGCAATGGTCCGAGATCGATCATCGCCGATCGGGATTATGGCTTCGATCGATCGCAATCGTCAGATTGTCGCCGATCGAATTGATCGCAACGGTCCGAGATCGATCATCGCCGATCGGATCATGGCTTGGATCGATCACAACCATCGAATCGTCGCCGATCAGATTGATCGCAATGGTCCAAGATCAATCATCGCCGATCGGGATCATGGCTTGGATCGATCGCAACCATCGGATCGTCGCCGATCGCATTGATCGCAATGGTCCGAGATCGATCATCGCTGATGACGCCAAACCACCTTCCTCAAACGTCGGGGGAGACGGACGTCCTTCACCTCGAAGTCCTACAAGAAAAGTCCCCGAAGATCGGTGGCGCCGGTGGGGACCCTCCAACGATCAAGTCAGTCGCTTGGGCTCAGACAAAGAACCACTCCAGCGTAGAGGAGCTGAGGCGGTTAGGGTTTTTTGCTGGGAGGAAGAAAGCTCAGAAAAACCAGAGTCAGACCCCACTTACAGCATGAGCATGTGCCTTTTATACCTGTCCGAATACCCCAACTTGCGGCTTTGGAAGATCTCCATCGTACCATTGCTGCGTGTGATACCATACGTGTCCGGCAACTGTGTGGGCGTTCAATGCACGTCGCCGGTTGATATGACTGGGCACCATTGCTAGAGGTAGCGAGTCGTACGCCGTAGCGAGGCATGGTGATGCACAGGGACATACAACGCGCCAAACATCGTTATGAGGCATGGCCCTCCGTAACGGGGCACAATCACGGGAGTACCGAATGGTACGCCGTGGCAAGGCATGGTCATGCACAGGGGCATGCAACGCGCCAAACATCGTTATGAGGCATGGCCCTCCGTAACGGGGCACAATCACGGGAGTACCGAATGGTACGCCGTGGCAAGGCATGGTCATGCACAGGGGCATGCAACGCGCCAAACATCGTTATGAGGCATGGCACTCCGTAACGGGGCACAATCACGGGAGTACCGAATGGTACGCCGTGGCAAGGCGTGGCCATGCGCTGAAAATCATGTGTGAGCACCGTGCAACCTGATAGTTGTTGTTTTCCTTGGCAGTTGATTCGCATGCTAATCACCGATGGCTTCACCCAGCGACCCCGAGGGGGTCCCGGGGTGGGGGATGCCGACGCGATGCACCCCGACCCCGAGGGGTCCTCGGGGTTAAGAAATGATGACCCCACCCCCGACCCCGAGGGGGTACCGGGGGTGGGGGGATGACAGTGCACCCCGAGACCGGTGGGGGCCTCGGGGTTGAGAAATGATGACCCCACCCCTGACCCCGAGGGGGTACCGGGGGTGGGGGAATGACAGTGCACCCCGAGACCGGTGGGGGCCTCGGGTTGAGAAATGATGACCCCACCCCCTGACCCCGAGTGGGTACCGGGGTGGGGGATGCGGACGCGATGCACCCCGACCCCGAGGGGTCCTCGGGGTTAAGAAATGATGACCCACACCCCGACCTCGAGGGGGTACCGGGGGTGGGAAAATGACAGTGCACCCCGAGACCGGTGGGGGCCTCGGGGTTGAGAAATGATGACCCCACCCCTGACCCCGAGGGGGTACCGGGGGTGGGGGATGCGGACGCGACGCACCCCGACCCCGAGGGGTCCTCGGGGTTAAGAAATGATGACCTCACCCCCGACCCCGAGGGGGTACCGAGGGTGGGGGAATGACAGTGCACCCCGAGACCGGTGGGGGCCTCGGGGTTGAGAAATGATGACCCCACCCCCCGACCCCGAGGGGGTACCGGGGTGGGGGAATGATAGTGCACCCCGAGACCGGTGGGGGCCTCGGGGTTAAGAAATGATGACCCCACCCCCCGATCCCGAAGGGGTACCGGGGGTGGGGGAATGACAGTAGCTGCCGTTACCTTTTCTGACGACGCTGGGATCAGTCATATCAATCGTCGATCGGGATCATGGCTTGGATCGATCGCAACCATCTAATCGTCGCCCATCAAATTGATCGCAACGGTCCGAGATTGATCATCGCCGATTGGGATCATGGCTTGGATCGATCCCAACCGTCGGATCGTCGCCGATCGGATTGATCGCAACGGTCCGAGATCGATCATCGCCGATCGAGATCATGGCTTGGATCGATCGCAACCATCGGATCGTTGCCGATCGGATTGATCGCAACAGTCCGAGATCGATCATCGCCGATCGGATCATGGCTTGGATCGATCGTAACCGTCGGATCATCGCCGATCGGATTGATCGCAACGGTCTGAGATCGATCATCGCTGATCGGGATCATGGCTTGGATCGATCCCAACCATCGGATCGTCACCGATCGGATTGATCGCAATGGTCCGAGATCGATCATCGCCGATCGGGATCATGGCTTGGATCGATCACAACCGTCGGATCATCACCGATCATATTGATCACGACGGTCCGAGATCGATCATCACCGATCGGGAACATCATGGCTTCGATCGATCGCAACTATCGGATCGTCGCCGATTGGATTGATCGCAACGGTCCGAGATTGATCATCTCCGATCGGGATTATGGCTTCGATCGATCACAACCGTCGGATCATCGCCGATCCGATTGATCGCAACGGTCCGAGATCGATCATCACCGATCGGGATCATGGCTTGGATCGATCGCAACCGTCGGATCATCGCCAATCAAATTGATCGCAATGGTCCGAGATCGATCATCGCCGATCGGGATTATGGCTTCGATCGATCGCAACCGTCAGATTGTCGCCGATCGAATTGATCGCAACGGTCCGAGATCGATCATCGCCGATCGGGATCATGGCTTGGATCGATCACAACCATCGAATCATCGCCGATCGGATTGATCACAATGGTCCAAGATCAATCATCGCCGATCGGGATCATGGCTTGGATCGATCGCAACCATCGGATCGTCGCCGATCGCATTGATCGCAATGGTCCGAGATCGATCATCGCTGATGACGCCAAACCACCTTCCTCAAACGTCGGGGGAGACGGACGTCCTTCACCTCGATGTCCTGCAAGAAAAGTCCCCGGAGATCGGTGGCGCCGGTGGGGACCCTCCAACGATCAAGTTAGTCGCTTGGGCTCAGACAAAGAACCACTCCAGCGTAGAGGAGCTGAGGCGGTTATGGTTTTTGCTGGGAGAAAGAAAGCTCAGAAAAACCAGAGTTCAGACCCCACTTACAGCGTGAGCATGTGCCTTTTATACCTGTCCGAATACCCCAACTTGCGGCTTTGGAAGATCTCCATCGTACCATTGCTGCGTGTGATACCATACGTGTCCGGCAACTGTGTGGGCGTTCAATGCACGTCGCCGGTTGATATGACTGGGCACCATTGCTAGAGGTAGCGAGTCGTATGCCGTAGCGAGGCATGGTGATGCACAGGGACATGCAACGCGCCAAACATCGTTATGAGGCATGGCCCTCCGTAACGGGGCACAATCACGGGAGTACCGAATGGTACGCCGTGGCAAGGCATGGTCATGCACAGGGGCATGCAACGCGCCAAACATCGTTATGAGGCATGGCCCTCCGTAACGGGGCACAATCACGGGAGTACCGAATGGTACGCCGTGGCAAGGCATGGTCATGCACAGGGGCATGCAACGCGCCAAACATCGTTATGAGGCATGGCACTCCGTAACGGGGCACAATCACGGGAGTACCGAATGGTACGCCATGGCAAGGCATGGCCATGCGCTGAAAATCATGTGTGAGTACCGTGCAACCTGATAGTTGTTGTTTTCCTTGGCAGTTGAGTCGCATGCTAATCATCGATGGCTTCACCCAGCGACCCCGAGGGGGTCCCGGGGGTGGGGGATGCGGACGCGACGCACCCCGACCCCGAGGGGTCCTCGGGGTTAAGAAATGATGACCCCACCCCGACCCCGAGGGGGTACCGGGGGTGGGGGGATGACAGTGCACCCCGAGACCGGTGGGGGCCTCGGGGTTGAGAAATGATGACCCCACCCCTTGACCCCGAGGGGGTACCGGGGGTGGGGGAATGACAGTGCACCCCGAGACCGGTGGGGGCCTCGGGGTTGAGAATTGATGACCCCACCCCCTGACCCCGAGTGGGTACCGAGGGTGGGGGATGCGGACGCGACGCACCCCGACCCCGAGGGGTCCTCGGGGTTAAGAAATGATGACCCCACACCCCGACCCCGAGGGGGTACCGGGGGTGGGAAAATGACAGTGCATCCCGAGACCGGTGGGGGCCTCGGGGTTGAGAAATGATAACCCCACCCCCTGACCCCGAGGGGGTACCGGGGGTGGGGGATGCGGACGCGACGCACCCCGACCCCGAGGGGTCCTCGGGGTTAAGAAATGATGACCCCACCCCCTGACCCCGAGGGGGTACCGGGGGTGGGGGAATGACAGTGCACCCCGAGACCGGTGGGGGCCTCGGGGTTGAGAAATGATGACCCCACCCCCCGACCCCGAGGGGGTACCGGGGGTGGGGGAATGATAGTGCACCCCGAGACCGGTGGGGGCCTCGGGGTTAAGAAATGATGACCCCACCCCCCGACCCCGAAGGGGTACCGGGGGTGGGGGAATGACAGTAGCTGCCGTTACCTTTTCTGACGACACTGGGATCAGTCATATCAATCGCCGATCGGGATCATGGCTTGGATCGATCGCAACCATCTAATCGTCGCCCATCAAATTGATCGCAACGGTCCGAGATTGATCATCGCCGATTGGGATCATGGCTTGGATCGATCCCAACCGTCGATCGTCGCCGATCGATTGATCGCAACGGTCCAAGATCGATCATCGCCGATCGAGATCATGGCTTGGATCGATCGCAACAATCGGATCGTCGCCGATCGGATTGATCGCAACAGTCCGAGATCGATCATCGCCGATCGGGATCATGGCTTGGATCGATCCCATCACGCCGATCGGATCGGTCACCGATCGGGATCATGGCTTGGATCGATCAACCGTGGATCCGAGATCGATCATCGCCGATCGGGATCATGGCTTGGATCGATCACAACCGTCGGATCATCACCGATAATATTGATCGCGACGGTCCAAGATCGATCATCACCGATCGGGAACATCATGGCTTCGATCGATCGCAACCATCGGATCGTCACCGATCGGATTGATCGCAATGGTCCGAGATCGATCATTGCCGATCGGGATCATGGCTTGGATCGATCGCAACCTTCGGATTGTCGCCGATCGGATTGATCGCAACGGTCCGAGATCATTCATCGCCGATCGGGATCATGGCTTGGATCGATCGCAACCGTCGGATCGTCGCCGATCGGATTGATCGCAACGGTTCGAGATCAATCATCGCCGATCGGGATAATGGCTTGGATCGATCGCAACCGTTGGATCATCGCCAATTGGATTGATCGCAATGGTCCGAGATCGATCATCGCCGATCGGGATCATGTAATGGATCGATCGCAACCCTCGGATCGTCACCGATCGGATTGATCGCAATGGTCCGAGATCGATCATCGCCGATCGGGATCATGATCGATCGCCGATCGTCGCCGATCGATTGATCGCAACGGTCCGAGATCGATCAGATCGGGATCATGGCTTCGATCGATCGCAACCGTCGGATCGTCGCCGATCGTTGATCGCAATGGTCGAGATCGATCATTCGATCATGGCAACGGTCGGATCGATCGATTGATCGCATCCGAGATCGGATCGATCATGGATCGATCGATCGGATCATTCGAACGGTCCGAGATCGATCATCGCCGATCGGGATCCTTGGATCGATGCAACCGTCGTCGATCCAACGGTCCGAGATCATCGCCGATCGGGATGATCGATCGAAACCGTCGAATCGTCGCCGATCGGATTGAACGCAATCCGAGATCGATCATCGCTGATTGGGATCATGGCTTGGATCGATCGCAACAATCGGATCGTCGCCGATTGGGTTGATCGAACGGTCCGAGATCGGTCATCACCGATCGGGATCATGGCTTGGATCGATCTTAACGTCGGATCATCGCCGATCGGATTGATCGCAATGGTCCAAGATCGATCATTGCCGATCGGGAACATCATGGCTTGGATCGATCGCAACTGTCGGATTGTCACCAATCGGATTGATCACAATGGTCCGAGATCTATCATCGCCGATCGGGATCGTGGCTTCAATAGATCACAACCGTCGGATCATCGCCGATCAGATTGATCGCAATGGTCCGAGATCGATCATCGCCCATCGGATCGTGGCTTGGATCGATCCCAACCGTCGGATCGTCGCCGATCGGATTGATCGTAACAGTCCGAGATTGATCATCCCCGATCAGGATCATGGCTTTGATCGATCGCAACCATCAGATCGTCGCCGATCCGATTGATCGCAACGGTCCGAGATCGATCATCGCTGATCGGGATTATGGCTTGGATCGATCGCAACCATCGGATCATCGCCGATCGACTGATCGCAACGATCCGAGATCGATAATCGTCGATCGGGATCATGGCTTAGATTGATCGCAACCGTTGGATCATCCCCGATCGTATTGATAGCAATGGTCCGAGATCTATCATCGCTGATCGAGATCATGGCTTGGATCGATCGCAACCGTCAGATCGTTGCTGATCGGATTGATCGCAATGGTCCGCAATCGATCATCGCCGATCGGGATCATCATGGCTTAGATCGACCGCAACCGTTGGATCTTTGCCAATTGTATTGATCGCAATGGTCCGAGATCGATCATCGCCGATCGGAATCATGGCTTCGATCAATCGCAACCATCGGATCGTCGCCGATCGGATTGATAGCAATGGTCCAAGATCGATAATCATCGATCGGGATAATCGCTTGGATCGATCACAACCGTCGGATCATCGCCGATCGAATTGATCGCAAAGGTCCAAGATCGATCATAGCCGATCGGGATTATGGCTTCGATCGATCGCAACCATCAGATTGTTGCTGATCGAATTGATCGCAATGGTCCAAGATCGATCATCACCAATCGGGATCATGGCTTGGATCGATCACAACTGTCGGATCGTCGCCGATCGAGTTGATCGCAACGATCCGAGATCGATCATCGCTGATCGGGATCATGGCTTGGATCAACCGCAACCATCGGATCATCGCCATCGGATTGATCGCAATGGTACGAGATCGATCATCACCGATCGGGATCATGGCTTGGATCGATCGCAACCATCGGATCGTCGATGATCGGATTGATTGCAACGGTCCGAGATCGATCATCGCCGATCGGGATCATCATGGCTTGGATCGATCCCAACCGTAGGATCATCGCCGATCGGATTGATTGCAATGGTTTGAGATCGATCATCGCCGATCGGGATCATGGCTTTGATCGATCACAACCATCGGATCATCGCCGATTGGATTGATCGCAATGGTCAGAGATCGATCATCGCCGATAGGGATAATGACTTGGATCGATCGCAACCGTCTGATCGTCGCCCATCGGATTGATCGTAATGGTCCGAGATCGATCATCGCCGATCAGGATCATGGCTTTGATCGATCGCAACCGTCGGATCATCGCCGATCGATTGATCGCAATGGTCTGAAATCAATCATCGCCGATCGGGATCATGGCTTGGATCGATCGCAACCGTTGGATCGTCGCTGATCGGATTGATCGCAACTGTTCGAGATCGATCATCGCCGATAGGGATAATGGCTTCGATCGATCGCAACCATCGGATCGTCGCCGATCGGATTGATCGTAATGGTCAAGATCGATCATCGCCGATTGGGATCATGGCTTGGATCGATCGCAAACGTCTGATTGTCGCCCATTGGATTGATCGCAACGGTCCGAGATCGATCATCGCCGATCGGGATCATGGCTTGGATCGATCACAACCGTCGGATCGTTGCCGATCGGATTGATCGCAATGGTCGGAGATCGATCATCGCCATAGGGATAATGGCTTGGATAGATTGCAACCGTCTGATCATCGCCCATCAGATTGATCGCAATGGTCCGAGATCGATCATCGCCGATCGAGATCATGGCTTGGATCGATCCCAACCATCAGATCGTCGCCGATCGGATTGATCACAACAGTTCGAGATCGATCATCGCCGATCGGGATCATGGCTTGGATCGATCGCAACCATCGGATCGTCGCCGATCGGATTGATCGCAACGGCCCAAAATCAATCATCGCCGATCGGGATCATGGCTTGGATCGATCGCAACCGTTGGATCGTCGCTGATCGGATTGATCGCAATCGTCCGAGATCGATCATCGCCGATATGGATAATGGCTTCGATCGATCACAACCATCGGATCGTTGCCGATCGGATTGATCGCAACGGTCCAAGATCGATAATCGCCGATCGGGATAATGGCTTGGATCGATCACAACCGTCGGATCATCGCCGATCGAATTGATCGCAATGGTCCGAGATCAATTATCGCCGATCGGGATCATGGCTTGGATCGATCGCAACAATCGGATCATCACCGATCGGATTGATCGCAACGGTCCAAGATCGATCATCGCCGATCGGGATCATGGCTTGGATCAATCTTAACGTTGGATTGTCGCCGATCAGATTGATCGCAACGGTCCAAGATCGATCATCGTCGATCTGGAACATCATGGCTTGGATCGATCACAACCACCAGATCATCGCCGATCGGGATTATGGCTTCGATCGATCGCAACAGTCGGATCGTCGCCGATCGGATTGATCGCAATGGTCCGAGATCGATCATCGCCGATCGGGATCTTGGCTTAGATCGATTGCAACCGTCTGATCATCGTCGATCGAGTTGATCGCAATGATCCGAGATCGATCATTGCTTATCAGGATCATGGCTTCGATCAATCGCAACCATCGGATCGTCGCTGATCGGATTGATCGCAACGGTCCAAGATCGATAATCGCCGATCGGGATAATGGCTTGGATCGATCGCAACCGTTGGATCATCGCCGATCGAATTGATCGCAATGGTCCGAGATCGATCATCGCCAATCGGGATTATGGCTTCGATCGATCGCAACCGTCGGATTGTCACCGATCGAATTGATCGCAACGGTCCGAGATCGATCATCACCGATCGGGATCATGGCTTGGATCGATCACAATCGTCGGATCGTCGCTGATCAAGTTGATCGCAACTATCCGAGATCGATCATCGCTGATCGGGATCTTGGCTTGGATCGATCGCAACCATCAGATCGTCGCCGATCGAATTGATTGCAACAGTACGAGATCGATCATCGCCGATCGGGATCATGGCTTGGATCGATCGCAACCATCGGATCGTCGATGATCGGATTGATCGCAACAGTCCTAGATCGATCATCGCCGATCGAGATCATCATGGCTTGGATCGATCCCAACCGTAGGATCATCGCCGATCGGATTGATCGCAACGATCGAAGATTGATCATCGCCGATCGAGATCATGGCTTCGATCGATCGTAACCGTCAGATCATTGCCGATCGTATTGATCCCAAAGGTTTGGGATCAATCATCGCCATCGGGATCATGGCTTGGATCGATCGCAACCGTCGGATCGTCGCCAATCGAGTTGATCGCAATGGTCCAAGATCATCGCCGATCGGGATTATGGCTTCGATCGATCGCAACAGTTCGATTGTCGCCGATCGAATTGATCGCAACAGTCCGAGAACGATCATCGCCGATTGGGATCATGGCTCGGATTGATCAGAACCGTCCGAGATCGATCATCGCCGATAGGGATAATGGCTTCGATCGATCGCAACCATCGGATCGTCGCCGATCAGATTAATCGCAACGGTCCAAGATCGATCATCGCCGATTGGGATCATGGCTTGGATCGATCGCAAACGTCTGATCATCACCCATCGGATTGATCGCAACGGTCCGAGATCGATCATCGCCGATCGTGATCATGGCTTGGATCGATCACAACTGTCGGATCATCGCCGATCGGATTGATCGCAACGGTCCAAGATCGATCATCGCCGATCAGGATCATGGCTTGGATCGATCGCAATGGTCGGATAGTTGCCGATCGGATTGATCGCAACGGTCCGATATCAATCATCACCGATTGGGATCATGGCTTGGATCGATCGCAACCATCGGATCGTCGCCAATCGGATTGATCGCAACGGTCCAAAATCAATCATCGCCGATCGAGATCATGGCTTGGATCGATCGCAACCGTCGGATTGTCGCCGATCAGATTGATCGCAATGGTCCGAGATCGATCATCGTCAATCGGGATCATGGCTTCGATCGATCGCAACTGTTGGATCATCGCCGATCGGATTGATCGCAATGGTCCGAGATCAATCATCGCCGATAGGGATAATGGCTTGGATCGATCGCAACCGTCTGATCATCGCCCATCGAATTGATCGCAACGGTCCGAGATTGATCATCGCCGATCGGGATCATGGCTTGGATCAATCCCAACCGTCGGATCATCGCCGATCAGATTGATCGCAACGGTCCGAGATCGATCATCGCCAATCGGGATCATGGCTTGGATCGATCACAACCATCGGATCATCGCTGATCGGATTGATCACAATGGTCCAAGATCGATCATCGCCGATCGGGATCATGGCTTGGATCAATCGCAACCGTCGGATCCTCGCCGATCGGATTGATCGCAACGGTCCAAGATCGATCATCGCCGATCGGGATCATGGCTTGGATCGATCGCAACCGTCGGATCGTCACCGATCGGATTGATCGCAATGGTCCGAGATCGATCATCGCCGATCGGGATCATGGCTTGGATCGATCGCAACCATCGGATCATCGCCGATCGGACTGATCGCAACGGTCCGAGATCGATCATCGCCGATCGGGATCATGGATTGGATCGATCACAACCATCAGATCGTCGCCGATCGGATTGATCGCAATGGTCCAAAATCAATCATCGCCGATCGGGATCATGGCTTGGATCGATCGCAACCGTCGGATCATCGCTGATCGGATTGATCGCAACCATCCGAGATCGATCATCGTCGATAGGGATAATGGCTTCGATCGATCGCAACCGTCGGATCGTCGCCGATCGGATTGATCGCAACGGTCCGAGATCGATCATCGCCGATTGGGATTATGGCTTGGATCGATCGCAAACGTCTGATCGTCGCCCATTGGATTGATCGCAATGTTCGAGATCGATCATCGCCGATCGGGATCATGGCTTGGATCGATCACAACCATCGGATCGTCGCTGATCGGATTGATCACAACGGTCCAATATCGATCATCGCCGATCGGGATCATGGCTTGGATCAATCGCAACCATCGGATCCTCGCCGATCGGATTGATCGCAACGGTCCGAGATCGATCATCGCCGATCGGGATCATGGCTTGGATCGATCGCAACGGTCGGATCGTCGCCGATCGGATTGATCGCAATGGTCCGAGATCGATCATCGCCGATCGGGATCATGGCTTGGATCGATCGCAACCATCGGATCATCGCCGATCGGACTGATCGCAACGGTCCGAGATCGATCATCGCCGATCGGGATCATGGATTGGATCGATCGCAACCGTTAGATCGTCGCCGATCGGATTGATCGCAATGGTCCGAGATCGATCATCCCTGATCGGGATCATGGCTTCGATCGATCGCAACCGTCGAATCATCGCCGATCCGATTGATCGCAATGGTCCGAGATCGATCATCGCGGATCAGGATCATGGCTTCGACCGATCGCAACCCTCGGATCGCCGCCGATCGGATTATCGCAACGGTCCGAGATCAATCATTGCCGATCAGGATCATGGCTTGGATCGATCATAACCGTCGGATCATCATCGATCGTATTGATCGCAACGGTCCGAGATCGATAATCACCGATCGGGATCATGGCTTGGATCGATCGCAACCGTCGAATCGTCGATGATCGGATTGATCGCAACAGTCCAAGATCGATGATCGCCGATCGGGATCATCATAGCTTGGATCGATCGCAACCGTCAGATCGTCGCCAATCGTATTGATTGTAACGGTCCGAGATCGATCATCGCCGATCGGTATCATGGCTTGGATCGATCGCAACCGTCGGATAGTCATCGATCGGATTGATCGCAACGGTCCGAGATCGATCATCGCCGATTGAGATCATGGCTTCGATCGATCGCAACCATCGGTTCGTCGCCGATCGGATTGATCGCAATGGTCCGAGATCGATCATCGCCGATCGGGATCATGGCTTGGATCGATCGCAACCGTCCGATCATCGCCGATCGAATTGATCGCAATGATCCGAGATCGATCATCGCCGATCGGGATCATCACGGCTTGGATCGATCGCAACCATCGGATCGTCGCCGATCGGATTGATCGCAACGGTCCGAGATCGATCATTGTCGATCAGGATCATGGCTTCGATCGATCGCAACTGTCGGATCATCGCCGATCGGATTGATCTCAAAATTCTGAGATCGATCATCGCCGATCGGGAACATGACTTGGATCGATCGCAACTGTCAGATTATCGCCAATCGGATTGATCACAATGGTCCGGGATCGATCATCGCCGATCGGGATGGTGGCTTCAATAGATCACAACCGTCGGATCATCACCGATCGGATTGATCGCAATGGTCCAAGATCGATCATCGCCGATCGGGATCGTGGCTTGGATCGATCCCAACCATCGGATCATCGCCGATCGGATTGATCGCAACAGTCCGAGATCGATCATCCCTGATCGGGATCATTGCTTTGATCGATCGCAACCATCGGATCGTCGTCGATCCGATTGATCGCAACGGTCCGAGATCGATCATCACTGATCGGAATCATGGCTTGGATTGATCGCAACCATCGGATCGTCGCCGATCGGATTGATCGTAATGATCCGAGATCGATAATCGTCGATCGAGATCATGGCTTGGATCGATCGCAACCGTTGGATCATCCCCGATCGTATTGATAGCAACGGTCCGAGATCTATCATCACCGATCGGGATCATGGCTTGGATCGATCGCAACCGTCGGATCGTTGTTGATCGGATTGATCGCAATGGTCCGAGATCGATCATCGCCGATCGGGATCATCATGGCTTAGATCGATCGCAACCGTCGGATCTTCGCCAATTGTATTGATCGCAGTGGTCCGAGATCGATCATCGTCGATCGGGATCATGGCTTCGATCAATCGCAACCGTCGGATCGTCGTCGATCAGTTTGATCGCAATGGTCCAAGATCGATAATCGCCGATCGAGATAATGGCTTGGATCGATCGCAACCGTCGGATCATCGCCGATCGGATTGATCGCAATGGTCCGAGATCGATCATCGCCGATTGGGATTATAGCTTGGATCGATTGCAACAATCGGATCGTCGCCGATCGGATTGATCGCAATGGTCCGAGATCGATCATCGCCGATTGGGATCATAGCTTGGATCGATTGCAACAATCGGATCATCGCCGATCGGATTGATCGCAACGGTCCGAGATCGATCATCGCCGATCGGCAACATCATGGCGTGGATTGATCGCAACCGTCGGATCGTTGCCGATCGGATTGATCGCAACGGTCCAAGATTGATCATCGCCGATCGGGATCATGGCTTCGATCGATCGCAACCGTCGGATCATCGCCGATCGGATTGATCACAACGGTCCGAGATCGATCATCGCCAATCGGGATCATGGCTTGGATCGATCGCAAACATCGGATTGTTGCTGATCGAGTTGATCGCAACGATCGAGATCGATCATTGTAGATCGGGATCATGGCTTCGACCGATCATAACCGTCGGATCATCACCGATCATTTTGATCACAACGGTCCGAGATCGATCATCGCCGATCGGGATCACAGCTTGGATTGATCGCAACCATCAGATCGTCGCCGATCGGATTGATCACAATGGTACGAGATCGATCATCGCCGATCGGGATCATGGCTTGGATCGATCGCAACCATCGGATCGTCGAATATCGTATTGATCGCAATGGTCCGAGATCGATCATCGACGATCGGGATCATGGCTTCGACCGATCGCAACCGTCGGATCGTCGATGATCGGGTTGATCGCAACAATCTGAGATCGATCATCACCGATCGGGATCATGGCTCAGATCGATCGCAACCGTCGGATCATCACCGATCGGATTGATCGCAACGGTCCGAGATCGATCATCGCCAATCGGGATCATGGCTTGGATCGATCGCAACCATCAGATCGTCGACGATCGTATTGATCGCAATGGTCCGAGATCGATCATCGCCGATCGGGATCATGGCTTGGATCGATCGAAACCGTCGGACCGTCGCTGATCAGATTGATCGCAACGGTCCGAGATCGATCATCGCCGATCGGGATAATCATGGCTTGGATCAAACCCAACCATCGGATTGTCGTTGATCGGATTGATTGCAACGGTCCGATATCGATCATCGCCGATCGGGATCATGGCTTGGATCGATCGCAACCGTCGGATCATCGCCGATCGGATTGATCGCAATGGTCCGAGATCGATCATCGCCGATCGAGATCATGGCTTGGATCGATCGCAACCGTCGGATCATCGTCGATCAGATTGATCGCAACGGTACGAGATCGATCATCGCCGATAGGGATCATGGCTTTGATCGATCGCAACCGTTGGATCGTCGCCGATTGGATTGATCACAAATGTCTGAGATCGACCATCGTCGATCTGGATCATGGCTTGGATCGATCACAACCGTCGGATCATCGCCGATCGGATTGATCGCAACAGTCCGAGATCGATCATCGCCATTAGGGATCATGGCTTCAATAGATCACAACCGTCGGATCATCGCCGATCGAATTGATCGCAAAGGTCCAAGATCGATCATCGCCGATCGGGATCATGGCTTGGATCGATCGCAACCATCGTATCGTCACCGATCGGATTGATCGCAACGGTCCGAGATCGATCATCACCGATCGGGATCATGGCTTGGATCGATCGCAACCGTCGGATCGTCGCCGATCGGATTGATCGCAATGGTCCGAGATCGATCATCGCCGATTTAGATCATGGCTTGGATCGATCGTAACGATCGAATCATCACCGATCGGATTGATCGCAACGGTCTGAGATCGATCATCGTCGATCGGGATCATGGCTTGGATCGATTGCAACCGTCGGATCGTCGCCGATCGGATTGATTGTAACGATCCGAGATCGATCATCGCCGATCGGGATCATGGCTTGGATCGATCGCAACCGTCGGATCATCGCCGATCCGATTGATTGCAACGGTACGAGATCGATCATCGCCGATCAAGATCATGGCTTGGATCAATCGCAACCATCAGATCGTTGACGATCGTATTGATCGCAACGGTCCGAGATCAATCATCGCCGATCGGGATCATGGCTTGGATCGATCGCAACTTTCGGATCATCGCCGATCGGATTGATCGCAACGGTCCGAGATTGATAATTGTCGATCGAGATCATGGCTTGGATCGATCGCAACCGTCGAATCATCGCCGATCGGATTGATCGCAATGGTCCGAGATCGATCATCGCCGATCGGGATCATGGTTTGGATCTATCGCAACCGTTGGATCGTCGCCGATCGGATTGATCGCAATGGTCCGAGATCGATCATCGCCGATCGGGATCATGGCTTGGATCGATCGCAACCGTCGGATCATCGCCGATCGGATTGATCGCAATGGTCCGAGATCGATCATCGCCGATCGGGATCATGGCTTGGATCGATCGCAACCGTCGGATCATCGCCAATCGGATTGATCGCAATGGTCCGAGATCGTGTTGGTCCAGATAGCAACCCAAGAGGGGGGGGTGAATTAGGTTTTTCAAAAATTTAAACTCTTTTGAAAATAAACCCCAGCGGAAATAAAAACTTAGATTCGCACAAATTAAAACAGAATATGCATAAATAGAGAATTAAAGATAATGAGACGATCACGGCAAACACAGGAGATTTTATAGTGGTTTCGTGTACCTACACCTACGTCCACTCCCATGTATCTCTTGGGTCCACACTATAATCAATCTGATTACAGCAGAGTTGTTTTGCAAGCTCACAACTCGAACTTGTTGTTTTTCCGAGTGCACAACGAACCCAGCTTGTTTTCAAGGCTCACCAGCACAAAACCTTACACCACAAGCAAACTGCTTGCACAAGGCTAACAGCCTCAATGGAATCAATCCTCCGATTGACCCAACAAACAATAATCATTTTTACAAAACAAAGGCACCTCCAATTAGCAAATATACAATGATAGAACACGAAATAATGAGATAGGAATCAAAGCCTGATTTGCAGATCTTGGTGGCTTGCTTCTTCTCTTCTCTTGGGTGGATCTTCCTTTAGAATGCTCTTGAAGCTCCGAAGATCAGAAACTAGGGCTTGCTTCTTTTCTTGAGATTTCTTCAAAATGGAGCTATGAAAGCTTAGAATCTCTCTATTTTCTTTTGGGGAATTAGTATAATCTTTTCTCTCAAATTTTTCCTCTTTTCTCTTTTGATTTTCTGATGGGTTTCTAAGATTTTTCTCTATTCTTGTCTTTTTTTCTCTCCCTTTTTCGGATGCAGCAAACCCCCTTCTTATAGATCAGTTTAATCCATAAATATTTAAAACTATCCATTAGAAACAAGTGTAAGAAGGATTAGAATAAAAAATAGCAATAGCCGTTGGGATTAAAAAGATAAAAGTAAAGTTTAGAGTCGTTCTGACAGTTCTGGAGTCACATCTGACATTCTGGAGTCGGCTCTAACTTTTCTGGAGTCGGCTCTAAATCGAAAATCCTCAATCCGCTCGATCTGGAGTCGTCTCTGACTTTTCTGGGGTCGACACAAAAATCTTCTGGAGTCGACTCTAACAGTTTCGGAGTCGACTCTAAGTCATGGCCAAAAAAACCATCGTTCTATCTTTTCTGTTGGAGTTGGCTCTAACAGTCCGGGAGTCGACTCTAAGTCTGTATCGATTTCCGGAGTCGACTCTGTGATTCCATGTGTCGACTCTAATGTCTGCAATCTTACCTTGACATTAGATTCGAACTAGAACTTGATTTGTCTTATAATTTTGATTAATAAATCATATCATAAACTAAAAAACTTAATCAAAATCTTTAGTAACTTCAAATGTTATACTCAAATAGTTTTGTTAATCATCAAAATCAATAATTGGGTCAACAATCTCCCCCTTTTTGATGATGACAAAAACTTTGAGTATATGCATTAAAAATTCATTTGAATTAAGAGTTATAGACATTGTTAAAGCTTTAAAACTTCCTAACAGAGAATTTGATGCCAATTTTCAAAATGAACCAAAAAAGATACTTGAGTTCTATTATAAACATCAATCAAGATGATTTAACTTTACGTAGGAAATTATAAGCTCCCTCTGCATTGAATAACTCCCCCTATGTAAATAAACTGAAATCGATTGATCATTTTTTATACAAATTGATTAGAATTTATAAATCTCAAAATTTCTCTCCCCCTTTTTAGATATGCCAATTGATTGAAATCTTATATTCCTTTAATCTTATATTCTTCCATTCTTATTTCTTCCTTTATGCATATACAATTTTCTCTCCCCCTTTTTTGTTATCAGCAATAAGGTGAATTTAAAAACAATAAAGAAGGTTATCAGAGACAAATTTACAATAAAAGGATAATTGTATTTCAATGCAAGATTCATTACATGTGTCAATTCAAGTACATTCACAGTAAAGTAACATATTCAAGTATATTCACAGTAAACCAAAATTCCTAGATACAAGCTGTCAAAGTAAAGAAAGCTAGAAATCCTAAGATACAAACTAGAATAAGACAGGGTATCAAAATCAAACATACTTGTAAACAATTTTCTTCAAATGACCAATCATTTCCATAATCTCATCTTTTTTGTCTTTCTTAAATTTTTCAAGACAAGCTTCAATTTGAGTGACAGCAACATTAATATCTTTCTTCAACTGACCAGTAGCATCTAAATAGACTCTTGATCCATCTGCTATCCCTTCTAGCCTTTCAAAAATCTTTTGAAGCTCAGATGATATGGTATTCACTGATTTATCCAAAGTAGAAACTATCATGTCAAGCTTAGCAAACATCAATTTCATTTCACTTCTCATTTCTGAATCATGCTCAATTAGTAGGGCTCTGAGCTGATCAAGCTGCTCCTCTGAAAATCTTCCAGATACCAAGGCTGACTGATGTGGAGGTGAAGGATGAGTGCTCGGTCCAGCCTCTGAAGGTCCAGCAGTAGATGGTCCAGGAATATCCTCTGCTCTGGCCTCCTCAACTCTAACTTCCTCTACTCTGGTCTCTTGTCCTCTTTTTATCCAAATATCATTCTCTTTTCTGAAGCCCATGCGGTGAATTGTAGAGACACTGTAGTAATCAGTATGCCTTAATTTTCTTAGTGGCTCATTATCCATTATTAGCACACCTTGGCTTCTAAAAACTAAGGTCAGAATCATACCATATGGCAGTGTTGATCTCTTCTTAGTTGCTGCCTCCGCCATGTAGCCTATCATCATTCCAGCTAAATTAACAGGCCTTCCAGTAATGATACAGTCCATCAACAAGATATCTCGCTCCGAGACATACTCAAACCTTCTAATTTTAGGAAACAATATTCTTCCACAAATATTATGAAGTAACATGAGTTCCAAATTTAGTTGATTAGCCATGATTTCTTCAAACTCAGATACTTCTCTCCTAACATCCTAGATAGGGCACCTCCTCTATCATCATGTTGATACTCAACTAGTCCAATAGTAGGCATCTCCAATAAATTTCCAAGAGTCTCAGTCGTGATTATCACTTTGGTTCCTCTTACAAAACTCACTAAACCTTCCTCTCCTCTACATAAATCATTATAGAATTCTCTCACAAGGGCAGGGTACGTAGGAACATCCAAAGAACAAACTTTCTCCCATCCCATTTCCTTCAATAATCGGCCAATAGCGAAGCCCTCCGAAGCAAAGAAATCGAAATCTACTTTTCTTCCAGTTGTAATGGCCTTACCCGCTAATTGATCTACCCGTGGAGAAGATGCTGAAGGTGGAGAAGCATCTTGGGTGGCAGATGATGAAGACGGTAAGAGTTGCCTACGAATCGAGCGATGCTTCATGGGAATGATCGATCCACCAATGATAGCACGCTTCTTAGGAGTCATAGCAATTGATTGGAATGAGTTATTGAGAGATTTGAGGGGTTTGGAGGGGTTGGAATCGGTTTGGAATGGCTTTAGAAAGGATTAGGAGACGATAGGGTTCGTTTGGGTATCGACTCTGCCTTTTTATTTTGACCTAGTTCCACTTAGAGTCGACTCCCGCAAAGCAAGGTGTCGGCTCCGGACTAGAACACTGTCAGCGCCCGAATTAGAGTCGACTCTATGGAAGTAGGTGTCGGCTCTAATTGCCCAGACAGAACATCAAAATATAAAGGTGTTGACTCCACAAATAGCAGGTGTCGACTCCAATAGTTTCAGTGACAAAATTGGAATTTCAAGGATCTGAAACTAATCAAATTGATCAATAAATTCTAGATAAATGTTCCTTATCAATTGGGGAAACAATGAATCAAATTTCTAGATAGATTTCCTTATTGAACATAGAGAATTCTTAAGAAATTAATGAAGTCTAGATAGTTATTATCCTTAAGAGTTTTGATAAGTCATTCTAAAGGATCACAAACTCCTAATTCTCCTCTAAGATAACAGAATCTTTCCTCACTTAATGGTTTGGTAAAAATATCATCTAATTGATCATTAGTGATGACGCCAAGTCACCTTCCTCAAACGTCGAGGAAGACGGACGTTCTTCTCCTCGAAGTCCTGCAAGAAAAGTCTCCGGGGACCGGTGGCACCGGTGGGGACCCTCCGACGATCAAGTTAGTCACTTAGGCTCAAACAGAGAACCGCTCCAGCGAAGAAGAGCTGAGGCGGTTAGGGTTTTTGCTGGGAGGAAGAAAGCTCAGAAAAACCAGAGTTCAGGTCCCACTTACAGCGTGAGCACGTGCCTTTATACCTGTCCGAATACCCTAGCTTACAGCTTTGGAAGATCACCGTCGTACCATCGCTGCGCGTGATATCATACGTGTCCGATAGCTGTGAAGGCGTTCAGTGCACCCCGACCCCGAGAAGGTCCCGGGGGTGGGGAATGCTGATGCACCCCGACCCCGAGAAGGTCCCGGGGTCAAGGACTGATGGCCCCACCCAGCGACCCCGAGGGGGTCCCGAGGGTGGGGAATGCTGATGCACCCACCCCGAGAGGGTCCCGGGGTCAAGGACTGATGACCCCACCCAGCGACCCCGAGGGGGTCCCGGGGGCGGGGGAATGCTGATGCGCCCCGACCCCGAGAGGGTCTCGGGGTCAAGGACTGATGGCCCCACCCAGCGACCCCGAGGGGGTCCCGGGGGTGGGGGAATGCTGATGCACCCCGACCCCGAGAAGGTCCCGGGGTCAAGGACTGATGGCCCCACCCAGCGACCCCGAGGGGGTCCCGGGGGTGGGGGAATGCTGATGCACCCCGACCCCGAGATGGTCCCAGGGTCAAGGACTGATGACCCCACCCAGCGACCCCGAGGGGGTCCCGGGGGTGGGGGAATGCTGATGCACCCCGACCCCGAGAGGGTCCCGGGGTCAAAAGCCGTCGTTACCTTCTATTTGACGACGTGGGATCAGTCATATCATTAGTATTAACATATTCAAGACAAACATCATTGTTGGAAACATGTTCTCTAATGAAGTGATGTCTAATTTCTATGTGTTTAGTTCTAGAGTGTTGGATTGGATTCTTAGTTAGATTGATGACACTAGTGTTATCACATCTAATAGGAATTTTATCAAGTGTGATACCATAATCTTCAAGTTGTCGCTTCATCCAAAGGATTTGAGCACAACAACTTCCAGCTGCAACATACTCTGCCTCAGTAGTGGATAATGCAACTGAATTTTGCTTCTTGCTAAACCAAGAGATTAAGTTACTTCCTAAAAGTTGGCATGCCCCACTTGTACTCTTTCTATCTAATTTACAACCAGCATAGTCAGAATCAGAATAAGCAATCAATTTTAAGGTTGAGTCTCTAGAATACCATAATCCTACATTTTTAGTTCCATTTAAGTATCTAAAGATTCTTTTAACAGCAATCAAATATGATTCCTTAGGATTAGATTGATATCTTGCACATAGGTAAACAGAAAACATAATATCTGGCCTACTTGCAGTTAGGTAAAGAAGTGATCCGATCATACCTCGGTAATGCTTCTGATCTACTTTCTTACCTTCTTCATCCTTGTCTAGCTTGCATGAGGGACTCATTGGCGTACCAAGAGGTTTAGCAGATTCCATACCAAACTTCTTGAGTATTTCCTTTGTGTACTTTGTTTGGTTGATGAAAATCCCTGCTTTCTCTTGTTTGATTTGAAGTCCAAGGAAGAAGTTGAGTTCTCCCATCATGCTCATCTCGAATTCTCCCTGCATTAACTTAGCAAATTCTTGACAAAGGAGATTGTTAGTAGCACCAAATATAATGTCATCAACGTAAATTTGAACAATTATTAATCCTTTTCTTTTCTTTTTAAAAACAAAGTTTTATCAACGTTTCCTCTCAAAAAATTATTTTCAATTAAAAATTTACTTAATCTATCATACCAAGCTCTAGGTGTTTGCTTTAAACCATAAAGTGCTTTGTGTAATTTGAAAAGTGGTTTGAAAATTTATGATCTTCAAAACCAGAAGGTTGTTCAATATAAACTTTCTCATTTATAAAAATATTTAAAAATGCACTTTTAATATCCATTTGAAATAAGTTGAAATTCATATGACATGCAAATGCAAGTAGTAGCCTAATGGCTTCTAATCTAGCAACAGGTGCAAAGGTTTCATCAAAATCTATACATTCTCCTGATTATATCCCTTTGCAACTAATCTAGCCTTATTTCTAATTACCAAGCCATTTTCATCCAATTTATTTCTAAAAACCCATTTAGATCCTATTATAGGGTGGTTTTTAGGTCTGNGTCTTCTAAAGTCCTATTCTTTCTTTCTACAACTCCATTTTGTTGAGGTGTCCTAGGTGCTGAAAAGTTATGATGTATGCCTTTTTCAAAACAGAATTTTTTAAATAAGTAATTTTCAAATTCAGTTCCATGATCACTTCTAATAGACACTATGGTAGTGTTTTTCTCATTTGTGACTTTCTTAACGAATTTCAGGAATATTGAGAAAGTCTCATCTTTTGTGAGCCAAAAACATTACCCAAGTGAATCTAGAGTAATCATCTACTATCACTAGACCATATTTCTTTCCTCCTAGACTTGTGGTTCTAGTAGGTCCAAAAAGGTCCATATGTAGTAGCTCTAGTGGCCTAGTAGTTGAAACAGTATTCTTAGATTTGAAAGAGGTTCTTGTTTGTTTTCCAAATTGACATGCATCACAGATTCGATTATTTTCAAAATTTAAGCTAGGAATACCTTTAACTAATCCATTTTCAATAGTTTAGAAATTAGATGTGTGCTTGCATGACCTAATCTACGGTGCCATAGCCAACCAATCTCATTCATCTTAGCATTATTAGCAACTAAGCAATGATTACTTGGAGATAAATTACTCAAATCAATTAAGTACACATTGCCATAACGTTTACCAACAAGAATAATGCTATTATCAATGGGATTAGTAACAGTGCAAACAGAAGCTTCAAAGAAAACTTTGAAACCTTTGTCACACAGTTGGCTAATACTTATCAGATTATGTTTAAGTCCATCGACATATAAAACATTATCAATATGAGTAGATGGAGTAATTTGAATCTTACCAATACCCATGATATGGCCTTGACCATTATCACCAAAAGTAACTACTCCACCTCTTTTTGATTCAAGGGTGATGAATTGATCTTTGTCACCCGTCATGTGTCTTGAGCAACCACTATCCATGTACCATTTTCTTTTAGTTGATGGCTGCAAGACACTCCTGCAAAACATTATATCTTAATTTAGGTACCCAAGCCTTCTTAGGTCCTTCATGGTTAGATGCATTAAATATTGTTCCTTTGGAAACCCAAATCATCTTTCTTTTATTATGTGAAGATTTACACATATAAGATTTATGTCCTTTGCTTCCTCATTTAAAACAAGTAATATTTGATGATTTTCAGCATGTACAAAAATATTTTTCAAAGATTTTTTCTTTTTAAGTGGATTATATCCTAATCCAGCTTTATCAAAGACAACTTTTTGATTATCCAAAATCATATTAAGTTTGATAGAGCTCAAAGTAAATTTATCAACTATAGGTTTAAGTCTATCAACTTCATTTTTTTAACTTTTATTTTCTTTTATCAAAACTTCCTTTTCTACAACATGCTTTTCATTTTCTAAGGATAGTTTTTGCATTTGATTTTTCATATCTTTGTTCTTTGAACTTAAATTTGCAAAATCATCCATTAATTCATAAAAAGCACTATGCAGTTCATCGAAAGTAAAATCATCAAGAAAACTCGGACTTACCTCATCATTGTCCGCCATGAAGCATAGATTGGCCATTTCACTCTTTCTTCCTCTTCGGAACTTGAGCTTTCCGAATCACTCAATGTGGCCATCATTGCCTTCTTTTTGAATTTTCGGATGCCTTTCTTTAGTTGTGGGCATTCAGATTTAAAATGACCCGGCTTCTTACATTCAAAACAAATAACTTCTTTTTCTTTGCCCTTGTCCTCATCTTTTCTAGCAAAGGGCTTTTTCTTTTCAAACTTTTCTTCTTCATGAATTTTTTAAATTTCCTTGTGATGAGTGCCATGTCCTCATCATCACTTCCATCTTCAGATTCATGAGGCTCTTCCATATATTCAGAAATCTTAAGAGCCATAGTCCTCTTCTTCTTTGACTCATCATCATCAACGTGTTGCTTAATTTGAAGCTCATGAGTCATCAAGGATCCCAATAATTCTTCTAGGGGTAGGGTACTTAGATCTTTTGCCTCTTGTATTGCAGTCACTTTAGCTTCCCAAGTCCTAGGCAAAGAACGTAAAACCTTTCTCACAAGATCAGAATTATCATAAGATTTACCAAGGCTTTTTAAACCATTAACTATATCAGTAAATCTTGTAAACATATTAGTAATAGATTAACATGCATCCATCTTAAATAATTCATACTTATGAACTAGCATGTTAATCTTGGATTCCTTGACTTGATTTGTTCCCTCATGGGTAACCTCAAGTCTATCCCTGATTTTCTTAGCAGAAATGCAAAAAGATATACGATTGAATTCATTTGCATCTAATGAGCAGTATAAAACATTCATTGCTTTAGCATTAAGTTGTGCCAATTTTTTATCATGTTCATCCCATTCCGTTTTCGGTTTAGGAATCTCCATGCCATTTACTCTAGCAGTGGGTGTGTGTGGTCCATTGACTATAATGCTCCATAGATCATAGTCAAGTGCTTGAATGAAGATTTTCATTCTGGCCTTCCAATAACCATAGTTTAAACCATTAAATAAAGGTGGTCTATTTAGATTGGCCTTTGAAAAAAGATGAACCAGCTTGAGTTGCTATGTGGATCTTTGACTCTTGATCGTTAGATCAAATCAAATGAGCACTAGCTCTAATACCAATTGTTGGTCCAGATAGCAACCCAAGAGGGGGGGGGGGGGTGAATTGGGTTTTTCAAAAATTTAAACTCTTTTGAAAATAAACCCCAGCGAAAATAAAAATTAGATTCGCACAGATTAAAACAGAATATGCACAAATAGAGAATTAAAGATAATGAGACAATCACGGCAAATACAGGATTTTATAGTGGTTCGATGTACCTACACCTACGTCCACTCCCAGTAGAGGTGGGCACTGGGCCGTGCCGTGCCAGGCACGGCCCAGGCCCGCCGTGCCTAAAAATTTACCGTGCCGTGCCTGGCACGGCCCATTTATTAATGGGCCATGCCAGGCACGGTCCATTAAAAAAAATTTAAATTTGGCACGGCCCATGGCCCATTTTAAAATGGGCCACGGGCCGTGCCAGCACGGCCCAGCTGGGCCGTGTCCAGCACGGCCCAGCTGGGCCGTGCTGGGGCCGTGCCATGGCACGGCCCACCCGTGCCATGGCACGGCAACGGTGCCCAGGCACCTTGTACAAGGTGCCTGGGCACCGTACACCTAGGCACCATGCCTAGGCATGGTGCCCATGTACTTGGGCACCATGCCTAGGCATGGTGCCCATGTACCAGGCACCATGTACGGTGCCTGGGAATTGGGATACGTGGTGCTTAGGCACCATGTTAGTGACGATTGAATAGATTTTAGCCGGGCTATACTTTGTCACCCAGCCAATCACTCGTGTCATCCCGGCCGGCCGACACGTCCAGAAGCAGCTTCCGTGAACCATCGGGTTGTTCCTTCCACACGTGCCCTCCATCCATCACATGCCGCCCAGGCCAACGTACCGATGGATGGAGTGCATCATCCATTAATTAAATATATATAACTATGAGTTGGCCGGGGATGAAGCGATGTGGGACTGGCTGAGAACGAACAGGCATGACGTTGGGCCAATCCAGTGTCCTTCACAGGTGTACGGTAGCAAATCTAGGCTCATACGCTGCTCTCTCTCTCTCTCTCTCTCTCTTCTTTCTTTCTTTCGACCTTCATGGGATCGTATGACGCATGGCGGTCGCTGGTGGATGTCCAGATCCATGCCACATCCTTTGGCCATTAGCGCACAGAGAAAGAGAGAGAGAGAGAAGCAGCTGGGTGACTGGCGCAATGATACGTGGTGCCCGACAAAGTATAGATTTTTAGCCGTTAAAAATGGCTATATAGCCGTTAAAGGCTGTTGGAAGGGATTTAGACCATTTTACCCCTCCCAACAGTCATATAACGGCTATATCAAAGGGTAGTTTTGGAAGAAAAAAAAAATAGAAATTCTATAAATAGATGAACTCTCCCTCATTCTTACCACACCAAACCAATTCCTCTATTACTACTATTTCTCTCTTCCAACAAGTGCTCTAGTAGATTAGCAATTTAATTTTTAGTTTGCAAGTGTTCTTACAAGTGCTCAAGCAAGTAGTCAAGTGCTACAAGATCAATTCTTGTTGAGAGGCGAGAGCGCAAGAGAAGCTCATAAATCTCGGCTCCACGCCTCCACCTCTGATCTTTTCTCAATTCCTTTTTGTGGGTTAGTTTTTATTTTTTTGCATTTATTAATTAAAAATTTTAGATATGACATCTTTTAACGAAAGTAATTTTAACATGCACGCTTTTTCTGAGGGTGAGGAAACTAATCCCCAAGGACCCCAACCCCAATCCCAACTCCAAGTTCCATCTAGAGCTAGTGTCAGTGAGTGTCAAACCTCTTCTCGTAAGAGGACTAGTAATGTTTGGATTGATTTCGATAGAATTATGGTTGATGGAGTCTATAAAGCAAAATGTAAAAAATGTGCAAAACTTTACAGTTGTTCTAGTACTGGGGGAATAGGGCATCTAAGAAGACATCAAGAAAGTCATAGGATGCATGATTCCAGTCAGCAAGGACTCCTTAATATACAAGAGGGATTACTTGTAGGCAATTTTGCATATAACCACGAAAATCAAAGAAAATTATTGGTAAGATGGATAGTTCAAGATGAATTACCTTTTAGTTTATCTGAATCTTATAATTTTGAAAGATATGTTCAATTAGGCCTACAACCTGCTTATAAAAGAACTAGTAGGCGTACCTTTAGAAGAGTGGCTATGACAAACTTTTAGCAATGAAACAAAGTTTAACAGAAAGCCTCTCAAATTTAAATGCTAGAATTTCTTTAACTTCTGATATTTGGACGGCATCTGTAGGTAGTAATTGTTTTATTTCTGTTACAGCTCATTATATTGATAATGATTGGCAATTAAATAAACGAATTATTACTTTTCGTGCTTTTGATTTTCCGCATTCAGGACAACAAATTTCAAATATTATTTATCAAACTGCATGCTCATATAATATTAATAATAAAATAATGTCAATTACTTTTGATAATGCATCTAATAATAATTCTGCTGTTGCATTATTAAACGACTCTTTGCATCCCATTTTAGATGGACAATTATTTCATATTAGATGTGCATGTCATATATTAAATCTTTTTGCTCAATCTGGCATGAACATAATTCAAGAAGTTATTTCAAAAATTAGAAATGTTGTTTCTTTTATTCATGCTTCAAGGTCAAGACTTCAAGAATTTAAACAATTATGTGTAGATCATGGTAAACGTTTTAAAAATTTAAACTTGACGTAATAACTCGTTGGAATAGTACCTATGCCATGATACATGATGCATACCCATATAAGAACTTATTAAGTGCTTATATTAATGAGCGTGGATTAGGATTTACATTGACTGAAGCTGATTGGAATCAAGGTAAAATTTTAGAAGATTTTTTGGTTACTTTTTATGATGCTACAAATGTTCTTTCAGGTATTTATTATCCAACTTCTTGTTCATTTTTACAAAAAGCATATGTAATTAGTGAAAAATTTAAAGAATATAGATATCATGAAGTTTTAATGCCTATTATACATAATATGGAAACTAAATGGAATGAATATTGGAATAGGATATGTCCATTGCATAACTTAGCTGCTGTTTTTGATCCTAGAGTTAAATTAAATGGTGTAATTTTTTTAATTGATCAATATTGTGAAAACATGAATCAAAATCCTGAACCTGCTAAAGATGAGGTAACACGACTTCTTAATGATATTTATTATTTATATAATGATAAAATTTGTGGATCTAGAATACCTATTCAAAGCTCTGCTTCTTCTTCTAGATCTCGTTCGTCATCTATTTTTTCATTCATTAGAAGACACGCACATGCTTCATCATCTTCTTCATCTTCGTCATCTTTAAGTAATGAATTGGAATTTTATTTACGAAATGATCTTCATTCTGCATATGATGAAGATCAAATAGAAAATCTAGATGTATTAGCTTGGTGGAAGAGTGTTAAAAATCAATATCCTGTTATGTCTGCCATTGCACGAGATGTTTTAGCTGTGCCGATGTCCACAGTAGCATCGGAATCCGCTTTCAGTGCAGGTCGACGTATTTTAGATGAAAAGAGAAGTAGGATGACTGGCGAGACAGTTGAGATGCTTATCTGCTTCAAAGATTGGTTGGATGCTGAGGCGAGGCTTCAAGATAAAGGTGGACATGACTTAACCAGCGAAGATGACGATGACACAAATACTACTGATGACTGAAGAGTGATGAGTGAGTCATTTCTACTTTTATAATTGTATATTTTTATTTTTTAAATTGTTAAAAACTTAAGTAAGCCATCTTTATTTTTTTTTTCTATTTTTTTCTCCTTGCTTATTGTATTATGTTCTGGAGGTCAGGCCTAGCCCCCTCCCTTCTGTACCATTTTGATTTTAAATTAATAAACTGGTAGGGGTCTATGCCAAACCCCCCACCTATAAGGTGGCTTTATATTAATAAATTTTTTTTATTCTTAATAATTTTTAATTTATCAAAAAAAACTTTTTATATAATTTTTTTATTTGAGTCGTGCATGGGCCGTGCCTGGCACGGCCCAGGCCCACCTGGGCCGTGCCGGTACGGCACGGCGGGCCGGCCCAGGCCCGTCACGGGCCGTGCCGTGCTGGGCCAAAAAATTTTTTTTCCGCGCCCGGCACGGCACGGTTCACTGGGCCGTGCCGGCATGGTCCGGTACTGTAGCAGTGACGGGCCGTGCCTGGCACGGCCCATCAGGGCCTGGGCCGTGCCGTGCCATGGGCGGCACGGCCCAGTGCCCACCTCTACTCCCAAGTATCTCTTGGGTCCACACTATAATCAATCTGATTACAGCAGAGTTATTTTGCAAGCTCACAACTCGAACTTATTATTTTTTCGGGTGCACAACGAACCCAGCTGGTTTTCAAGGCTCACCAGCACAAAACCTTACACCACAAGCAAACTGCTTGCACAAGGCTAACAGCCTCAATGGAATCAATCCTCCGATTGACCCAGCAAATAATAATCATTTTACAATCAAAGGCTCCTCCAATGAGCAAATATACAATGATAGAACACGAAATAAAGAGATAGGAATCAAAGCCTTATTTGCAGATCTTGGTGGCTTGCTTCTTCTCTTCTCTTGGATGGATCTTCCTTTAGAATGCTCTTGAAGCTCCGAAGATCAGAAACTAGGGCTTCCTTCTTTTCTTGAGATTTCTTCAAAATGAAGCTATGAAGGCTTGGAATCTCTCTCTTTCTTTGGGGAATCAGTATGATCTTTCCTCTCGAATCTTCCCTCTTTTCTTTTCTGATAGATTTCAAAGATTTTTCTCTATTCTTTTCTTTTTGTCTCTCTTTTCTATCTCTTTTCTATATTTTCGGATGCAGCAAACCCTCTTCTTATAGATCAGTTTAATCCATAAATAGTTTAAAACTATCCGTTAGAAACAAGTGTAAGAAGGATTAGATCCATAAATAGCAATAGCCGTTGGGATTAAAAAGATAAAAGTAAAGTTAGAGTCGTTCTAACAGTTCTGGAGTCGCGTCTGATATTCTAGAGTCGACTCTAACTTTTCTGGAGTCGGCCCTAAATCGAAAATCCCCAAATCGCTTGAACTGGAGTCATCTCTGACTTTTCTAGGGTCGACATAAAAATCTTCTGGAGTCGACTCTAACAGTCCCGGAGTTGACTCTAAGTCGTGGCCAGAAAAACCATCGTTCTGTCTTTACTATTGGAGTCGGCTCTAACAGTCCGGGAGTCAACTCTAAGTCTGTGCCATTTTTCGGAGTCAACTCTGCGATTCCATGTATCGACTCTAATGTCTGAAATCTTACCTTGACATTAGATTCGAACTAGAACTTGATTTGTCTTATCATTTTGATTAATAAATCATATCATAAACTGAAAAACTTAATCAAAATCATTAGTAACTTCAAATGTTATACTCAAATAGTTTTGTTAATCATCAAAATCAATAATTGGGTCAACACATCGGAGCGCTTGGGCACAAGAGTGATAAGAGTCTGATTCCAATCCAAAGGAATACATTTAGATTGAAAAACTAACTGGATAGCTTGAACCACCTCTTGGCCCACAATATCCCAATAATGGCGGAAAAAGAAGGGCGTAATCCCATCAGGTCTAGGGGCCTTGTCCGGACCAAGATCCCAAAGGGCCAGGCGAATCTCCTCCACAATGATCGGCCTAACAAGCCTAGCGTTATCCGCATTGGAAATCTTTCTGGAATCAGAGACCTAAAGAACCGGAGCACCAACCCCAGTGGAATCAGTCCATATAGACTGGAAGAACTAGAAAAGCTGAGAGCGAATAGACTGGATGTCCTCCATAAAATTTCCCTCATCATCAACTAACCTCCAAATCCTATTAGCAGCCCGCCTTCTCAGAGTTGCCTGATGAAAGAATCTGATATTGCGGTCTCCTTCACGAATCCACTGAACCCTGGACCTCTGCCTCCAAAACAACTCTTGCTTCCGAAGAAGGGAGTGATGGAGAGCAAGATTTTCGCGCAGCAAGGAGAGGTCAGAGTCCAAAAGAAATCCATCCAAATCCTCCTTCCACTGAAGAGCACTTATGTCAGCTTCAACCTGCTCTACTTGCCTAACCAGATCCCCAACCTCCAGTCTGTTCCATCTGGAAAGTCTTCGCCTGGCCAATAGAAGACGGCGTGAAAGCCTATAGACAACATCACCCCTAATAGGAAGGTGTCAAATCTGAGAAAATAGACCGAGCAGCCGAATGAACCATCCAGAAACGCTCGAATCTAAATTGTTTCCTCTGATGCTGATCAGCCTCCGAAGATATCAAAATGGGGCAATGATCAGAAGCGATCCTCGGGAGGTGAGTGACAAAAACAGCCAGGTGCATCTGAAGCCACGGAGCCATGGCAAGAGCTCTGTCCAATCTCTCCCACACACGAGCAGATCCCTGCCAATTATTACACCAAGTAAATTAGGGCCCCGAGTACCCCAAATCCATCAGCCCAGAAGACCCAATAAAATTCCTAAATTCAACAATATCAGCAGAGCCAATGACTCTTCTACCCCCCGCTTTTCACCAGCCTCATAGATGTTAAAGTCACAGGCAACAATGGAAGGCAACCCTTGGCCAAGGAGGGAAAGTAACTCAGACCAGAGGACCCGTCTCTCCCGGTAATCCGTGTTGGCATAGAACGCCGATAGGAGCCAGGGGTCAGAAGTCCCCTCAGTGACAACAAGACCGATCTACTGGTTACACTGATGGAAAGCATCAATCTTGACAGCAGAATCATGCCAAATGGACAAAATACCCCCAGACAGACCCTCAGCCTCCACCGCACAAGAGGACCAAGACCGGCAATCTGTCTTCGAAACTGCTTCAAGCTGTCCCCCGATAGCCTAGTTTCAAGAAGAACACATATATCAAAATTATAAAGTTGCAACAATCTATTAAAAGAGGAACGAAATGAGGGCTTACTAGCACCTCGAACATTCCATATTAAGATCTTCATAAACTAGCTGGAGATAGATGGGGAGTCCCCCTGGTCCTTAGCCATATGACTATCAGAAAGGCACCTAATAGACTGGGTGCCACCCTCAGGATAAGCCTGCGTAGCACCTGTATCACCTTCAGTGTCCCCTGACCTCTGAAGATGAACAGATGACAATAAAGCTTTTCCCTGACCCAAAGAACCTTCAGAGGATACCTCGCAATCCTGATCAGGGACCCTATCCGAGGTGACCATAACCACCCCCGGACCCATGGCCAGGCAGCAAGAGGGTTGGTACGATCTACCTGAAGAAGGAATTAGATCAACTCTGCTTTTGGGGTTGGAGACCTTAGCTTTACCCTTTCTCTTCTCCAATTTGGATACAGACCTAGGCGGCTCGCTATTGACCGGCCTGGCATGCTTGAGGGGCCCCGGACATGCATCCACTTTCTTAGACTGCTCCCATTCATTGGAAGCCAGTCCCAGAGAGGCAAATGGATTTGATGAAGCAAAAGATTGGGACATTGAATGATCAGAGGCCACATTCTGAAACTACTTCTGCTTTCCATTATCTGATTCCTTAAATCTGGCACGCGCCAGAAAGACCAGCACGACTATCATACCCGAATCACCCTTATCTCCTCCTTGCTTCAGACTGGCCAAACCATTGATCGATGACACAGGGAGATGTCTGCGAGCTACTTTCGCCGGAACCTGCCAACCCTCCGGCAATCCGGCTTCACTGGAATAGGTTGAGAAGCAGAGCTTGGAGGAGAGGCTGATGGAGGAAGCTTCGACATTGGAACAACAACACTTCTCCGTTGACGAACATCAGGCATCCACGGCCCAAATATGGGACCATAGGCAGCCTCCTCACCCTCAGCCATGGCCGGCGGCGAGCACGACCCCTTCAAATGCAAGGATCCACAGCTCGGGCATATCCCCTCCAAGGATTCAAAGATGAACTGCTGCCAAAACGGCCCTCGGATCCCCTGAACCCGCGTCCCTGACCGTAGGGAATGACAGAGGTCAACACGCACAGCAACCCTCGCATATCCACCCCTGTTCTTCGACGAGTGGCAGCATCAGCACCGAAGAAAACTCTAGCAGGCTCCGTGATTGCTTTGAGAATATCATCCCTCCAGAACTCCATAGGGAGATTGGGCAGTCTCACCCAAACCAGAGCTGAAGCAATGGAGTCTACAGTTGGGAAGAACTCCGATTTCCAAGCCTCCGTCCCAACAATCTGGCCATTAACCACCCACGGCCGGTTAAGAACCAGGTCGCACGCCGCCGGGTCTTCAAACCAAAAAATATGGCACCGATGCGCCAAACTAATCGGGATGATGGAACCTTGGATCCCAGCTCTTCTGAACTCCCTAAGGTAAGCTTCAGCCGGCACCCAACGAAGGAATGAGCGGGCGAGAATAGCCCTCCGCTGCCACTCCAACATCTCCTCTTCCAGCATCGGCTCCGGGACACGGACGGCCTCCGGAAACCGAGCAACCAGCCTCGCCACCTCCGCCATCGAAGGGTTACAGTGCATGTTCTGTCGATCTCTACATGCATTTTTAACTAGCCAAAACATAAGAGTTTATTTTATAATTAAGTAAACAAATATACCACATCTCATGCATCTAGAAATAGTAGCCCTCTTGACTGGTTATGTGAAGCCTCACATTGAATGATCTATTATATTTGGAATCAGCACTTCAAGGAGATCATCAATATGTCAGATGCCCTCACGCCTGATTGCATAGAAAATTACTTAAAAACTTTATTTGCTTTCGAAATTAAAAAATACTTTTTTAAATCTATTTTATTTCAATAGAAAATCAATAAATTTGAAAAATTGACGATTAGGTGGTTGAACTTTTTCTTTCGCATGAAAAAATTTTCCTCTTTGCTTCTATTTTTATAAGTTTCTTTGAGCTAGACCAAATTATGGTCTGAGCCTAAATGCAAGCAAGCCAACATAAATCAAGTAGTATTTCATATTTTCAGAAAAAAAAGACGTACAATATGAATGGGAACATCTTTAGTTACATGCTATGGCTCGCCATTTAGTCACTCCACAGATGCCTTGAGGTATTCGTCTCCCACCTCTCTCACATGCAGCATGAAAGGCACCAATTATCACCAAAAGAAAAAGAAAAAAAGATGGCCCTGATCCCCCCCATGAAATTTCTTATCTTCACGCATCCCAGAGCTCTTCAGGGGCGCTTGAAATGTAGCTCTAAACCCCCTTTGATGAACCTAGCCATCCAGCTAGCACTGAATACTCTACAAAAGAACGATAAATATCTTACTGGATTCATGTGGTTCATGTTGCTACTTTACTTGCTTTGCACTCTTACACAATTGTAGTGCTCGGGGGAGCAATCTAAGGTTCCTACCGTGAGACTACAACCGTTCCATTTGTTACAGTCCAGGGTCGCTTAGAGCCAACTCGTTACTGAGGCTTGTAGCTGAGCTGAGACACACAAGCCCGGTGATGGGGCCACAAAAGGACGAACTGAGGATCGGCCGGCAGCGCATGGCAGCCACGACGTTGATGCCTACGTAACGTAGCCAAGCACAAGATTTAACCACCTTCCTATTCTTAAATCCACATGAATTGCAGAACTGTTGAAGGATGAAATCGTCATCGCATTAATAATTATGCAAGTGGTTAGGATCAACCCTGAATCCTGGCTCTTACTTGCTGTGCGATGCCTGTTAGAAATGAGTCATCCACCATACCTCGGTCCTAGCTGAGCTATTCACCGCATCTTGCTAGCCGAGCTATCCACCATACCTCGGTCTTAGCCGAGCTATTCGCCATGTCTTGCCAGCCGAGCTATTCACCATGCCTCGGTCCTAGCCGAGCTATTCACCATGCCTCGCCAGCCGAGCTATTCACCATGCCTCGCCAGCCGAGTTATCCTTATACCTCGGTCCTGGTCCGAGTTATTCTTATGCCTCGGCCAGGCCCGGGCACTCAAGCACCTCTACGGAATCCGCACGGGAGAGCTTAAATCCGTAAGATTCCAAACAAAATCACACCCGAGGGTAGCCTAGAGCCCTGGAGCCTACACAATCACCGAATCTCAAGACATCAACCAACTCTCCCCGCCATCGATCCTCTAACAAATAAGATACGAATCTTACTGACATCATAACAAACTGGATTCGAATCCTAACGACTATTGAACCCACGACGCCTCCAAAGAATCAGGTGATCCTCTAAATACGACCGTCTTCCGACTTCCCAGGTATACACACTTGTTCTACTGGCTCACTCTTCATCTACCTCTGCTCACCCGTTCTCGCCATTAACGCTCCGCTCGGAGCTCTCGAAAGGCCACCCTGGAGAGACTCTTCAGTGAGTGCCTTCTTCTCATATTTGTTGATTGCTGATCTCTGCTAACTTAAGCGTCGGAGGGTCTTCCGTGGAGGGCCACCCCTAACGCCTCTCACGTGATGACTGTTTTACAGGTCCGCCTAGGAGGGAGCCCACCCTGAAGCTCGATCGCGCCCGAATGGAGGACAGATTTCAGCAGCAGCAAATTGGCACTAGAGGAAGGGCCCTCAAGTCCTATAAACTTGTGATCCAAGAGATAAGGGTCTCGATCTTGAAGAGAACCTCATTAGATGACCAATCGAAGAAAGGCTACTTCTGAAGCCCCGGACCAGGTCGCCTCCCAAAGACCTGATCCGATGAGCAGTGTAGTGCCACCACCACAACCACCAGTTGAGACTCCATCGCCACCAGCGGCCTCAGTGCCCAGGACCAGTTTGCCTCACTGGTCCAGCAGGTCCAGGCTTTGGCCCATCTGGTCCAGGGGCGCTTTGAAGCTCCCCGTCCAGCTGCACCTGCTCCGCACCTTTCTGAAGAGAACACGGCCCCTGTTCATCCAGCGATCTCTTTTTCTGACACGCATGGGGTCGCAGACCCCCCTTGTCGTCCTAAGGGAGCTGAGCCAGTCCCCCAAGGGGTCTGCAGCAAGGATCTTCCCAGACCTTGGCGGGCCTGATCCCTCTCTCCGATGTTCTCTCGTCACGACTCGACACCGTCTAGGATTCTCCTCGCCGGCTCCTCCTGCTATGCCTGAGGAGGAGATCCGCCAACAACTCCGGAGATGCGTCAGGAGTTGGATGCCGCCAAGCAAGCCCATCCGCTTCAGCATAAGGCGGAGCAGGGCATTCCCTTTCAAAGGAAATCATGGAGGAAGTGATTCCCTCCCATGTCAAGTTACCCGCCATCGAGCCCTATCATGGATCCTCCGATCCCGACGACCACCTCAGTAGCTTCCGATCGATCATGATGTTCTACGGGGCATCAGATGCGATCCTCTGCCGCGCCTTCTCTTCCACCCTCCGGGTCCGCTCGGACCTGGTTTAATGCCTTAAAACCAGGTTCTGTTAGTTCATTTGATGAGCTGAACCGCTTCTTCATCAGCTAGTTCTTCAGCAGCCGTCGCCACCGGCGGTGGTCTAACTCCCTCTCTGAGGTTAAGTAGAAAGAGAGGGAGTCCTTGAAGAAATATCTCGACCGTTTCAATACGGCCATGCTGGAGGTGGACACCTTAATCATGAGGTGGCATGTCTGCCCTGGCAGGCGGAGTGTTGAAGGAGAGTGACTTTTACCTGGCGTTGGAGGTCAGTTACCCTCCGAACCTCTCCGATATGATGGCCCTGGGGACAAGTATGCCAGAGTCGAAGAATCGCGGAGAGCTGCCCGCACCAACCTGACAAGGAAGAAGGAGTCCAAGGGCTCGGACAAGCACCGATCTGCCCCAGCCGAGCCCACCTCGCCGCCAAAGGGTTCCCTCCGCCGCCAAGGAACCGCACCCGGAGCCTGCCTCGGNTTAAAAATTTAGTTAAATTATGATCTTGCCATTGAGATGATATGAATCATAAATTTATTTTATAAAATTTTCTTTATGCGTGAATGCCCGTAACCCATCCGCTTTCGAAGATCGGATATTATCGTATCGTAAAACAAATTCAAAAGGTTGTTTTGGGTTGTTTTACGATGGGTTTATTTAAGAAACTTTTCTCAACTTCGAGGAGTAGATAGCAGAGAAAAGAAGAGTCCAAAAATTAGAGAAGTCCAAATAGAGAGGACTCCTCTCTTGGAGAAGAGTTCTCCATCCCTTCTGATTCATATCCCCTGTCTCAAGGTTTCCTGGTGTACGTATATAGAGGAGTGGCACGTGCGACTCTCGCAAGGCATCAAAAGGAAACTATTCATAAGATTAGATCTACATCCAGTTTCTGCGTCAGGTACGCAAACTAAAAGGTATAAAATTTAATTTTAAATTTTACATACTTTCAATTACAGATATACATGATGTATTTTATATTTAATTAGATTAAATTTAAATAAATACAACCTGAGTCCTAGGGCATCGTAAAAAAATATTTTCTACAAATGGTATTAGAGCCTCCCAGGTTTAGGAATGCATCATAAATCTGTAATGATCAAAGCATGTTTTAAAGTAGATCTAATGTAGATCTAATATAATACATGATTAAGCATGTAATGATCAAAGCATGTTCTAAAAGTAGACCTTATTATGATTAGTTTAGATCTATAGTAGATTTAAAAGTTTTGCATGATGAGAGCATGTTAAAGTTATTTAATGATGATTAAATATATGTTTTAGAAGTAGATCTAATGTAGATCTTGCATGCTGTGTTCTATTATATCTTGGATTGGGTATATTCACCAGGCCATCCGGTCATAGGAGGTTTCATAGCCTCTGTTTCTTATTCAAGAAAGGTTTCCTATGACGTGTAGGGGTGCCACTGTGAAAGAACCCATGAACGGATGTACAGAATAGAAGAAAGAAAGATTAAAATATTTTAATCGAATTAATTTATTTCTATGATAATTTTGATTAGATCCAAAATTAATTAAAGATGATATGTTAATAAGATTAACATTAAGACATCTTAATTGATGAAATCTTAATTATAAATGACAGTAAAATTATTTTACGTAAAAGTCATATCACAAAAAAAAAGTAAAAATTTTACGAAAAATTTGAAAATGTTTCAAAATAGAACTCAAAATTGAAATTGGTTCAAATTTGAAAAGGGGTTAACTTAAGATCTAGAATTATGAATTAAAGACCTTAAGACATGATCATAAATCATGGGCTAATTGGGTTAGCATGAATCAGGTTCTTTAATTGGGTTAGACCTAAGGTTAGATGAATTGGACTAAATTAGAAAATTGAATCTAATCAAATGTTGAGTTAGGTCTTTTCTTTAGATCCATCTAATTAGATTAGATTGATCAGTCCATACATCTAAATGGACTTGATTTGGGGCTCAGTGGACACCCAAGTCTTTAGCAAATTTAATTGGGTCTGGTCAACCACTTGGTGTCTAGAAAGGTTCTGATCAAGGTCATGGCTACCTCTCACCTGGTTAGTTGATTATAGCTGGTGTCGAGGCAAGATGGTTAATGGCGCAACTCGGCCTTTTGATCAAGCCGCCTGGCTAAGTGGTCCCAGCACTTGATTAGACTAGCCTATTGACTTGAGCTAACCCATGCTTCCTAAGGAAAATCAGTTTGACTGATTTAGGTACCCATGGACCAAATTAATGAACCCAACTAAATGGTTTAGTGGGAGAATACTTAAATTGGTCCATGTCATTCATGTGTCACAAATTAATCAAACCCTCTAAAATTATTAGGTCCCTAAAGTGACTAAATTATGGGGATAATTAGGTCATAGCCTCCCATTAAGAGATTGATAATGAGTCCAATGGCTAAGATGATTATTGGAGGCCCAAAGGCCTGGTACTCATCTGGTTTTTGGAATTATCATTCATATTATGATGGTTCAATGTAACTCTCTCAACGATGGTCAGGTGGGCCGGCCAAAGTCGGGCTTGACCAATTCCTTGGTTAGAAGCTTGAACATGTCATGTTAATGGTTGGACCTAACCAGGACACCCAATAGGAGGCCCAAAGGCCGATTGGCGTGCAACCTGGGGCAAAATAAATTACTAGAAATTGTTTGGGGAAAACAATTGGTTATGAACCTACCTTTAGATACATGTGGGTGGGCGGCCAAAGTCGGGCTCATATGTAGTCTACTGGGTTCTAGTACCCACTAAGAAATTAGGAGTAATTTCTCGGGTTGGAGGTAGGGGCTACCAACCTGAATAAAATAGTAGGAGGGCCTTAGACTATAAGTCCAAGTCTATAGGTTTAAATAAATCATGTACACTAATAAGTTTTTGGTTTTCCTTTCAGAAATGTCTACAAATCTGTCGCTCCGGTCACTGTTGGACAGTGATAAACTGACAGGTCCAAACTTCGATAGCTGGTATCGAAGGCTTAGGATAGTCTAGAGCATGAGAGGATCCTTTATGTGTTAATGGATCCTGCACCTGAGCAGCCAGCCCCTAATGTGCAGGGTGTGGTCAGGACACTTATCTGAAGTGGACCAATGACGCACCACAGTGCGCTGCATAATGCTGGCTTCTATGAATGATGAGTTCAGTAGGAAATTTGAGGAGGCCCAACCGGAACAAATACTCCAAATGTTGAAGGAATCTTTCGGGATGCCAGACGATGTTGAAAGGTAGAATGTCTAGTGCCATCTTCAATGCGCGTATGCGTGATGGGACTTCTGTCACCGATCATGTACTGTACATGATCGAGATGATAGAACGTCTAGGCAAACTTGGATTTCCTTTGCATGAGCAGCTTGGGAAGGATGCCATACTGAACTCCCTGCCTAGCTCCTACCTGGACTTTCTCAGTCATTATAGAATGACGAAGCCTGTAGTAAACTATCATGGTTTGCTGGGTCTACTGCAGACTTTTGAGAAAGATCACCAGCTTCAAAAGAAGTCAGTGAACTTGGTGGGAGGTTCGGGGGCAGGTCGTCATCCCTTAAGAAAGGGATAAGAAGAAAAATAAAAGAAAGAAGGTGCAACATGCTAGGCCTAGTCAACCAAGAAGAAGAGGGCTGACAAAAGTCAGGCAGAGTGCTTCTACTGCAAGAAGTTGGGTCACTGGAAAAGGAACTATCCCCAGTACATAGCAACCCTGAATCCAAACAGGCCTAAGAAGAAAAACCAGCAAGGAGTTGCTGGACAAGGTATTTATATGATAACACCTTGTAATTTTTCTATCTGTGATACTACTAATTGGGTATTAGATACTGGGAGTCCAATTCATATTTGCAATTCTTTGCAGGGGCTTCGAATTAGTAGAAGATTCAAAGAAGGTGAAAGATTCCTAAACGTGGGTGATGGAAGCGAGTTCAGTACTGGCGTTGGGAGTCGTGGAGCTTTATTTTGAATTTAATAACATATTGCTTAGTGAATGTCACTATTGTCCTATTTTTATTAAATTATTTCTGTAGGCCAGTTGGCTATTGAAGGATATGATTTTTTAATAAAGAAAGATATTTTAAATATCATTGTGAATGATGTATCTGTGATGTGTGGACAATTGAGCATGGAATTTACCTTCTATCACAGCCTGTTAATGTATTATGCACTCCAAACAAATGCCCAAAATAGATGATGTCGATGACTCATACCTTTGGCACTGTAGGCTAGGTCATATAAACAAGAACAGGATAAGCAGGTTAGTCAGAGAGGGCATCCTCAATGACATTAATTGTGAATCAATTAAAACTTGTGAATCCTGTCTTCTTGGGAAAATGACCAAGTCACTTTTACTGGAAAAGGTGAAAGAGCCAAAGAGATTCTAGGCCTCATACATACGGATGTTTGTGGACCTATGAATACGGCCTCTATGAGAGGGTTTAGCTATTTCATTACATTTACAGACGACCACTCTAGGTTCGGTTATATCTTCTAATGAGACATAAATCTGAATCGTTTGAAATGTTCAAACGATATCGTAGTGAGGTAGAAAATAAACTGGAAAGAATATTAAAATCCTTCGGTCAGATCGAGGAGGTGAATATCTTTCTAATGAGTTTTTGACATATCTAAAGGAGAATGGGATTCTCTCTCAATGGACACCTCCAGGAACACCCCAGTTAAATGGTGTGTCTGAAAGGAGGAATCGAACCCTATTAGATATGGTTCGGTCCATGATGGGCTTTGCTAGTTTGCCTATCTCCTTTTGGGACTACGCACTTGAGTCGGCCTGTTACATTCTTAACAGGGTCCCTAGTAAATCTATTGCTAAAACTCCATATGAGATATGGACAGGGCGTAAGCCGGTGCTCACACACCTTAGGGTCTGGGGTGTCTAGCTTATGTCAAGAGATTGTTGACAAACAAGCTAGGACCAAGGTCTGACAAATGCATCTTTGTTGGATATCCAAAGAGTCTAAAGGATACTACTTCTACACACTGAAGAGCAAAAGTTGTTCGTCAGTATGAGAGCCACCTTTTTAGAAAAGGAGTATCTTACTGGAAGTGCTAAGGCTAATGTTGAACTTAATGAAGTTTGACAAGGAGAAGTACCTTTACACTCAGAAACCGCTATGGAACGGCTTTGATTGGTTCAAACCCAGAGCCCATTGAGGTACCATTAAGGAGATCTGGTAGAGTACCATGTCAGCCGAATAGATACTTCAGTTTCTTGGTCCGTGACGGGGATCCCATCAAACTCGATGAGAAATGAGGACCCAATCACCTATATGGATGCGCTGCAAAGGTCTAATTCTGAGAAATGGCTTGAGGCCATGAGATCCGAAATGGAATCCATGGAGATCAACAGTGTATGGACACTTGTGGATCCACCTGAAGGGATAAAATCCATTGGGTGCAAATGGATTTTTAAGAAGAAATGAGGCGCAGATGGAAAGGTAGAGACCTATAAAGCTCGTCTGGTTGCTAAGGGGTATCGTCAACGTCATGGTATAGACTATGACGAGACTTTTTCTCCTGTAGCAATGCTTAAGTCCATTCAGATCATGCTTGCTCTGGCTGCATATTTTGACATGAAATCTGGCAAATGGATGTTCAAACATCTTTTCTGAATGGAGAGCTGGAAGAGGAGGTGTATATGATACAACCTGAAGGATTCATATCTGCAGATGTATCAAAAGTATGCAAGCTCCAAAAGTCCATCTATGGACTGAAGCAAGCATCTCGGAGTTGGAATATATGTTTTGATAAGTGTATCAAAACGTATGGCTTCGTTAAGAACGGAGAAGAACCCTGCATATATAAATGGGCTAATGGTTCTGTAGTTATGTTTCTTGTATTATATGTAGATGACATTCTCTTAATTGGGAATGACATTCCTGCATTACAGGGAATGAAGGTTTGGTTAATGTCACAATTCTCCATGAAGGACTTGGGAGAAGCTTCTTACATTCTAGGGATGAAGATCTATAGAGATAGATCAAAGAAGCTGCTGGGATTATCACAGTCAACGTACATCGAGACTGTGCTGAAAAGGTTCAGCATGGAAAATTCAAGAAAGGCTATCTTCCGATAGGCCATGGGATTTCACTCTCTAAGAAGGATTGTGCGACAACTCCTGACGAGAGGGAACGTATGAGTAGGATTCCATATGCTTCGGCAGTGGGTTCTATTATGTACGCCATGACATGTATGAGACCAGACATAGCATATTCACTAGGAGTAGTGAGTAGATATCAGTCTAACCCAGGTGAAGCACATTGGAAAGTGGTGAAAACCATCCTTAAGTATTTGCGAAATACTAAAGATCAATGGCTTATCTATGGAGAACCTAACTTGAAGCTTGTGGGATATACTGACTCCAGTTTTTAGTCAGACAAAGATGATAGCAAAAGTGTATCAGGGTTTGTCTTTACCCTAAATGGAGGAGTAATCTGCTGGAAAAGTTTCAAGCAACACACAGTGGCGGATTCTGTATGCGAGGCGGAGTATATCGCAACATCAGATGCAGCAAAGGAAGCAGTATGGCTACAAAAATTTTGGGCGAGCTAGAAGTGGCGCCTGCCCTGGGTGGTCTTGTTCCAGTGTACTGTGACAGCTCTGGAGCAATTGCCCAAGTCAAAGAGCCAAAATCTCATCACCGCACCAAGCAAATATTGCATCGCTACCACCTTATACGAGAAATCGTGGAACGAGGTGACGTCGAGCTTCGGAAGATCGATGAAAAGGAGAACCTAGCTGACCCATTTACTAAAGCTCTCGGAGTCAAGGAGTTTGATGAACAAAAATGGAAGATGGGTATTAGATACTGTTCCGATTGGCTCTAGTCCAAGTGGGAGTTGTTAGGAAATATTCCTATAGCCAATTGTCTAGCTTATAGACGGTTGTGATTCATTGTACATGATTTATTTGATTAATAAAAATTATTTTGGCAGTACAACATATTTTTCATCTTCCAATAGAACTCTTATATGTTGTAGTCCTTAGAATTACATTTATTCGATAAAGGAGGAATTATCGAGTAATTCTTAAATAGGTTCGCGACCAAATGATACGTTATTACCTAGGAGAATAACGTAGTCAAGTATAGGTTGTTGTGTGCCATATATGTTGGTTTGTCCTCTTAAACCAAGGAGTGTATGACATTAGTATGGCATGCAGGTGAGTGTAGGAGTACATTCACTGAACAGTGGCTCACCTCTGTTGAGTATTCTACTGTCAAGGGTATCTCACAGAAGGGCAATGGGTATAAGTGTCCCTTTGACCTGAGACTATCATGGTGATTTAATAAGCAACTCACTGTACTTAGGCGCTGGACTACCTGGATTTCTAATCCATGACGAAGGACGCTGGGTACAGTCAAGTACTTATTAAATCAGTGATGAGTCAAGATGGAATTGTCCACTCTAGGTATTAGAGTTAATACTCGGTTTGTGTTTTAATTTTGCAAAATTCTGGCCAGGGTAATCCATGTGAGGAGTCACAGGATTGTACATGTTGAAACACACTTAGATGTTTTTAGAAGTTGGTAGTGAACTCTAAATTCATCTTGAGTATTTGGACAAGGGGATGAGTTATACGGTAACCATAGCCTAGGTTCTTGAATATTGCTTTGCATACATTCGGTCTATTCGGACGTCGGGTACCATTGCTAGATGGTCACATCGATTGGTATAGGAAGTATTCCTATGCTACCGACTTAGATTCGAACCTATGGAGTCATGCACATAGTCAGGTGACCTGGAGACAGGCTTAACCCATGATCTAAGTGGGACTTGGTCATATGGGTAATACCGAGTTTGTACTAGCAATGTCTAGCTAGCACTGGGCATTAGCGGTAGTACTTATTCTGGGGATAAACTTGAGTTAGTTTGTAACTCAAGTGAATTTTTGGGATTTATTCAGACCCATTGTGGGATAGGACTTGAACCATAGACCAATGGTTGGTTTGACGATAGAGTGGTTTAGATCTGGTTTTAAAGTGGTTTGAATCGGATATCCAATATAGCCTCTGATCATTTATTTATGAATTTTGAAATCATAAATTACTTTAAATTAAAAATTAAATAAGTCCAATGCAAAGTATGGTTCGAGATCTTCGCATAGATTCTTTCGGATTTCAATTTGGACTTCAAACGGATTTAATCTGATTATTTTTGTATTTATAAATATTTTATATTTTTTATATTATCGTTACGGGCAGTCAACGAGACTTTAAAACTTTAGAAAATTTACGATTCTACCATTTTATGTAAATTATGATTCTGTCATTTCGTTTAAATTATGGTTCTGCCATTGAGATGACTTGAATTTGAAACTTCGTATAAATTATGATTTTATTATTCTGATAACGTGAATTTGAAACTTCATATAAATTATGATTTTATCATTCCGAAAACTTGAATTTGAAACTTCATGTAAAATATGATTTTGCCATTTAAAACTTTAGTTAAATTACAATCTTGCCATTGAGATGATATGAATCGGTAAATTTGTTTTATAAAATTTTCTTTACGCATTGACAACATGTGAATGCCCGTAACCCATCCACTTTCGAAAATCGGATATTATCGTATCATAAAACAAATTCAAAAGGTTGTTTTGGGTTTTTTACGATGGGTTTATTTAAGAAACTTTTCTCAACCTCGAGGAGTACGGTAGCAAAAAAAAGAAGAGTCCAAAAATCAGAGAAGTCCAAACAGAGAGGGACTCCTCTCTTGGAGATGAGTTCTCCATCCCTTCTGATTCATATCCCCTGTCTCAAGGTTTCTGGTGTGCATACGAAATAGAGGAGTGGCATGTGCGACTCTTGCAAGGCATCAAGAGGAACTATTCACATGAGATTAGATCTACATCTAGTTTCTTCATCAGGTACACAAACTGAAAGGTATAAAATTTAATTTTAAATTTTTATGCTTTCAATTACAGATATACATGATGTATTTTATATATTTAATTAGATTAAATTTAAATAAAATACATGCATACAAATAAACCTGAGATCCTAGGGCATCGTAAATGAAATTTTTCCTACATGTTAAGAAGAAATTATTTGCGCATATGATGAACAAATAATTGGATACCCAAATATGGCTTGTTCCATGTGATGGATGGCTCTGATTATTCGGGTATGGATGGTAAATCTCAGCCATGTGAAGAAGGATTTATGCCCATGGGGTGAGGCATGATGAATCTCTACGGTACGATGATGAACACATACATATTGGGGCATGTAGTTATGTGATAACTAACTCCTAATTTCAAAGGCTGAGATTGTGACATTTGGATTAACGTTAATATGATGTTACCAGGAGAAGGGGAGTCTCTTTCTCTCCCTTGGATTAACATTATCATGACGTTACCATGAGAAGAGGAGTTTTTCCTCTCCATTGGATTAACGTTACCATGAGAAAAGAGGTCTCTTGGAACATTTTTTCTCTCCTTCTCTCTATAAATATGGTTCCTTCCTTTTAAGAAGATGTAGATGAAAAAGATTAGATTTTTAGACCTACAGAGATATCTTCTATAAGCGGATTCAAGAGGCACTAGTGCCCCTCTTTCCCTAAGTATCATCTTCTGTTTAGAGGCCGAATACGTGGATGGCTAGTGGCAGAGGATTCATCAGCTTCATCCTTTTCTACATTGATAAAGGACTCAGGTATGAATAAATCTAATATTTTAGATTTTATTCTAATTTAATGAATCTGTTCCTAAGAATTCTGGCATATGGGAATTTTGTATTATATCTTCTGCTATGTTTTCATGAATTTAATTCATGTCTTGAATACATAATTTCTAACAGTGGTATCAGAGCCACCCTAGGCTATAGATTCATTAATCTGATAGGATACTTGAGTCAATCTGATTGATAATATGAGTTTTTATCATGCTTCTTATAAAGATTAAAATCCTGAATAGTTTTATATGTTGATAATAAATCTAAAATAAAATAAAATATTTATTATTTGATGATAAACAATATTATTTAGATTTATGCATGTTCATTATTATGTTAAAATAAATACTTTGATATGTGATATCAGAGATAAAGATTTATTATATGATAATAAATAATAATTAATTTAGATTTAATCATATGTGTCATGTTAAAATAGCAATTATTATTTATGCATGATAGATACTATGTGCTGAAATAAATCATGTTTAGGATTTAATTTTAACATGATTATTGATATGATTAAGATCTGATATTCATGATAATGAACATTGAAAAATTATTTGGATATTTAGATCATGATAAATTGTGATTAAATTAATCATATGAATTTTAAATTTTAAATTTAAATTTAAAATCTTATCGTGACAAGAATATGATTCGGGTTTGTTAGAGACATTAGGATTTACATGGGATGAAACCAATATGTCATAACATGTAATTAAATGATAAGAAAATTTAAAAAATTTAAAAAATTTGAATTAAGAATTTTATCATAATATCCTACTAGATCACTATCTAACTTATCATAAAATATAATAGATGATAAAGATTTAGGAAACTTAGACTTAACCATGTCATTGTTTGATCCTATGATCCCAATATTGATCTAATCAATTGGGCTTAATACATTGGTGTCTAGAAATGTGATCATGGTTTTTAATTGCTCCGTTCGCTGCCTGGGAAAAACCATTCAATGGGATCGAAGGGTATGCTAAATAGGACCCCATTGATCAGCTGATCTGGCCATTGTTATGGAAAGCTCTTAATTGATTAAATCAATTAAGGTTAATCAGGATGGTAGCAATTGATTTGGTCACATGATTAGGGTTCCTAAATTAGATAGTGATCAGGATCCTAATTTGATTAGGAGTCCCAATCATAGATTGGATCTTATGAAATTAAGGTTAATTGAGATTAATCTAAAATCTACATATAGGATATGTAACCTAGCATAGTACAAATGTAGATGTAGATGGGACCTATATGCGCTAAATCCCTCCACGAATATTAAGTCATAAGCCTTCCATTGTTCACATGATACAAAATCATTAGGTCATGAGATTTGTCGTGCCAAAGCCGAGGTCGAGTGTACTTATGAGGAGTTGATTGTGGAACAATGGGTTGACTTAACTAGATTAGCTGGCATAATTGGCCAAAGTCAGGGTCAGTCTAATCTAGAGGCAAACTTTAGGGTGATCACATATGGATGTAATTGACAAGGCAATGTCCCCTAAATGATCTAGGAGTCACATTAGATGTGATTGATGATAATCTACCAAATTTGGCTTACCGAGATTTGTTGTGCCAAAGCCAAGGTCAAGGTAATTCAAATGAGGATCCTAGCCCACTAAGGAAATTGAATGCCAATTTCTCGAGATTAATAGAGAGGGCTATTAACCTTGATAAAATAGTGGGAGAAACCAACTTAATTAAAAATCTAGAATTACCATATTAAGTTGGTGATTAGTATTCATAGTAATTGACTCGTTCTAATTTTATGTAGGTTATCAGAGAAACCATGAGTGTAAACATCAACCTTAGGAATATTTTAGAATCCAACAAATTGACTGGACTCAACTTCCCTGATTGGCTAAGGAATGTAAGGATCGTTCTTCGATCTGAGAAAATTCTTTTTGTCCTAGATGAGGTTGCACCGGAGGTCCCACCAGCGGATGCTCCGACTGAGGTTCATGTGGCATACAACCGGTATAAAGATGCTAAAGACATGGCCACATGTTTGATGTTGGCCTCGATGTCACCTGATCTTCAGAAACAGCATGAGCATATGAATGCTCAGGAGATTTTGATGCACTTGCAAGAGTTGTTTGGTGCACAGTCTCGATATGAGAGGTTTCAAACTTCTAAAGAGTTGTTTCAGTGCAAAATGACTGAGGATTCATCAGTGGGTGCCCACGTACTGAAAATGATCAATTGATTGAGAAGTTGGCACGATTGGGTTTTGTGATGGATCATGAACTAAGTATTGACTTGGTTCTACAGTCATTACCTCCCAGCTATTCGCAGTTTGTTCTTAATTTCAACATGAACAAGCTAGAGACATCTCTACCTGAGCTCGCGAATATGCTGACGAATGCCGAGCCCAACATTAAGAAAGAAAAGGGGCAGGTTATGGTCGTGGAGTCTTCTGGCGCTCGTAAGAAGCGGCCAAAGAAGAATAAGGTCCAAAAGGCCAAGGCGACTAAACCAAATAAGGGCATTAAGAAAAACAAAGTAGCCAAGGGAAGTGTCACTTCTGTGGCAAGGAAGGGCACTGGAAGCGAAACTGCAAGGCTTATCTGGCTAGCCTGAAAGAAAAGAAACATACAGATGCTTCTACATCAGGTATATTTATGATTGAGATTTTCTTCTGTTACTTCTTATTCCACTTGGGTATTGGATACCGGTTGTGGATCTCATATTTGTATTAATATGCAGATGATAAGAAGCAGTAGAAAGCTGAAAAAGATGAAGTGATCCTGCGCATGGGAAATGGAGCAAAGGTTGCTGCTTTAGCTATAGGATCTTGTTCTTTGTCTTTGCCCACTGGGCTTGTAATGGAGCTTAATAATTGTTACTATGTTCCAAACATAACAAAGAACATTATTTCCGTTTCATGTCTTGTAAATGATGGATATACATTTGAAATTGGAAATAAAGGAATTTTAATTTTTAAAAATGAAAATGTTCTTTGGTTCTGCTGAAATGTTCAACGGGATTTATGTTTTGAATTTACAATGCCCTATTCTCAAATAGAAACTAAGAAATTAAAATCAAATAATTCTAAGAACTCATTCCTATGGCACTGTCGTTTAGGCCATGTAAATGAAACACGTTTAACCAAGTTACATAAGGATGGCTACTTGGGCTCATTCGATTGGGAATCGTTTGAGGAATGTGAGTCATGCTTACGTGGCAAAATGACTAAGTCATCCTTTACTAAAAAGGGTGAGCGAGCAACTGAATGTTTAGGACTAGTACATTCGGATGTATGTGGTCCTATCAATATTCAGGCAATAGGAGGTTTTTCTTACTTCATCACATTTATAGATGACCATAGCAGGTATGGTTATGTATATCTGATGAAGCACAAATCTGAAGCCTTTGAAAAGTTCAAAGAATTCAGATCCGAGGTAGAAAAACAAAGTGGCAAAAGTATTAAGATACTTCGATCAGATCGAGGTGGGAATACTTAAGCCATGAGTTCTTAGAATATTTGAAGGAGAATGGGATTCTCTCTCAGTGGACTCCTCCTGGTACGCCACAGCATAATGGTGTATCAGAAAGGAGAAATCGCACATTATTAGATATGGTGCGATCAATGATGAGCCTTGCAAATCTTCCAAAAATGTTTTGGGGTTATGCCCTACACACAGCCGAATACACTCTAAACCGAGTTCCATCTAAGTCGGTCAGTTCCACTCCCTATGAGATATGGTGTGGAAAGAAACCAACCCTTAGTCATCTAAGGATTTGGGGTTGCTACGCTTATGTAAAGCGTAATGAGTCAGACAAGCTGGGAGCTAGATCGACAAGTGTAATTTTGTGGGTATCCTAAAGAAACAAAAGGATACTACTTCTACCATCCACTCGAGCAAAAGGTTTTTGTCTCAAGGCATGCCATATTCCTAGAGAATGAGATTTTTCTAAGAAAGGTAGTGGAGAAATATTGAGATTAGTGAAACTCAAGAACCACAAATTGACACAGACCGATTAGATGACATGGAGCAAATGTCAAATGCAGTGGGAGTTGAGCAGGAGACTCAACTCACATTCAGGCAACATTTACGTGAGCCTCTATCAGAAATGATGGAGCACAGGTAGCTCCAAGTACACATCAGCTACGTAGGTCTAGTAGAACACATCATATTCCTGAGAGATATGGATTTCTTATAGAAGATGATGAGCCTACTAACTACGAGGAAGCAATTTGTGACATTGACTCCAAGAGATGGCTTGAAGCCATGAAGTCTGAAATGGACTCCATGTACGACAACCAAGTATGGACTTTGGTTGATCCACCTGAAGGGATAAAACCCATTGGGTGCAAATGGGTCTTCAAGAAGAAGACAGACATGGATGGTAATGTGATTACCTATAAGGCGAGGCTAGTTGCAAAAGGTTACAAGCAAAGGCAAGGTGTTGACTTTGATGAAACCTTTTCCCCGTAGCCATGCTTAAGTCCATAAGGATTTTGCTTGCGATTGCAGCCTATTACGATTATGAGATATGGCAAATGGATGTCAAGACCGCCTTCCTAAATGGTGATTTAGTGGAGGATGTGTATATGACACAACCTGAGGGTTTTGAGTCCATTGATTCTCAAAAGGTATGCAAGCTGCAAAGGTCCATTTATGGACTTAAGCAAGCCTCTAGAAGTTGGAACATCCGTTTTGATGAAACAATCAAAAAGTTTGATTTTATCAAAAATGAGGATGATCCATGTGTGTACAAGAAGGTTAGTGGGAGTGTTATTATTTTCCTGATATTATATGTAGATGACATATTATTGATAGGAAACAATGTATCCTTGCTGCAAGAAGTGAAGGAATGGTTGTCCAGCAAGTTCTCCATGAAAGATTTGGGAGAAGCAGCCTACATACTGGGTATTAAGATCTATAGAGATAGATTTAGGAGGTTGCTTGGATTGTCCCAATCAACGTACATAGATAAAGTGCTAAAACGGTTTAGCATGGAGGAATCCAAGAAGGGATTCCTGCCGGTATCGCATGGGATACATCTCTCCAAGGACATGAGTCCTAAGACCCAAATGGAGAGAGAGCACATGAATAGGATTCCATATGCCTCAGCAATCGGATCCATCATGTATGCGATGCTATGTACGAGACCTGATGTTTCTTATGCATTGAGTATCACTAGTAGATACCAGGCAAACCCTGGTGAGAAACATTGGATGGCCGTCAAGAATATCCTTAAGTACTTACGAAGGACTAAGGATATGTTCTTGGTTTATGGAGGACCCGAACTCATAGTTCAGGGTTATACGGATTCTAGTTTTCAGTCTGATAAAGATGATTATAAATCTCAATCAGGCTATGTCTTTACACTCAATGCGGTGCAGTCAGCTGGAAAGTTCCAAGCAGGACGACTGCCGACTCTACGACCGAAGCCGAGTACATCGCAGCATCAGATGCAGCCAAAAGCAGTTTGGATCAAAAAGTTCATCACTGAACTTGGTGTGGTTCCAAGCATTGCTGATCCAGTACACTTGTATTGTGACAACAATGGAGCTATTGCGCAAGCTAAGGAGCCAAGGTCTCATCAGAGGTCCAAACATGTACTCAGGAGATACCATGTAATTAGAGAGATTATTGGTAGAAATGATGTAAAAATAGAATGAGTCCCCACTGAGGATAATGTAGCTGATCCGCTCACTAAAGCCTGCCGCAGCAGAAGCATGATAATCATGTTAAGTCACTCGGTATTAAATACATGGGTGAATGGCTCTAGTGCAAGTGGGAGATTGTTAGTGTATGCCCTAGATCCAATTGGATTGAATGCTGTATACATTCTATGAATACAAATCAAATAAAATGGTTTCTTTATCTATCCAGATGTCTTTTATTTGATATATTTGTCTGTGAGATAAAGTCCAAAAGAATGTGAACCGTGCATATGGAATTTGTAATAGAGATTACAAATTGTGAGATTCAAATTGCACGTTATGGTTCGATTCTTTAAACTTTCCTAGTCGATGTGTAGATGGGACTGGACACCATCGAACACCGTGAGACTGGCACACATTGCATATCCTCACCCTTGGGTGAGCAGCTGATTTCACAAGCTGAAGTATGAAGATACTTGGATAGGTGTGTGGATGCTCGTTATTGTAACGATGCATTGGATGACCCGTACAGAGATCCCATATGGATATTCTATATAGTGTCGATGGTTGATCTCTAATGACGGTGGTGTGAGTGATCCTTTGACTTGAGATCTTCATTGCATCTCATGTGTGGAATGTCATGCTTTGACGCATCCAAACGTCGCTCTAGCCACGGGTGGCAAATATGGTGTCGGTTGGGTATGACATGAAGCACATGAAGATGGTGTTTGATCAAGACAGGATTCGTCTCCCTTGATAGAAAGGGTTATATCCACGGCCACTTGATGGATTAAATTGATTGTTAAATCCTTGCAAGGTTGAGTTGGAATTCGAAATGGTTTCGAAGTTCTAATTCATATGAGTCAATTTCTGAGATCAAGTAAACAAAGATCAATTACAGGGTTGACATTCCATACCACTGATTGATCTGGGATATGTGACGAAAGGATTTGATCATACGGTAACCGTTCATGGACAGGTGTTGATGGTCACGTCAACAAAACCTTTAGCAGTTGGGTGGTCATGATGCTTTGCTAGAGGCCTCTCATGATCTATAATCATGTTGTTGACTTGGACAAAGAGTTGTCCAATCATTCCTAGGGTCTATGATTAGGACATGATTATTGCCAACATGTTAAAGGGCCTAATGGGTCACACGCATTAAGGAGAATTTTGGATGAATTAAAATGAGAATTAAATTAGATTTAATTCAGATAAGATGATCAATTAAATAATTGGGTGAGACCCAATTTAAAGAAGATAAATAATAATGGATATGATCCATTATAGTAGAAGGAATGTTAAGGAGAAATTATTTGTGCATATGATGAACAAATAATTGGATACCCAAATATGACTTGATCCATGTGATGGATGGCTCTGATTATTTCGGTATGGATGGCCAATCTCAGCCATGTGAAGATGGAATCATGCCCATGGGATGAGGCATGATGAATCTCTACGGTTCGATGATGAACACGTACAAATTGGGGCATGTAGTTATGAGATAACCAACTCCTAATTTCAAAGGCTGAGATTGTGACACTTGGATTAACTTACCATGAGAAGGGGAGTTCCTCCTTCCCTTGGTTTAAGTTACCATGACATAGGGAGTCTCTTCCTCTCCGTTACCATGAAAAGAGGTCTTCTTCTCCTTAGAATATAAAGGTTCCTTTCTCTAGGAAGATGTAGACCTCAAAGATATCTTCTGTATTTCTATAAGGGGATTCAAGAGGCGCTAGCACCCTCTCTCTCTCCCTAGTGTCATCTTCATACCTTGAGGTCTTCATCCACTCTTCTCCGGGTGGATCTCCACGTTAGAGGCCAAACACATGGACGGCTAGTGGCAAAGGATTCACCGGCTTCATCCTTTTCTATATCGATAAAGGACTCAAGTATGAATAAATCTAATGTTTTATATTTTATTTCTAATTTAATGAATATATTCCTAAGGATCCTGGGCATCTAGAAATTTGTATTATATCTTCTTCTACGTTTTTTCATGAATTTGATTCATGTCTTGAATACATAATTTCCAATAGTTTATACAATAGTTTGATGAAATACAAATGTGAAGAGAATTTATAAATGTGATAAACAAAGGGAAACAAAATACAAGGTAAAAAAGGAGGGAAAAGTAAAGAGAAGCTAATTAGAAGTTAGCTAAAGAGAGATAAAGGAGGAAAGAATATAGAAAAATTGTTTGATGGATTGATGGGATTGCTGATGATCAATAAAATAAGATTTTTTAAATTTTGCTATAGTTATCTTCAACTCTGGATAAAACGAGTTGGAGTTCTCATCTCCGGTGAGATCCCCATGATCAGAACAATTCGATCAAAACTCTTATCATGAAGATAAGCCTGGATTAAAATATTAAATCTGGTTGGTGCAGAAGCGATACCAGTAATCAAAATTATGAACAATCATGGCAATTATTTATTAATCAGAGAAATGATTGCATTCCTTTTACTGAAGATTTTTGCTGGATTTCTTCATGAATAAGGAAGCATTGTGAAGACTCCTCTGCGTGAATGCTTCTGCACTGGAGACTATTCAGAGGAGTGGAGAAGCTCTCTGAGATCGCTGATTCTTCTTGGGAATAAATGGGATAATCTTTAATCCTCAACTCCCTGAATGGGCAAGGGGTATGGCCAAGGAAATAAGCAAGAATTTTGGTGAATAAAAATCAGCCGAGTTCTTTGTGTTTTTTTAATCTAGATCTCTTGTCTTTTTTTGTTCTTAAAAATGCAGAGAGTTTTCTCTGAACAGATGAAGACGGGTGGATGAAAATGAAAAATATTTCTTGTCTTTCTCTGATCATGGTGCTTGCTATTTATAATGGAAAGCGATGCGCTGATCGAAGAAAGCATCGCATCCTTATGGGAGAGACCCTTCTCATCATCATCCAAAGATGCGCGAAGAAGAAGACACCGCTTTGTGAAAAAAAAATACATTGTCTGTGGGAAAGATTCCTTCTGCGCTTGATCTGAGAATATCATGCTCAACTTACAATAGGCCCACTGGTCTAGAGGCTCATTGAGACCAAGGCCCATAGAGCCTAAACCCAAAGTCCTCAAACCACCCATGGCCTCCACTTTGGTCACGGATCCATGTTACAGAGTTTAGTTTCATTAAGAAACTTTTCTTTGAATTTTTCTAAAAAATCAAACACAATATTAGGTAGCATTACTTTCTCATCGCGTCACCTAAAATTTTAAAAATGAATTCTTAAATTTAGGAGTGTTGGCCCAGATGGCAACCCAAGAGGGGGGGGGGCTGAATTGGGTTCTTAAAAATTTAACACTTTAGAACTATGTGCTTTGATATGATGTTGCTTGAGTGCAATGTATAGATAAATGCTAAGCACAAATAAATGAGATAGAGAGAGAGACAAAGCACGACAAACACAAAGATTTTATAGTGGTTCGGTGTATCCAACACCTACGTCCACTCCCAAGCAGCTCTTGGGTCCACACTATAATCCACTTGATTACAGTTGAGTTGTTTTACAAGCTCACAATCCAAACTTGTTGTTTTGCCTGGATCACAACGAACCCAGCTGGTTTTCACGGGCTCACCAGCACAAAACCCTAACCACAAGCTATCCTTAGCTTGTCCCGAGGTATACTACCTCCACTAATTCAATCCCCAATTGAATTAGCAAACAACAATGAAAATATAGTTTTGAATACACAACAGCTCCTTAATGAGCAAATATGAAATTAAATAACAAAGGTAAGAAAAGCCTGTTTGAAGCGATTTGGATGTGTGCTTTTCTTTTTTTCTTCTTTTCCTCTTCTTTCTTGATGATTGAATCAGGCCTCAGCTCAGATTCCTCACAAAAATCACAGTTGAGAAGTTGGGGAAAAATAAGGCTTTTATTTTCTTCCTTTTCACTTGGAAAATCCTTCGATTTTGAGCTTTGAATGCTTTGGATTTCTCTTTCAACTCTCTAGAATTGATGGATTTGAGCTCTGAGTCTTTCCTCTTTGATTTCTCTCTTCTTCACAAGATTTTTGATTTTTCACAAATATTTCTCTCTTTTTGTTATTTTTTTCAAAATGGATGAATCCCCTTTTTATAGACTTCTTAATCCAAGGTTTTTGATGAAAACTAGCCGTTGTGAAATGCTTGGATGTTTCTACACACAAGAAAAAATAGCCGTTAGAAGTTAGGTGAGAAAAATATTACGTTGAAGCTGATCTGCACTTTTGAAAATCTGCATTTGACAGGTTGGAGTCGGCTCCAACTTTTCAGGTGTCGGCTCCAGATCGGGGTATCCAAAAATAGTAACAAAAGATCGTTGAGGAGTCGGCTCCGAAAAAGTTAAGTGTCAGCTCGACGTATTCGGGAGTCGGCTCCAAAACCAAAGGTGTCGCTTTAACAATGTCCAAAAAAATATGCTCTCTGTACTCAGGTTAGAGTCGGCTCCAGAAACACAGGTGTTGGCTCCGCAACTTTCAGGTGTCGGCTCCCGAACTCCGTGTCAGCTCCAGAAACTGATGCAGAAGGCACTTCTGTATCTCAGGTTGGAGTCGGCTCCAGAAGGTGTCGACTCCAAACCGTGCTGAAAACTTAGAAATGTTCTGATATGCCCTGGGTCGGCTCCTGACTATTTGGGTGTCGACTCTAAGTTCTGAACTTAAATAATTTCCTTTCAAATTTGATTCAAACTTATTCTTTATTCCTTTTGATTAATTAATCAACCTTAATGCCTAAAACACTTAATATCAGAACATGATGGATATACTCATGGCTTTTATTAATCATCAAAATCAATAATTGGGTCAACAATCTCCCCTTTTTGATGATATAAAAACATTGAGTATATGCATGATTCTTAATAAATTTTCAAAGAGATAAGTTCTCATAGTAAGCTCCCCTGAATGAGGTAGCTCCCCCTATGAACTTAATTTAACATCTTCTTTCCTCATTTAAATTTGCATATCAAATTAAGTTCATTTAATGCTTGATACCAATTAAACTTATTTCATTGAACTACTTGATACCAATTAATTAAGCTTATTTCTTTCAATGCATATACAATCTTCTCTCCCCCTTTTTTGTAATCAACAAAAAGGTTTTAGAAAAGTTCAAGTTCAATTATAATATTATAAAAGAATAAAAGTCAAAAGAACAATCAAATTGCATTGCAAAATAAAAATTCATTCATTCATATCAAATATCATTACATTTCATCATCCAAATACAACATTACAAAAAGTAAGCATTACATTTCAAAAGAAAACATCAAAATCCTAAACATTCCATCTAAGCAATTCTAAGAAATCTTTAAGCTCTTCTAAAATTCTTCCCATTCCATCACTTTGAGTTCTAATAAATTCATTCAATCTTCTGTCAAAAATGCAGATGCAGTGATTTTCTCCTGTAATTGCATTGCATCTAGAATAAGTCTCAGAGTCTCCCAATATCTTTAAGTTCTTCAAATATATCTTGAGATCAGTCTTAAAGATTCTGAAGAAGATCCAAGAGTGGACTCAATTTGCTTAATGATCATCCAATGAATAAAATATTTTAAGTTCATAAACTTGTCAAACTCAGTCTTCATTTTTTTCTGAGTAGCAAAAGTCCTTTAAGTTGCTCTAATTGGGAAAAACCACAGATGACTGAACAAGAGGAAGGAGCAAGTGGAGCAGGAGGTATACAATGACTAGGGCTAGGTGAGCTGTGCCTCACTGATGGACCAGCCTCAGAAGGGCCAGGCTCAGAAGTCTCAGCTCTCTTCTCAAAATGCCTTTCCTCTCCCACTACCATTAATCTTCACAAAGCCCATTCGATAAAGTGGCCAAGCTGTATAATGTATGCCTAAGGTTTTTTATGGGTTCATTGTCAGAAATTACAACTCCTTGCTTCTGAATACCAAGTAAAATCATACCATAGGGCAGGGAGATCTCTTTTCCTCCAGCCTCAGCCATATACCAAATCATCATGCAGCAAATTTATAGGCTGACCTGTCAACACACTATCCATCACACAATGTCTCGCTCGAGACATACTCAAACGTCCAGTTTTGGAAATAAATCCTACTGCAAATATTGTGAAGCAATCTAAGTTCCAAGGGCAATTGATTAGCCCTAATCTCTTCAAATTCTTACTCTCTCCTAACATCCTTGATAAGTGTCACTCCTGTGCTATGGGCAAGCTAATCCGTAACAGGATTCTAGAGATTTCCTAAATTCTGAAATGTAAGATGAACCCTTTTCCTCTGACTTACAATCCCACCATCACCTCTAGAAAATTGAATAAATTCCTTACCAAGCGGGGATATGTGGGAACATCAAGAGAACATACTTTATCCCAACCCATTCTTTGATTTGTCTTCCAATTGAAAAACCCTCGGATTCAAAAATCAAAATCAACTTTCCTACCCATTGTTATGACTCTCCCTGCTAATATCTACCTGAGGAAGAAGTAGGTGTTAGGCATTGAGGAAGAAGAAGAATCCGTGCTTGGAGAAGGCTCACGGACGGATGCCTCACGGTCCGCTTCCTCGTTGCCACGGGAGCTCCAAAGACTGATCCTCTCTTAGGTGCCATTAAGATCCTTGGGAAGGTTGATTTGAGGGTTTTTGGTTTGGGAGTTTGGAGAGAATTTTGGAAAGGATTGAAGATGAGAATGAAAGGTGTCGACTCTGCCCTAATAATCAATTTGGGTCCACAGGTGTCGACTCCCGCAAAGTCGGGTGTCGACTCCAAGTCGCTAACACAGTCAGCGCTCGAACTGGAGTCGGCTCCACTTATACGGGTGTCGGCTCCAAGGTCAGACCGAGAGCGACACAGAGAGGTGTCGACTCCTCAAACTGGGTGTCGACTCCAAGACAGTTTCAAAAATAATAAGATTCAAAATCTGAAACTTGTCAAAATTTATCAAAAAATTTGAAAAAATCTTTGGAAGAATCAAATGCTCAAATGACTAGATAATTGTCCTTAAAATTATGAAAGGAATTTCAAGAAATTAATAGAAATCTAGATAGTCATTCCTTAGAGTTTCAAAATCATTCCAAAGGGTCACAAATCCCTAATTCACCTCTAAGATAACAAAATCTCTCTTCACTCAAAGGTTTTGTAAATATATCAGCTAATTGTTCTTCAGTATTAACATAATCAAGACAAATTTCATTATTAGCTACATGTTCTCTTATAAAGTGATATCTAATTTCAATGTGTTTGTTCTTGAATGTTGAATTGGATTTTTAGTTAAATTATTGCACTTGTGTTATCACATCTAATAGGAGTTTTATCAAGTGTTATGCCATAATCTTCAAGTTGTCGCTTAATCCAAAGGATTTGAGCACAGCAACTTCCAGCTGCAACATATTCTGCTCAGCAGTTGATAATGCAACCGAATTTTGCTTTTTGCTAAACCAGAGATTAAGTTACTTCCTAAGAATTGACATGCACCACTTGTACTTTTTCTATCTAATTTACATCCAGCATAGTCAGAATCAGAATATGCAATCAAATTTAAGTGGAGTCTCTAGAATACCATAAACCTACATTTTTAGTTCCACTTAAATATCTTAAGAATTCTTTTACAGCAATTAAGTGAGATTCTTTAGGTTCAGATTGAAATCTAGCACATAGACAAACAGCAAACATTATATCTGGTCTACTTGCTGTTAAGTAAAGAAGAGATCCGATCATACCTCTATATTTTTGATCAATTCTTACCATCTTCATCTTTGTCCAATTTGCATGAAGGACTCATTGGTGTTCCAAGGGTTTGATTGATTCCATTCCAAACTTCTTGAGAATTTCCTTTGTGTACTTTGTTTGGTTGATGAAAATTCCCTCTTTGCTTTGTTTGATTTGAAGTCCTAGGAAGAAGTTGAGTTCTCCCATCATGCTCATTTCGAATTCACCCTGCATTAACTTAGCAAATTCTTGACATAAAAGATTGTTAGTAGCACCGAATACAATATCATCAACATATATTTGTACTACTAATAAATCTTTATCTTTTCTTTTCAAAAATAAGTTTTATCAACATTTCCTCTTATAAAATCATTTTCAATTAGAAATTTACTTAATCTATCATACCAAGCTCTAGGTGCTTGTTTTAAACCATATAGTGCTTTGTGTAATTTAAAAACATGATTTGGAAATTCATGATCTTCAAAACCAGGTGGTTGTTCAACAAAACTTTCTCATTTATAAATCCATTTAAAAATGCACTTTTAACATCCATTTGAAATAAATTGATATTCATATGACATGCAAATGCAAGTAATCTAATTGCTTCTAATCTAGCTACAGGTGCAAAAGTTTCATCAAAATCAATTCCTTCTTCTTGATTATATCCTTTTGCAACTAATCTAGCTTTGTTTCTAATTACTATGCCATTTTCATCTAATTTATTTCTAAATACCCATTTTGATCCTATAACAGAATGATCTTTAGGTCTATCAACTAAGGTCCATACATTATTTCTAGTAAATTGATTTAATTCTTCTTGCATAGCTAACATCCAATTATTATCTTTTTCAGCTTCTTCAATAGTTTTAGGTTCAATTTGAGATACAAATGCAAGATGATTATTGATGTTTCTCATTGATGATCTAGTTCTTACTCCTTGAGATGGATCACCTATAATCAATTCCTTGGATGACCATAGCATATCTCCAATCTCTAGGAAGATCTACATCATTATGATTAGTATCAATAACATCAATCCTAGGAGAATCATCATCTTTAGCTTCTTGTTCATGATCTGAAGATACATCTATATTTAATTTTTCAATATCTCTTTCAATTATGTTTGTATCTTCCTCATCATCAATCTTTTCTGAACTTGATGCTAAAGATTCATCAAAAACTACATGAATAGATTCTTCTACAATTAAGTTTCTCTTGTTAAATACTCTATAGGCTTTACTAGATGTTGAATATCCTAAAATATGCCTTCATCAGATTTTGCATCAAATTTTCCCAATTATCTTTACCATTATTATGAATGAAACATTTACAACCAAATGCATGAAAATAACTTATGTTTGGTTTTCTATTATTCCATAGTTCATAAGGAGTTTTCTTAAGGATTGGTCTAATTAAAGCTCTATTTAAGATGTAACATGCCGTGTTTATAGCTTCCGCCCAAAAGTACTTTGGGAGTTGCTTTCACATAGCATGGTACGGGCCATGTCTTCTAAAGTCCTATTTTCTTTCTACTACTCCATTTTGTTGGGGTGTCCTAGGTGCAGAAAAATTATGATGAATGCCATTTTCAATGCAAAAATTTTCAAATATGATTTTCAAATTTCAGTGCCATGATCACTTCTAAGAGACACTATGGTGTTGTTTTTCTCATTTGTGACTTTCTTGAAGAATTTCAAAAATATTGAGAAAGTCTCATCCTTGTGAGCTAAAAATAATACCCAAGTGTATCTAGAATAATCATCTACAATCACAAGACCATATTTCTTTCCTCCTAGACTAGTGGTTCTAGTAGGTCCAAAAAGGTCCATGTGAAGTAGCTCTAGTGGCCTAGAAGTGGAAACAATATTTTTAGATTTGAAAGAGTTTCTAGTTTGTTTTCCAAATTGACATGCATCACAAATTTTGTTATTTTCAAAATCTAGTTTTGGAAGTCCTTTACTAAATCCATTCTAATTAATTTTGAAATTAGGTGTGTGCTTGCATGACCTAATCTACGATGCCATACCATCCAATCTCATTCATATTAGCATTATTAGCAACTAAGCAATGATTACTAGTAGACAAATTGTCTAAATCAATCAAGTATACATTGCCATTTCTATTTCCAATAAATACAATGCTATTATCAATGGGATTAGAAACAGTGCAGATAGAAGCTTCAAATGAACTTTGAAACCTTTATCACATAATTGGCTAATACTAATTAAATTATGCTTTAAACCATCAACATATAAGACATTTTCAATAAATGTGGATGGAGTTATTTGAATTTTACCAAGGCCCATAATTTGGCCTTTGCCATTGTCTCCAAAGTAACAACTCCTTCTCTTTTCTTCAAGGGTGATGAATTGATCTTGTCACCCGTCATGTGTCTTGAGCAGCCACTATCAAGATACCACTTCTTTTTGATCTTTTGGCCGCAAGACACTCCTGCAAATGATCAAACTTTATGTTTAGGTACCCAAGCTTTCTTGGGTCCTTCATGGTTAGTAGCATAAAAATTGTTCCTTTGGAACCCATATTTTCTTTCCTTTAATATTAAAATTTTGCTTATTTCTTAACATTGCATTCATATGATTTGTCTTTTCATATTTGAAATAAGTAATATTTTATTGGCTTTTATAAAGAATTTTTCAAAGATTTTTTTCCTAAGAGGTTATATCCTAATCCAGCCTATCAAAATAGCCTTTTGACTATCTAAATTAAGTTTTTTCAGAACTTAAGTAAATTTATCAACCATATTTTATATTTTTCAACTTCTTTCTTTAATTATCATTTTCATTAGAAATTGATTCTTTTCCTTTAAAAAATTTCTTTTTCAGATTTCAAATCTTTAATTTCAAGAGTAATTCATTTTTCTCTTTAAGAAGATTTAATTTTCATTTTTAAAGATTTGTTTTCTTTTTAAAACTTTGAAATCACAACTAATTCATTAAATGCATCAAATAATTCATCAAATGTAAATCATGAGTTTCAGAACTTACCTCATCATCTTCGTTTGCCATGAAGCAAATGTTGCAACTTCCTTTTGTTCCTCCTCGGAAGAGGATTCTTCACTATCACTCCATGTTGCAACATATGCTTTTTCTTCTTCTTGTACCCTTTTCAATTGAGGACATCATATCTAAAATGCCCGGTTTCTTACATTCATAGCAATCAAGGGTTCTTTTTCTTTTTCTTTCTCCTTCTCTTTTCCCTTTCAACTTCCATCTTAATTCCAGATTTCTTTTTGTGGAAGGGTCTCTTCTTTGCATGAATTTCTTAAACTTTCTAGCAAGGAGAGTTGTCATCATCATCTTCATCCTCACTACTGCTTTCCTCAATTTTTGCAGCCTTAAGGACAATAGTTCTCTTCTTCTTGATGTCTTCCTCTATGCTGCTTCATTGTTAATTCATGGGTCATCAATGATCCAAGTAGCTCCTCCAAAGGTAAGGCATTGAGGTCCTTGCTTCTTGGATTGCAGTCACCTTTGCTTCCCATGACCTTGGAAGAGACCTAAGAATTTTACGAACCAACTCAGAGTTAGTAGGTCTTACCAAGACTCTTTAAACCATTTACAATATCAGTAATCTAGTATACATGCAGGTATAGATTCAGTTTGTTCCATGCTAAATAATTCATATTTAGAACAAGAATATTAATTTTAGATTCTTTAACTTGATTTGTACCCTCATGGGTAACCTCTAACCTATCCCAATTTTTTTTTTGCAGAATTATATGTAGAAATATGATTAAATTCATTTGCATCTAAGGAACAATACAAAACATTCATGGCTTTAGCATTAAGCTGAGCCATTTTTTCTATCATTATCATTCCAATCCCTTTCGGGCTTAGGAACAATAGAACCATCAACTATGTGTGTGGGTGTACTAGGTCCATTAATTATGATACTCCACAATTCATAATCTAAAGCTTGAATGAATATCCTCATTCTTGCTTTCCAATATGAATAGTTGGTGCCATTGAACAAGGGGCCTATTAGTGGATTGACCTTCTAAAAAGGATGATCCAACTTGAGCTGCCATTTGGATCTTTGTCTCTTGATTGTGTAATCAAGCCGAAATAAGAACCAGCTCTGATACCAATTGTTGGCCTAGATGGCAACCCTAGAGTGGGGGGGTGAATTGGGTTCTTAGAATATTTTAATACTTTAGAACTATGTGCTTTGATATGATGGTGCTTGAGTGCAATGTATAGATAAATGCTAAGCACAAATAAATGAGATAGAGAGAGAGAGATAAAGCATGAAAAATATAAAGATTTCATAGTGGTTCGGTGTATCCAACACCTACGTCCACTCCCAAGTAGCTCTTGGGTCCACACTATAATCCACTTAATTACAGTTGGATTGTTTATAAGCTCACAACCCAAACTTATTGTTTTGCCTGGGATCACAACGAACCCAACTGGTTTTCACAGGCTCACCCGCACAAAAAATCAGGAAGATACCAGTCGAGATAATAAATAAACCAGCAAACCAAAAAATCCCAATTAGCATGCTAATATTTGTAGCAAAGGAAGCTAGCCGAGAGTCTTGGGAAATTAGCATGCCAATCCATCAACTAGGATGCCAAAAACAAGCACCAAGGAACCAACCGAATGTCATGCAAAATTGGCATCCCAATTCCAAAATCTGGTCTTCCAATTTTACAAAGTTGGCCATCCAATTTCCATCATAAAATATTACAGAGAGCTCCAAAGATCTCATCATCCAGTTTTCAAAAATCGATAGGCTGATGAAAAGAGTATCAAATAAGTTGTTCATCCAATACCAAAATAAATTCCAGGAAGCATATTATGGCTTAAAAAATAGAAAAAATCATAGTGAAGCCATGGATGAAACAAAAACTATGTAAAAATTTTAATTTTAATGAGAGATGACATATTCAATCCAATAAACAAGAAAATAGAAATGAAGTAAAAAATGGGATTCACTATGAAATTATCCAAACTCAATTTCGTATCTATAAATAAATATATGCACACAAAATACTTAAAATTTGAATCCTATAAAAATTTATTTTGCATTATAAATTTCTTTTTGAAATCATTTTGACATGTAAATACATTTATAATAGTGTTACTTTACCTATGTTACCTGTCATATTGAATCACAATTTATTTTGGGTTAAAGTAACACCATCTTCTTGATGATTCATTTGAAATTTGTTAACTCAACCACACGATCATTAGTATCATACTTAATTATTTGTAGTCATCAAAATCAATATAAGGTCAATAGAAAGAAAGAAAGAAAGAAGAGAGAGAGAGAGGAAGAAGAAAGAAAGAAGCTCTAGCTTAGGGAGGAGCTAGTTTTCAAGGTAAGCTCTAGCTTCCCTAAAACCAGTATAGTATACATCTTGCTTGGATTGATATAAATGTGATGATATCAGATAGATATCCTAATTAACGAATGAAATGGTGGGGCAAAATAATATGATGTTTGAGGATTAAGCATGCTTGTGTGCAGTATTTCAGGGAAACCTTACAAGCATGAACCCTAATAGTGTTATATCTATGTATGATGGCATAGGTCTAGATGGTAGTTTCAGAGAGTCGAAACATAGGAGTTAGCCCCAGTTAGGAGTGATATTGCTAAGGTGAGTGGGTTTCTCATCTGGCTATGAAATTTATTTTGAGATATTGTATGGATATTTGGTTATATATCTAATTGATGCTATGTTAAGCATTATGTTGCTAAAAGGGATTTTTAAAATATGGGGAATGAGAACTAATATATGCGTATATTTTTGTAAAAGCATGAGTTTCTAAAGAAATGAGTCTATAACCTGGTTTAAAGCATAGCATGAGATGAAAGATAAAAATTGTGTGGGAATGAACTGAGGTTCATAAAAGCATATGAAATTGAGGAAAGAATATGAGTTCATAAAAGTATACTATTCGGGGAAAGAACACAAGTTTAGAAAGAAACATGGATATGAGAAGAAGGTATGAATGTGAGAGAAGAGTTTGAGATTCATAAAAAAACATGAATGTCATAACAAGAGTATCAAATAGAGTAAAGAATATGAGTTTCATAATAAACATGAAATTGGAGAAAGAATATATGGTTTATAAGAGAGCATGAATGAGAGGAAAAAGACATGAAATTAGAGTAAAGGATATAAGTTTCATTAAAGAATATATATATATAGTTAAGGAAAGAATATGAGGATATGAAATGAACATAGAGTTCATGAAAAGAGTACAGGTCTTAGGAAAGACTGTGGGTTTCATAAAAGAACATGAGATTGAGAAAAAAGCATGAGTTCAGGAAGGACTATGGAACTGAGGAACGAACATGAGTTCTATAATAGAACATAGATATGAGGATAGATCCTAAGCTTCTAAATGAACAAAAGATTAAGAAAAGAGCATGGGTTGAGAAAGGACCCTGAATTTGAGGTAAGTGTACCAATATAAGGAATGACTATGGATTCCATAAAAAGAGTATCAGTTTTGAAAAAGAAAAGAAAAGCATGAGTTAAGTAGGATCCAAAGAAAGCATGAGTTCATGATATATGTAAGGCATGATATGAGTTAAAGTATGAATTTTAGGAAAGGAAATAGGGTTCTAGTTTATTAAGAGCAAAACATGAATTTAAAGCAGGAGCTTCAAATATGAGTTATATGCATAGGTTTATATGTATGAGTTGACGGCTTGAGTGAAAGCATATCAAAGTTTTAAAGAAAAAGAATATGCATTGTTGAGGTATGTGTGGATACCTAACAATATATGTGGATGATGGGTCCAATGCATATGTTAGATAGCATGAGTATTAATGAAAAGCATGAGCTAATAGCGTATGTTAAAACATGAACTATGACAATATGATAATATTTTGATGCAAGCCTATGATATGAAAGGCTTAGTATAATGCTGTATGTGGTTTAAACCTAGGAAATGAGAACCTGGTTTATGATACAATGAAAGTATGTGTTGAGCATGAGTTTAAAGTAGAAGTATATGATGACGCCAAGTCACTTCCTTCAAACGTCGGGGAAAACGGACGTCTCGCTCCGGGAAGTCCTGCAAGAAAAGTCCCCGAGGACCGGTGGCACCGGTGGGGACCCTCCGACGATCAAGTCAGTGGCTGGGGTTCAGACAAAGAACCACCCCTGCGAAGAGAAGCTGAGGCAGTTAGGGTTTTGAGCAGGGAGGAAGAAAGCTCAGAAAAACCAGGGTTTGGATCCCACTTACAGCGTGAATGTGTGTCCTTTATACCTGTCTGAATGCCGTGACTTGCCGCTTTGGGAAGGTCTTCGTTGTATCATCACCGGTGTATGGGACCGGGCGCCGTTGCTAGAGGTAACGAATCGTACACCCTAGCAAGGTATGGTGGTGCACGGAAACATGCAGTGAACCAGATGTCGCTATGAGGCATGGCCCTCCGTACTGGGGCACAACTACGGAGGTACTGGATGGCATGCTATGGCAAGGCTCGGTCACGCACAGGGGCATGCAACACGCCAAACATCGTTATGAGGCATGGCCCTCCGTATTGGAGCACAACTACAGAGGTACTGGATGGCATGCCGTGGCAAGGCTCGGTCACGCACAGGGGCATGCAACACGCCAAACATCGTTATGAGGCATGGCCCTCCGTATTGGAGCACAATCACGGAGGTACCGGATGGTACACTACGGCAAGGCACAGCCATGGGCTGAAAACCATGTGTGAGCGCCGCGCGTCGGCGGTTGAGCAATGCATTGGCGGTGCACTCCGAGGTATGATTTCCTCGCTCCCGACCCCGAGGGGGTTCCGGGAATGGGGAAATGAGGATGCGCCCCGAGGCCGGTAGGGGCCCCGGGGTTAAGGTATGATTTCCCCGCTCCCGACCCCGAGGGGGTTCCGGGAATGGGGAAATGAGGATGCACCCCGAGGCCGGTAGGGGCCCCGGGGTTAAGGTATGATTTCCCCGCTCCCGACCCCGAGGGGGTTCCGGGAATGGGGAAATGAGGATGCGCCCCGAGGCCGGTAGGGGCCCCGGGGTTAAGGTATGATTTCCCCGCTCCCGACCCCGAGGGGGTTCCGGGAATGGGGAAATGAGGATGCGCCCCGAGGCCGGTAGGGGCCCCGGGGTTAAGGTATGATTTCCCCGCTCCCGACCCCGAGGGGGTTCCGGGAATGGGGAATGAGGATGCGCCCCGAGGCCGGTAGGGGCCCCGGGGTTAAGGTATGATTTCCCCGCTCCTGACCCCGAGGGGGTTCCGGGAATGGGGAAATGAGGATGCGCCCCGAGGCCGGTAGGGGGCCCGGGGTTAAGGTATGATTTCCCCGCTCCCGACCTCGAGGGGGTTCCGGGAATGGGGAAATGAGGATGCGCCCCGAGGCTGGTAGGGACCCCGGGGTTAAGGTATGATTTCCCCGCTCCCGACCCCGAGGGGGTTCCGGGAATGGGGAAATGAGGATGCGCCCCGAGGCCGGTAGGGGCCCCGGGGTTAAGGTATGATTTCCCCGCTCCCGACCCCGAGGGGGTTCCGGGAATGGGGAAATGAGGATGCGCCCCGAGGCCGGTAGGGGCCCCGGGGTTAAGGTATGATTTCCCCGCTCCTGACCCCGAGGGGGTTCCGGGAATGGGGAAATGAGGATGCGCCCGAGGCCGGTAGGGGCCCCGGGGTTAAGGTATGATTTTCCCGCTCCCGACCCGAGGGGGTTCCGGGAATGGGGAAATGAGGATGCGCCCCGAGCCCGGTAGGGGCCCCGGGGTTAAGGTATGATTTCCCCGCTCCCGACCCGAGGGGGTTCCGGGAATGGGGAAATGAGGATGCGCCCCGAGGCCGGTAGGGGCCCCGGGGTTAAGGTATGATTTCCCCGCTCCGACCCCGAGGGGTTCCGGGAATGGGGAAATGAGGATGCGCCCCGAGGCCGGTAGGGGCCCCGGGGTTAAGGTATGATTTCCCCGCTCCGACCCCGAGGGGGTTCCGGGAATGGGGAAATGAGGATGCGCCCCGAGGCCGGTAGGGGCCCCGGGGTTAAGGTATGATTTCCCCGCTCCCGACCCCGAGGGGGTTCCGGGAATGGGGAAATGAGGATGCGCCCCGAGGCCGGTAGGGGCCCCGGGGTTAAGGTATGATTTCCCCGCTCCCGACCCCGAGGGGGTTCCGGGAATGGGGAAATGAGGATGCGCCCCGAGGCCGGTAGGGGCCCGGGGTTAAGGTATGATTTCCCGCTCCCGACCCCGAGGGGGTTCCGGGAATGGGGAAATGAGGATGCGCCCCGAGGCCGATAGGGGCCCCGGGGTTAAGGTATGATTTCCCCGCTCCCGACCCCGAGGGGGTTCCGGGAATGGGGAAATGAGAATGCGCCCGAGGCCGGTAGGGGCCCCGGGGTTAAGGTATGATTTCCCCGCTCCTGACCCCGAGGGGGTTCCGGGAATGGGGAAATGAGGATGCGCCCCGAGGCCGGTAGGGGCCCCGGGGTTAAGGTATGATTTCCCCGCTCCCGACCCCGAGGGGGTTCCGGGAATGGGGAAATGAGGATGCGCCCCGAGGCCGGTAGGGGCCCCGGGGTTAAGGTATGATTTCCCCGCTCCTGACCCCGAGGGGGTGCCGGGGGTGGGGGAAACGATAGTGATCACCGTTGCCTTTGCTGACGGCGTCGGGATCAGTCATATCAGTATATATCATGAATTGAAAATCATGAGTTAAGGTATTAGTTTGAGCCTGAGTACGGAGCATGAATGCAAACATGGGTTCCAAAGCATAAGTTTAAAAGTATAAATATATGACATGAGCTTAAAAGCATAAGTAACAACTTGTATGGAGTATGGGTTTAAAGTATATGTTTATAGCATGGTTTTAAAGCATGTGTTTACATTATGAGTTTTAAAAGCAGGAGTTAACAATATGAGTTTAAGCATAAGTTAAAACATGAGTCTATGAGCATAAGTTTTAAAAGTAGGAGTTAATAGTATGAGTTAAAGCATAAGTTAAAAAACATGAGTTTATGAGCATGAGTTTTAAAAGCAAAAGAATTGAGTCTGAGTTTTGATCCATGAGTTTCAGATGCATACATGGCATATATGCATGATAAAATGATAAAAAGAATATGTTTTAGTGCATGGATCATACAGAGCATTCAGACAACTATGGGGCTGATCACCCTGTAGACTGTGCTGTAGCATGAGCATTGCACACTACAGATATAGTGGCACCTTCTTGTGATAGTATGATGATCCCATGTCCAAGGGTGAGTATAACCTAGACCAAGCTAGTGGGGCAGGTGGCTAGCAGCCCATGGGGGCAAAGGATCATAGCTCAGTGGAGCTAGTTGGTTATTATATAGCCCCTAGGGCAAAGAGGAAACATGAGATTCCAGGATCAAAGAACAAAGCACTTTGTTGGATGAACCACATGGGTAAGGGGTGTTATTTATGTGAGGATCCCATTATCGGTTCACACATTTGATGAGAGTACACCTGAAGGAGGATGACTGTAGTGGGGAATCTCGAAGGTAGTACACAATCTAGCATCATAAAGTTTTAGAAAAAAACTTGCATTAGTTTTAAAAAGGCTAGTGGGTCAATTATATTCTCAATGGGGAAGTGTTTTCAAAAAGAAATGCCAATGGGCAAGTTTGAAAATGTTTGAAATACGTTTTAAAAAGGGCTGATGGGCCAAAAATATTTTAGTGGGGATAGTTTTCAAAATAAAATGCAAGTGCAAAAGTTTCTGAAAGCATGCATTGAGTTTTTAAAAGGGCCAGTGGGTCAGGTATATATATATCTTAGTAGGGCATGGTTTTATATAAGATGCCAATGGGCAAGTTTTGAAGAGCATGCATTGAGTTTTTAAAAGGGCTAGTGGGCCAGGCATATATATATATATATTCCAGTGGGGGATGATTTTATATGAGATGCCAGTGGACAAGATAGATCCCAGTGGGGATTAGAGAAATAAGAAAAGAAAAGCTGGGCTACATAAAGAGATTTCATGTTTTATAAAGCATTGCATCATTTGTGGACTTTTCTAATCATGGTTTATATTCCTAATAGGGAAAAGCTTTTAAATAAAATGTCGGTGGGCAAGTTTTGAAAAGTATACATGTGTTTTAAAAAGAAAAGGCCAATGGGCTATTTGCATCCCAAGTGGGGATTAAAAGGAAAAGAATAGACAAGTTGGGCTACTTAAGTGTTATATGTTTTAAAGAAATACAGTGCATATGATATTTGTATAAATGTTTTTATTATCTAGAGGAAATAATAATATTGATACAATATTTCAAATTGTTGATTTATTATTTGGAACATAAGCTATATGTGGTATTTTTATTATCTTGTATAATGGTGTACATTACATGTATTCATGGTATACATTATTAAATATTTAAAATGATTGATTTTGATCTTATGTTCCTCATGGTTAGATGGTTAACCAGTCACTAGGACTTCGGTCTCACCCCTCTATTGGTTGATATTTCTATTGTAGATCAGTGAGCTAGTTGGCAAGATTAGGCGGTTGGCCTTAGCTATAGTCCTGGTCTGAGAATTGGTATTTGTATATTGAAAATATTTGTTAGTTTGAAAAATTTTAATGTGGATGTTAAAAAGATAGATAGAGTCTTATTTGTTTATAAAATTGGGATTTATGTACGTAATTGTGCATGTGTGTATATGCAATTGATGCTCTGTGATGTATCATGGACCTTTATGAAATGAGATAAAGTCTTGTATCTGGAAAAAATTATGAGTATATATGTGTATCAATGTGACTCATGTGCCAAATGTGAATATAATCTTATAAACTGCCTGAGGATGATACAAAAAAAATTTATATCTGAGCAGAGACAAATGATACTATGATATGATGTTATATATATATGGATGAATTAAATGAATTGTTAAAGAAAAAAGTTTTTATCATATATATTTTTAAGCGGATGATTTATGGCAATTAGATAGAGTTCACTAATACTTAATTTATGGTGCACACATAAAGGCTAGTATAACTCTACCGATTTTCATAAGTTATCAGGTTTTGTTGGGTTCCTAAGAAGAGGGGTGCTAAATAGAAAATTAAGTTTTCTTATACTATATATAAAGCAGAATTAAATAGATTTTAAATATCATTCAACATATGTTGGATTATGTTTATACCTTTTTTTTAAAAAGCTCTATTTTCCAAAAAATCATCTATATTTAATCTTTAGTTTCAAATTAATTAATTATTTTAAAATTTAAAAATAATTTAATCCAATACAAATATTATATTTATATTATTTTAAATTTAAAAATATATAATTTTAATATTTAAATTTAATATATAAAACCATAAAATTGTATAAAGTAATATTTATTTTTTTATTTACCCAACCAGAGCCATGCATCACTTTCCCATCTTATTACCTTAAAAAAGTAAAAAGTAAACAATAAGTCCAAATAAGTGTAGCATATTGTTGTTACGTGTCCAACCTTATTAATTCCTTTTCTATATGATCATTAATTTCGGCTCCCATCTCATTATAAGAAAAAATGATTCAAATTCAAAGATTCATCCTAAAGTCTAATGGAACCTTCTTTGAGTTCACATCATTTTAATCTATTCTTCATTTAAGCATGTATCTAATATATGATTATCGCACGGTCAAACTAATGCTGAAGATTTAAAATATTTTATAATATATATTATATATTTTTAAATATTTAACAAAATTATATATTCCATATTATTTTAAATAATAAAACAATTTATAAAATTGGTCTTAAGAATTCTTAAATTATAAAGCAATGCAAGAGAGCTTTTAGATAATCTTTCATTTCTTCATGAGATCGTAGTGCAGATGGTAAGGGCAAACTATTTTAAACCTATTGACCTTATATTGATTTTGATGAATAAAAAATAATTAAGTATGGTACTAATGAATTTATTATTGAAACAAAATAAGTTTAGGTAATTCATCATGAAAGAAGGTGTTACTTCAAATCAAGGTAAACTACAAATCAAATGTAGGTAAAGTATTAATTCTATGAATATGCTTTCCAAGTTAAATTATTTCAAAGGAGTTCGTAATATGAAATGAATTTTTTATAGGACTCAGATTTTAAGTATCTTCAGTACATATATTTATTACGGATACAGAATTGAGTTTGGATAATTTTTTGAGAATCCTATTTTCCACTTCATTTTCGTTTTCTTGCTTATTGGATTGAATATCATCTTTCATTGAACTTAAAATTTCTATAAAGATTTTGTTCATCCATGGCTTTACTATGATTTTTTCTAATTTTTAAAGCCATAATATGCTTCTCGGATTTTATTTTAGTATTGGATGAGCAAACTTATTATTCAACGCCTGATGCCCTTTCCATTAGCCAACCAACATTTCAAAATTGGTCATCTAACTTTCAAAACTAGTCATCCAATTTGTTTCATTAGCCAACCAGATTTTGATGCTGAACATCAAAGCATGAAACAACCTTTTATTGGAAGACCAATTTCTTCCATGCCTTTTATTGGATGATCGATTCTTGGAATTGGCCGACCGATTTTCATCGCTCTCTGTCTTCTATCTAAGAGCTTTTAAAAAGGAAAATTGGATGACCCATTTTGGTGATTGGGCACCTAACTTTTCATGAAGCTTTTTTGTTGGAAGACCAACACCCAAAATCAGCCGACCAGAATTTGTTAGCTCTCTATTTCCATTTCTAATACAATTTCATTGGATGACTAATGTTGGGTGTTGGGTGCCTAACTTTTTCATGGGGCTTTTTGTTGAAAGACCAACTTTCTAATTCGGCCAACCGATTTTTCATCGCTCTTTGTCTTTTAAAAAGGGAATTGGATGACTGATTGGATCCAGTTGGGCACCTTTCTTTTTCATATTGCCTTTTATTGGATGACCAACATCTTTTGTTGGGATTCCAATTCTTCATGGTGACTTTTGTTGGATGACCAATTCCTTCTGTTGGGCATCCATTTTTCATGAAAGATTTTATTGGGTGGCCGACTTTCTTCTCTGGGCATCCAAATCTTGTTTGATCTCAAGTTTGTCTCATAACTTGGCTTTAAATCCGAGATTAGCCAGCCAATTGGATGATCGATTTGTTATGCAAAATCCTGGAATGACTATTTCTCAATGGTTAAATGCATTCTATTTTTGTTTTCTTGTTTAATAATGGCTATATTATTTTGTTTGTATAAATACCTTCTTAAATAGTGATTCAAAGAGAGAATACGAGTGGAAAAAGAGTGGAAAAATAGAGAGGAAAATAGTGAGAACATGAGCAAGAAAAAAAAATTTATTTATGGAAGAAATAGTTAGAGAGTTACATTAAAAATCTTAGAAGCCACTTGAAGAGCATTCATTCTTCCATCCTTGGCATGGCATGAAAAGCTCCAACACTTTTAAAGAGCATTCAAACTTCATCAAAAGGCTTCATTTATTGCTTCGGTATGCTCAAAGGAAGAAGCCATCTTGAGAAGTGTTTTTCAAAAATTTGTAAAGTATACTTTTGAATATCTACTCATTTTTAGAAGCTTATTATATAAACTTGATATTCTTGTGCTTTGAGAATGCATTTCATAGTTGTGAAACTTGTAAGGGTAGAGGTCTACCTATATATGATTTTGTAAGGCTTGCTTGTGCCCTAAAATAAGTACTAGCTCGGAAAACTAGAGTTTAAGGTCCCCTTGTACCCATAAATAATAAGACTAGCCCAGAAGGCTAGTGTGTAAGGCTTGCTTGTGCCCGTAAATAAGTTTGCTAGCTAGATCGGCTAGTGCTGTTAGTGAAATTTCAAAAGAATTCTTGGGGAGTGGACGTAGGTACTAGGGTTGGCACTGAACCACTATAAATCTTTTGTATTGGGTTGTGCTATTTTTTGTGATTGTTACATATTATCTATACCGCACTACACTTGATTTATTTGTGAAAAAATTCTAAGTACACATACTTGTTAGTCTATTTTAATTTTTTAAAGAACCCAATTCATCCCTCAACTTAGGTTGCTATATTTGGGCAACACTGGTATCAAGCAGGTGCTCTTGATTTTTAGCTATAAAAAGCTTGGAGCCAAAGATCGTTAGCAATCCAAATGAGTTATATTTTGAGTGAGAGGCAATCCACTAATAGACCACCTTTATTTAATGGCACTAATTATATATTAAAAAGCTTGAATGAAAATTTTTATTCAAGCACTTGACCATGACTTATGGAGCATCATAGTTAATGGACCTTACACACCCACTATCAGATCAAATGATATTGTTATTCCCAAACTAGAAATGGATGGGATGTGCATTATAAGAAAATGGCTTAGCTCAATGCTAAAGCCATGAATATTTTATATTACTCTTTAGATGCTAATGAATTTAACCATATTTCTACATGTTCTGCAAAGAAAATTTGGGATAGATTAGAGTTACCCATTAGGGTACCAATCAAGTCAAAGAATCAAAAATAAATATGCTTGTCCATGAATATGAATTGTTTAAAATGGAATGTTATGAAAGTATTGCTGATATGTTCACAAGATTCATTAACATTATCAATGGGCTGAAAAGCCTTGAAAAATCCTATAACGGTGATCTTTTGAAAAAAAAATTGAGATCATTAGTTGGTTCATTGATGACTCATAAGCTTCAACAAAGACAACATCTTGATGGAGAAGAGTCCCAAAAAAAAAATTATGGTACTAAAGTGTGCAGCCCAAAAGGATGAGAATGAGCAGCCCAAAAGGATGAGAATGAGGGCTCCTGAAAATGATTTGGCTCTCATTACAAGGAAATTTAAGAAATTTATGAGAAAGAAATTTGAAGGAAGAAAGAGGGCATTAATGAAAGGAGAGCCAAGCAAGGAAAAAAAAAAAGAAATAATTTGTTATGAATGTAATAAGCCAAGATATTACAAGTATGATTATCCACATCTAAAGAAAAGTCCCAGATCAAAAAGAAAGCTATGATGGCTACTTGGAGCGATAGTGATGCATCAAGCTCCAAAGAAGAAGAGGAGAATGAAAAAGAAAATCTTTGCTTCACGGATAACGACGAAGTAAGCCCTAGCTTTCTTTATGATTTTACATTTGATGAATTGTATGGTGCATATTATAAATTAATTGATGATTTTGCAAAACTTAGTTCTAAGAATAAAGAATTAAAAAATCAAGTTAAAAACTTAACTTTGGAAAAGGAAAAGATTTTTTTTAAAAAATAAGTTTTGAAAACAAGGAAACAAAGATTTAAAGAATAAAGTAAATAAGCTTAAACCCTTAGTAGATAAGTTTACTTTAAGCTCAACTAAACTTAATATGATTCTTGGAAGTCAAAAAGCAGTTTTTGATAAAGCAGACTTAGGATATAATCCTTTAAAAAAACAAAAGCTTTTAAAAATATTTTTATTTCTTAAAATAATTTTCCTAATATTACATGTTAATGTAAAATAAAAGATCACAAAGCTTATTCTTGTCATTCACATTCTAGCCATATTATTAAAAAGATAACGGTTCCAAAAGAAACCATTTTGACTAACCCTAAAGGACCCAAGAAAGCTTGGGTATCTAGAAGCAAAACATGGATACATGTGTGTCTTGCAATCCGAGGAGTTAAAAAAATAATACTTAGATAGCGGGTGTTTAAGACATAAGTCGGGTGATTAATATCAATTCATCACTTTGAATGCAAATGATGGACGAGTGGTTACCTTGGAGATAATGGTCAAAGTAAAATTGTTGGCACTGGTAAAAGTGGTATCACTTTCTCTACTTTTATTGATAATATCTTGCTTGTAAATGAATTGAATTATAACTTGCTTAACATTAACTTGCTTTAGTGATAAAGATTTTAAAATTATTTTTTGAATCATCTCTTTAGTCATAAGTTTAGAAATATTTATATTATTGATTTGAATGACCATAGTTTTGGTTGGATAGTTCTACACTCCGTTTATCTCAAGCTTTTAAACTAGTAGGATAATTGTAACTTCATCTCCCTCCCTTCCTTTTCCAAGGTTTAGCTTCTTAAGTATATTTAAGCCAAACTAGGGACTGAAATGTTTAAGTTTTGGTTGATCTTAAAATGAGAGAAAGAAAACAATCAAAAGAAATGCTACATCTGAGAAGTTAAAATTAATAGGTTGTTTAGGATGCATATTTGGGGGTAAGATTGTATCAGTTGTATAATAAAAGCACAATTTGACATATTACAGCTACTCATCATACTATTGGTGTCCTCATTAAAAAGATTTCAAAATGCTTAATCGAGAGGCTTGTTGTGCATAAAATAAAACTACTTGTTCTGGTTTCTTGTTCATTCTGCACTTGATTTTTATGAACTCTGGCAACAACTAGACCACTCTTCGTTCACTTCAATAATTAATAAAGAATTCATTCTTATATGTCTAATAGTTGCATGCATTAGAGGGCCAAAGCCCAATATGGCTGTATACAATTTGTGTTATTTCCCCTTCAGGAATCAGTGCATTCTTATGCAACCATTCAGCTTTGTTCCTCATGACTCAATATCTAGAAATCATTTATAAATAAGGATTTCCGATCAACAAAATTTATGTGCTTTATAAGTCATGATCTTGTATATATATTGCTTTTGCATTAAATCTAGCTACTAATGTTGCTTCCTAGTCCACTTAATAAGTTGCCTTTAAAAAGTCTATTTACTAACAATATCTATATGGTTACTATTGGAAGGTGCCTGACCTTACTAGTTCGATGGCAATATAGGAAATGCTAAGATGCTTGGCTGTAAACACATTGTTTCAATAATTAAATCTCACTTCCCAGCAATCTTAAAACATATTAAACATTAGTCGGTGTTGGGGGTGAGCATGGGTCAAGCTGGGCCTGTTTTGGGTTCAAAATCCTAGAATCCATCCCTTAGAACTGAACCAACACTAGTCCGGACCTGATTTAGAATGAATTGATCTGATCGGTTTGGTTTTATGTTGGTTGCATGGTGCAACCATTTTTTTTTCATTATATTGATTTTTTAAAATTTTATATTATTTTGATAAATTTATTATCAAAGGTCTCTCAATAGAAATGAAAGAAAACTCATGAAGTGTCTTTAACGTCTTAGGTTTAATCCTCAGGTTCTTGGGTTAGAATTGAGGAACGTATCCTAGAAACCAAGAACTGACCCAATTTGTTAAAAAAGAAAAAGTCTTTATTATAGGAAAGGCTCTGGAGTCTTTTCCTACGATTTTTATGAAAATCATAGGAAAAGAATTTTTCTTACGATTTTTGTTAAAATCGTAAGGAAAGATCTACAGCCTTTCCTTACGATTTTTGTGAAAATCGTAGGGAAAGAGTTTTCAGAAAAATATTGACAAATGATTTTTCCTCTAAAAATTTATTGATCAAGAAAAAGTCTTTCCCTATGATTTTCACAAAATCGTAGGGAAAGGTCTGTCCAGAGATTAAGTTACTTCCTAAAAATTGGCATTCACCACTTGTACTCTTTCTATCCAATTTATAACCAGCATAATTAGAATCAGAATATGCAATCAAATTCAATGTTGAGTCTCTAGAATACCATAATCCTACATTTTTAGTTCCATTTAGATATTTAAGTATTCCTTTTACTGTAATTAAGTGAGATTCTTTAGGTTCATATTGATATCGTGTACATAATATACTGCAAATATGATATATGGTCTACTAGCTGTTAAGTAAAGTAGTGAACCGATCATACCTCTGTAACATTTTTTATCAACAGGCTTACCATCTTCATCTTATCTAACTTGTATGAAGGACTCATTAGTGTTTCGAGAGGTTTGACTTGTTCCATACCAAATTTCTTGAGAATTTCTTTTGTGTACTTTGTTTGGTTGATAAAAATTTCCTCTCTTTCTTGTTTGTTTTGAAGTCCTAAGAAGAAGTTGAGTTCTCCCATCATGCTCATTTCGAATTCACCCTGCATTAACTTAGCAAATTCTTGGCACAAAAGATTGTTAGTAGCACTGAATACAATATCATCTACATAAATTTGTACTACCAATAAATATGTATCTTTTCTTTTCAAAATAGGGTTTTATCAATATTTCCTCTAAAAAAATTATTTTCAATTAGAAATTTGCTTAATCTATCATACCAAGCTCTAGGTGCTTGTTTTAAACCATAAAGTGCTTTGTGTAATTTAAAAACATGGTTTGGAAATTTATGATCTTCAAAACCTGGTGGTTGTTCTATAAAAACTTTCTCATTTATAAAACCATTTAGAAATGCACTTTTAATATCCATTTGAAATAAATTAATGTTCATATGATATGCAAATACAAGTAATAGTCTAATTGCTTCTAATCTAGCTACAGGTGCAAAAGTTTCATCAAAATCAATTCCTTCTTCTTGATTATATCCTTTTGCAACTAATCTAGCTTTATTTCTAATTACTATGCCATTTTTATCTAATTTATTTCTAAATACCCATTTAGATCCTATAACAGAATGACCTTTGGGTCTATCAACTAAGGACCATACATTGTTCCTAGTAAATTGATTTAATTCCTCTTGCATAGCTAACATCCAATTATTATCTTTTTCAGCTTCTTCAAAAGTTTTGGTTTCTATATGAGATACAAATGCAAGATGATTATTGATATTCCTCATTGATGATCTAGTTCTTACTCCTTGAGATGGATCACCTATGATTAAATCCTTAGGATGACCATAAGCATATCTCCAATCTCTAGGTAGATTTATATCATTACGAGTAGTATCAATAACATCATCCTTAGGTGAGTCATCATCTTTAGCTTCTTCTTCATGGTCTGAAGATACATCTATATTCAATTTTTTAATATCTTTTTCAAGCAAAATTGTATCTTCCTCATCATCAATCTTCTCAGAACTTAATGCTAAAGACTCATCAAATACTATATGAATTGATTTTTCTATAATTAAATAGTTCTTGTTAAATACTCTATATGCTTTACTAGATGTTGAATAGCCTAAAAATATTCCTTCATCAGATTTGGCGTCAAATTTTTCAAGATTGTCCTTACCATTATTATGAATAAAACATCAACAACCAAATGCATGAAAATAACTAATGTTAGGTTTCCTATTATGCCATAGTTCATAGGGAGTTTTCTTAAGAATTGGCCTAATTAAAGCTCTATTAAGGATGTAACATGCTGTTTATAGCTTCCACCCAAAAGTACTTTGGGTGTTGGTTTTCACATATATAGCATGGTACGGGTCATATCTTCTAATGTTCTATTTTTCTTTCTATGACTCCATTTTGTTGTGGTGTTCTAGGTGCAAAAAATTATGAAGAATGCCATTTTCAATACAGAAATTTTTAAATTGATGATTTTCAAATTCTGTGCCATGATCACTTCTAAGAGACACTATGGTGTTGTTTTTCTCATTTGTAACTTTCTCGAAGAATTTCAGGAATATCGAGAAAGTCTATCTTTGTGAGACAAAAACAAAACCCAAGTATATCTAGAGTAATCATCTACTATTACAAGACCATATTTCTTTCCTCTTAGACTAGTGGTTCTAGTAGGTCCAAAAAGGTTCATATGAAGTAGTTCGAGTGGCCTAGTAGTTGAAACAATATTTTAGATTTGAAAGAATTTCTAGTTTGTTTTCCAAATTGACGTGCATCACAAATTCTATTATTTTCAAAATCTGACTTTGGAAGACCTTTAACTAAATCCATTCTAATTAATTTTGAATTAGGTGTGTGCTTGCATGACCTAATCTACGATGCCATAACCATCCGATCTCATTAACCTTAGCATTATCAGCGATTAAGCAATGGTTACTAGTAGACAAATTGTCTAAATTAATTAAGTACACATTGTCATTTCTATTACCAAAAAATATAATGCTATTGTTAATGGGATTAGAAACTGTGCAAATAGAAGCTTCAAATGAAACTTTGAAACCTTTATTACACAATTGACTAATGCTAATTAAGTTATGCTTTAGACCAACAATATATAAATATTTTCTATAAAAGTGGATGGAGTTATTTGAATTTTACCAAATCCCATAATTTGGCCTTTGCCATTATCTCTAAAAGTAACAACTCATGTTTTATCTTCAAAGGATGAATTGCTCCTTATCTCCCGTCATGTATCTTGAGCAGCCACTATATACCACTTTCATTTTGATCCTTTGGCCGCAAGACACTCCTGCAAGATAATCAAATCTTTTGTTTAAGTATCCAAGCTTTCTTAGGTCCTTCATGGTTAGTAGCAATAAAGATTGTTCCTTTTGAAACCCATATTTTCTTGCCTTTAATATTTAAATTCTTATTAGTTTTTCTAAAATTACATTCATAAGATTTATGTCCTTTTTTGTTGCAATGATAACATGAAGTATCATTTTTCTTTACAAAGAAATTGTTAACATATTTTTGTTTCATGTGTGGTTTGTATCCTAAACCAGCTTTATCAGCTCTTTGATTACTTAAAAGCAAATTTAGTTTTTCTGAGCTATATGTAAATTTATCAACAATGTTCTTATGCTTATCAATTTCTTTCTTCAAATTAATATTTTCATTAGAAATTGATTCCTTTTCTTTAAAATATTTTCATTTTAGATTTTTAACCTCAAGAATTAGTTCATTTTTTTCTTTAAGAAGATTTAGGTTTTCAGTTTTCAAAGATTTGTTTTTCATTCTCAAAACCTTAAAATCACTAACTAATTCATTAAATGCATCATACAATTCATCAAATATAAAATCATCATTAGGAGTTTCAGTACATACCTCATTTTCATCATTTGCCATGAAGCATATGTTTGCAACCTCTTTTCATTCTTCTTCAGATAAAGACTCTTCACTATCACTCCAAGTTGCAACATAGGCCTTCTTCTTCTTGTAACCCTTCTTTAGTTGAGGACAATCAGATCGAAAATGCCTTGGCTTCTTACATTCATAACATGTCAAGGGTTCTTTTTCTTTGTCCTTATCCCTTTCTTTTTCTCTTTCTCCTTCCAATTTTATTTTAAACTTTCTCTTGTGGAAGGGTCTCCTTCTTTGCATAAATTTCTTAAATTTCTTAGCTAGGAGAGCTGTCTCATCATCATCTTCTTCTTTGTCACTATTGCTCTTATCATATTTCTGCAGCCTTAAGTGCTATGGTTCTTTTCTTTTTCACATCTTCCTCTTGATGCTGCTTCATAGTCAGCTCATGGGTCATCAAGGATCCAAGGAGCTCCTCCAAAGGTAGAGCATTCAAAACTTTGACTTCTTGGATTACAGTTACTTTTGCTTTCCATGTTCTTGGAAGAGATCTAAGAATTTTATGCACCAATTCAGAATTAGTATAAGTCTTACCAAGACTTTTCAAACCATTAACAATATCAGTGAATCTAGTGTACATGCATGTGATTGATTCAGTTTGTTCCATGCTAAACAATTCATATTTGTGCACTAGAATGTTAATTTGGATTCTTTTACTTGGTTAGTACCCTTATGGGTAACTTCTAGTATATCCCAAATTTCTTTGGCTGAAATGCAAGTAGATATTCTGTTGAATTCATTTGCATCCAAAAAATAATATAAAACATTCATGGCTTTTGCATTGAGCTGAGCCATTTTCCTATAGTTCTCATTCCAATCTCTTTCGGGCTTAGGAACTATTGAACCATCTATAATGTGTGTGGGTGTACTAGGTCCATTTATAATGACACTCCATAATTCATAATCTAAAGCTTGAATGAAAATCCTCATTCTTGCTTTCCAATATGAATAATTTGAGCCATTAAACAAAGTTGGCCTATCAGTGGATTGACCTTTAGCAAAAGATGAGCCAGCTTGTGTTGCCATTTGGATCTTTAACTCTTGATCGTTAGATCAACTAAAAATGAGCACAAGCTCTAATACCAATTGTTGGCCCAGATGACAACCCAAGAGGGGGGGTGAATTGGGTTCTTTAAAAAATTTAACACTTAAAACTTAAAATCAATTTCACAAGGACTAAGTATACTAGTGAAGTGATGCAATAATTTAAAGCACAATAAGAGAGAGAGATAGAGACAATCACTACAAACACAAGATATTTATAGTGGTTCGGTGTATCCCACACCTACGTCCACTCCCAAGCAACTCTTGGATCCACACTATAATCCATTGATTGCAGTTGAGTTGTTTTACAAGCTCACAACTCTAACTTGTTGTTTTACATGGGGTCACAACAAACCCAGCCGGTTTTCATGGGTTCACCAGCACAAAATCCAACCCAAGCTAAACTTAGCTTGACCCGAGGTAAACTACCTCAACTAATTCAATCCCCCTTATTGAATTAGCAAACAACAATTCAAATATGAATTTACAGTAATTTTAAAGCTCCTCAAATGAGCAAATAATCAATGTAAATAAAACAAGATTTAGAAAAGCCTGATTGAAGCCAAGTGGATTTGAGCTTTTCTTCTTTTCTTCTTTTCCTCCTCTCTTTGAATGGATGAGCAAGGATTGAATCTTTGAATCTTGAACACAACTCGTTGAAGAAATAGGGCTTTAGCTTTCTTTTTTTCCTTTTTGAAAATCATTCGAATTTAAACTTTTAGGGCTTGGGATTTCTCTTGAATCTATCTTGGATTGATATGCTTGGACTCAGAGATTTTTCTCTTTCTTTTTCACTGGGGATTTCTCTTGATTTTTTTGTTATTTTCTCTCTTTTTCTATTCTTCTTTTCAAATGGACGAATCCCTCCTTTTATAGAGTCTTAATCCGAGATTAGGTGAGAAACTAGCTGTTACAAAGTACCTTGGATGCTTCCTTATGCAAAGAAAAGTATCCATTGAGAGTTAGGTAAGAAAATATATCCGTTAGAATCCAATCTGACACTTTTGAAAATCATCCTTGACAGGTTGGAGTCAGCTCCAACTTTTCATGTGTCAGCTCCAAATCGTGTTTCCATAAATAGCAAAAATCAATTCGACATGGAGTCAGCTCTGACTTTGCAAAGTGCTGACTCCCCGCTGACTGGAGTCAGCTCCCAAATTTTGATGTGTCGGCTCCAAGATTTGCTCCAAAAACATAGTCTCTGTAACTCAAGTTAGAGTCGACTCCTGAAATCCATGTGTCGGCTTTGAAACCTCAGGTGTTGACTCCGAAACTCTAGGTGTCGACTCTGAACCATGCCAAAAATATACAACTGCTCTGATATACTCTGGAGTCAGCTCGAGACTGTTAAGGTGTCGGCTCCAAGTTCTAAACTGAAATAAATTCCTTTGAAACTTGGTTCAAAACTGATTTCTAAGTGCCATTTGAATAAATAACCAATCTTAATTCCTGAAACACTTATTAAATCTATCAGAAACACAATGAATATACTCATGGCTTTTGTTAATCATCAAAATCAATTAATTAGGTAAATAATTTCTCAATAGTTTCTTCAATAAAGGACTATGTCTGGCCTACAACATACCATGGCATATAAGGCTACCAACACCAGAAGCATACGATACCTTCTCCAACTCCTAAGCCTCCACCTCAGTCTGTGTCGATATGGTCTTCGATAGGGAAAAGTGTGCCACCAAAAGCAGTACTGCTGGTTTGGCCTTCTTCATCCCAAATGCTCCAAAACCTTCTTGATGTAGCCACCCTGAGACAAATGAAGAACACCCTTGTATCTATCTCTGATGATCTCTATCCCAAGGATCTTTCTAGCAGGCCCCAAATCCTTCATCTCAATCTTTTGAGACAAAGTTGCTTTCAGTTCCTGTATAATCTTCTTACTCTTGCATGCTATCAGTATGTCATCTACATACAAGAGTAAGTACATCTTAGAACCATCATCCAAAAATTTAACATACACATAAGAATCATATTCACATCTGAAAAAGCCAATGCTCCTGACATAAGTGTTAAATCTCTTGTACCATGGCCTCGGCGACTACTTCAGCTCATACAAAGATTTCTTTAGCAAACATACTTTTTCATCTAATCCTAGTTATCTAAACCTGGTGGCTACTCCATGTATATATTCTCCTTCAAGTGACCATAAAAGAATGTTGTCTTCACATCCATCAACTTTAGTTCCAAGTTTTGAGCTACTACAATACTAAGCAATAATCTGATGGAAGTATGCCTAACAACTAGAGAAAATTCCTCATTGTAATCGATGCCTTCTTTCTGAAAGTATCCTTTGGCTACTAGTCTTGCCTTGTACTTGATACCCCCTTACTTTGAAGGATCTTTTTTACTGATAAACCCATTTGCAACTAATAGGTTTCTTTTCTTGTAGTAACTAAACCAACTGCCGCATGCTATTCTTGTGGAGAGACTACAACTCTTCTGCCATAGCCTGAACCTACTTATCTCTATCATGGCTCTTCATAGCTCCTTATAGGTGTAGGGGTCTCAATGTTACTGTATGTTGCTCAGATGTAGCAACCCAAGAGGGGGATGAATTGGATATTTAAAAATTAATTACTTGCGCAGATATGAGCTTTATCACTAATTAAAATTTAATTATCAACGGTGTAGTGAAGTGCATATAACAATATCATAGAAATTATGCAAGCAATTACAAACACAAAAGGTTTATAGTGGTTCGGTGCCAAACTCAGCACCTATGTCCACTCCCCAAAAACTTTTGAGAATTTCACTTCAATCCTATCACAACGATTACAACCCCTAACCTTCCCTGGCTAGTCCTCTTGTTTTCATGGCACAAGATAGCCAACCCCTAGCCTTACCCGGCTAGTCCTCTTATTTCATGGCACAAGGAAGCCAAACCACTAGCCTTACTCAGCTAGTCCTCTTGTTTACGGCACAAGGAAGCCAAACAATAACCAAGGGTTAAATCCAACCCTTTTACAAGAATCTTCAGAATAGATAAGAAAAAATAGTTCCTAAAATGAGAAATATTCAAAGTAATACTTTACAACTTTTGTAGCAAATCTTCAACAATAAATGTAGATCTCCGAAGTAGCTAGAGATTTGAATGCTTGAAGGCTTTAATAGATCTTGACAACTTGAGCAGTGAATGATCTTTATAATTTCTCAACTTCAATGCACAGGAACTTGCTTTCAATCACTTAGAAAATATGTAATAAAAGCTTTTTCTTCTTGGATTTCTTTCTCTTCTTTTTTGTCCTCAGATTCATCATTTTGTCCTTCTAATCTTAGCTATTTAAAGCATTTCAACATCAAAGATATCCGTTAGACTCATTTGAAACAAATGCAAAGTAAAATGAGAAGAAAATATAACCATTGAGATTATTTTCCTTGAGCATTGAATGCACTAAATTCATATAAGGAAGGAAAATCTCTACCATAATCCAAGAGATTAAAATTCAGTATAGCTGAAAATAGAAATTAAGAAGAGAAAGAGCACGCCTAAGCTTGCAATCAATATCAGTAGTTGGCTGGAAGTAATTTCTAGTTAACTACTTTACTAAGGACATTGGCCAGGTTGGGAGTGGCTAGCTAAAGTATTTTTCAGTTAGCTGGATTTAAAGAGCACGTGGCCTGAAGAGATAGATCAGCCCACAAGCTAGCTAAAAGCAATTTTTAGTTAGCTAGTTTGAAATCCCCTATGGCTAGAGAGAGTTCTGCAAAAAAGTTGTTAGCTCCTTAGCTAATTCAAACATGGATTCATACGGCCAAGAGAAAGAAGAGCCATAAAGTAGTTAGCTTCTTAGCTAACTCAATCTTGCATCCACATGGCTTGAAGAAAGAAGTAGTTAGCTCTTTAGCTAACTTGATCTTGCATCCACACGGCCATGAAGAGATCTGCAAAAAGTAGTTAGTTGACAAAGGTTCTTAGTTAGCTTAGAAACACATCAAGTGAACTCTCCAGCTAACTGGATTCAAACAAGGTTTGGTCATGTACATGGTAAGGGAAAAAGTAGTTAACAAACAAGAGATTCTAGCTAGCTAGAAAGACAACCAGCTAGCTTTCTAGTTAACTAAATCCAAACATGGTTCGGCCAACACTGTAACAGAGAAAAAGTAGTTAGCTAAAGAAGAAATCCAGCTAGCTACGAAGGGATCCAGCTAACTAGCCAGTCAACTAACTTCAACATGCATTCGGCTAGCACAGTAACAGAGAAAAAGTAGTTAGCTAGCAAGGGAAATCAGCTAGCTAGGAGAAGGGGAAAGCTAGCTAACCAGCTAACTAAATCCATGAGGCATTCGGCCAGCTATAGAATAAGGATAAAGTAGTTAACTAAAGTATACATTGTTGACCCAATTATTGATTTTGATGATTAACAAAAGCCATGAGTATATTCCTTATGTTCTGATAAATTTGATAAGTGTTTCAGGAATTAATATTGATCATTCATCAATATGTTACTTAGAAAATCAGTTTCAAGTTGAATTTAAATGAAATTTATATAAGTTCAGAACTTGGAGCCGGCACCCTAAGTCCTCGGAGTTGATACCAAAGAGTATCAGAACAGTGTTGATTTTTGGCATGTTCAGAGCTGACACCTAAATTTTTGGAGCCGACACATGAAAAATTAGAGTCGACACCTGCAGAGTGTGGAGCCGACTCCAGACCAGTTACAGAGAGTGATTTTTTGGACATTGGCAGAGCCGACACCTTCAGAAAGTTAAAGCCGACCCCAGATCTCACTGAGTCGACACTTCAAAATCTTGGAGCCGACACCTTGACGGATCATTTATTACTATTTTGGAAATATGATTTGGAGCTGACACCTGAAGATTTGGAGCCGACACCTGAAGACCTGGAGCTGACACCTCCACGTCAGAAACAAAATTTCAAGTTTTCAACGGATATATTTTTCTTACCTAAACTCTAACGGATCTATTTTCTTTTGGTAAGGTTCATCCAAGGACAACTCCAACAGCTATTTTTCATCTACTCATGGATTGAAATGCTTATAAAAAGGGATTGAGCCTTTTGAAATAACATGAATAGGAAAAATAGTGAAATGAAAAGAAAGAAAGAGAAATCAAAAATCCCACTTCAAGAAATATTCTGAGCCAAAGCCTATCTACTATTGAGAGTTAGAAGAGGAATCCAAAAATGCCAAAAGAGCTATTTCAAAGGATTTCCCTAGTTTTGAAGAAGAATGAGAAAAGCCCTAAATCTTTAAACGTTTCTTCACCAAAACTTCTTCAAGTGTTCTAATTCTATTTAATTCAGAAGAGAATGAGAAGAGAAGAAAAGGAGAAAAGCTCAAGCCCTACATTGCTTCAGAAATCAGGCTTTTCTATTTCCATTTACTTACATTGCTCATTTGCTCAATTAAGGAGCTGTTATTATTATAAACTCTTAATTGATTTGTTGTTTGTCTAATTCAATCAGGGGATTGAATTAGTTGAGTTGTTAACTTCAGGGTAAGCTAAGTATAGCTTACATTGGGTTTTGTGCTGGTGAACCGGGAAAACCAGCTGGGTTCGTTGTAACCCCGTGTAAAACAACAAGTTAGAGTTGTGAGCTTGTAAAACAACTCGACTGTAATCTGGGTGATTATAGTGTGGACCCAAAGTTGTTTGGAGTGGACGTAGGTGTGGGATACACCGAACCACTATAAATCTTTGTGTGTTTGTCGTGCCTTTGCCTCTATCCCAATCTCTCTCATTTATATTGTGTTCTTTACTTACTGCATCACCTTCACTTGTATACCTAATTGACTTTAAGTTTTAAAGTGCTTAAAATTTTTTAAATGAACCCAATTCACCCCCCCCCCCCCCATTTTGGGTTGCCATCTAGGCCAACAATTGGTATCATAGCTAGTGCTCATTTTTTGTTTGATCCAATGATCAAGAATTAAAGATTCAAATGGCAACACAAGCTGGATCATCTTTGTTGAAGGTCAATCCACAAATAGACCTCCTGTATTTAATGTTCAAATTATTCTTATTGGAAAGCTAGAATAAGAATTTTTATTCAAGCTTTAGACTATGAACTATGGAGTGTAATCATTAATGGACCAAGCATACCCACACACATAGTAGATGGTTCAATAGTTCCTAAACCCGAAAGGGATTGGAATGAGAATGATAGGAAAATGGCTCAGCTTAATGCAAAAGCCATGAATATTTTATATTTGCTTTAGATGCTAATGAATTTAATAGAATTTCTACATCAATTTCTGCAAAAGAAATTTGGGATAGATTAGAAGTTACCCATGAGGGTACTAATCAAGTAAAAGAATCAAAAATTAACATTCTAGTGCACAAATATGAATTATTTAGCATGAACAAACTGAATCAATCACATGCATGTACACTAGATTCACTGATATAGTTAATGGTCTAAAAAGTCTTGGTAAGACCTATACTAATTCTGATTTGGTGCGTAAAATTCTTAGGTCTCTTTCAAGATCATGGAAGCAAAGTGACTACCATCCAAGAAGCCAAAGATCTAAATACATTACCTTTGAAGGAGCTGCTTGGATCATTGATGACCCATGAGCTGACAATGAAGCAGCATCAAGAGAAGAAGTCAAGAAGAAGAGAACAATTGCCCTCAAGGCTGCATAAAATGAAAAGAGCAGCAGTATGAGAAGATGATGATGAGGAGGAGACACTCCTTGCTAAGAAGTTTAAAAGATTCATGCAAAGAAGGAGACCCTTCTACAAAAGAAAATCTGAAATCAAAATGGGAGAAGAAAAAGAGAAGGACAAGGACAAAGAAAAAGACCCCTTCATATGTTATGAATGTAAGAAACTGGGCACTTTAGATCAGATTGTCCTTAATTGAAGAAAGCCTACAAAAAAAAAAAAAGAAGGCTATATTGCAACATGGAGTGACAGTGAAGATCTTCATTTGAAGAAGATCAAAAGGAAGTTGCAAACATATGCTTCATGGCAAAAGACGACAACGAGGTAAGTTCTAAAACTCCCAATAAAGATTTTTCCTTTGATGAATTATATGAAGCTTTCAATGAGTTAATTAATGATTTCAAAGTTTTAAGAATTAAAAATAAATATTTGAAAACTAAAAACTTAAATCTAAACAAAGAAAAATGAACTAATTCTTGAGGTTAAAAATCTGAAATCTGAAAAAGAAGATGTTTTAAAAGAAAAAGAATTGATTTCAAATAAAAACCTTAATCTAAAGAAGGAAGTTGATAAATATAAGAATATAGTTGATAGATTCACTTATAGCTTGGAAAAACTTAATTTATTGTTAAGTAGCCAAAGAGCAGTATTTGATAAAGCTGGTCTAGGATATAGACCTCATATGAAACAAAAGTATGTAAAAATTTCTTTATTAAGAAACCAAGCAAAATGATATTTCATGTTTTCATTGCAACAAAAAGGGATATAAATCTTATGAATGCAATTTTTGAAAAATGGATAAGAATTTAAGTGTTAAAGGAAAGAAAATATGGGTTTCAAAAGGAACAATCTTTATTGCTACTAACCATGAAGGACCCAAGAAAGCTTGGGTACCTAAACAAAAAGTTTGATTATCTTGCAGGAGTGTCTTGTGGCCCAAAAATTAAAACGAAAGTGGTATCTTGATAGTGGCTGCTCAAGGCACATGACGGGTGACAAAGAGCAATTCATCACCCTTGAAGATAAAAGAGGAGGAGTTGTTACATTTGGAGACAATGGTAAAGGCCAAATTATGGGATTTGGTAAAATTCAAATAACTCCATCCACTTTTTAGAAAATATTTTATATGTTGATGGTTTAAAACATAATTTAATAGTATAACCAATTGTGTGATAAAGGTTTCAAAGTTTCCTTTGAAGCTTCTATCTGCACTGTTTCTAATCCCATTGACAATAGCATTATATTTGTTGGAAATAGAAATGGCAATGTATACTTAATTGATTTAGACAATTTGTCTACTAGTAATCATTGCTTAGTTGCTAATAATGCTAAGGTTAATGAGATGGATGGTTGTGGCATCGTAGATTAGGTCACGCAAGCACACACCTTAATTTCAAAATTAATTAGAATGGATTTAGTTAAAGGACTTCCAAAGTTAGATTTTGAAAATAACAAATTTGTGATGCATGTCAATTTGGAAAACAAACTAGAAACTCTTTCAAATCTAAAAATGTTGTTTCCACTTCTAGGCCACTTGAGCTACTTCACATGGATCTTTTTGGACCTACTAGAACCACAAGTCTAGGAGGAAAGAAATATGGTCTTGTGATAGTAGATGATTATTCTAGATTCACTTGGGTATGTTTTTAGCTCACAAAGATGAGACTTTCTCGATATTCATGAAATTCTTCAAGAAAGTAACAAATGAGAAAAAACACACCATAGTGTCTCTTAGAAGTGATCATGGAACAATTTGAAAATCACTTATTTAAAAATTTCTGCATTGAAAATGGCATTCATCATAATTTTTCTGCACCTAGGACACCACAACAAAATGGAGTTGTAGAAAGAAAAATAGACTTAGAAGACATGGCCCGTACCATGCTATGTGAAAGCCAACTCCAAAGTACTTTGGGCGGAAGCTATAAACACAGCATGTTACATCCTTAATAGAGCTTTAATTAGGCCAATCCTTAAGAAAACTCCTTATGAACTATGGCATGATAGAAAACCAACATTAGTTATTTTCATGCATTTGGTTGTAAATGTTTTATTCATAATAATGGTAAAATAATCTTGAAAATTTGATGCAAAATCTGATGAAGGCATATTCTTAGGATATTCAACAACTAGTAAAGCCTATAGAGTATTTAACAAAAGGAACTTAATTGTAGAAGAATCTATTCATGTAGTTTTTGATGATCTTTAGCATCAAGTTCAGAAAAGATTGATGATGAGGAAGATACAAAAATTTTCTAGAGAGATATTGAAAAATTGAATATAGATGTATCTTCAGATCATGAACAAAAAGCTAAAGATGATGATTCACCTAGAGTTGATGTTATTGATACTAATCATGATGAGGTAGATCTACCTAGAGATTGGAGATATGCCTATGGTCATCCAAAGGAATTGATTATAGGTGATCCATCTCAAGGTGTAAGAACTAGATCATCTATGAGAAATATAATCATCTTGCATTTGTATCTCAAATTGAACCTAAAACTATTGAAGAAGCTGAAAAAGATATAATTGGATGCTAGCTATGCAAGAAGAATTAAATCAATTTACTAGGAATAATGTATGGACCTTAGTTGATAGACCTAAAGGTCATTCAGTTATAGGATCTAAATGGGTATTTAGAAATAAATTAGATGAAAATGGCATAGTAATTAGAAACAAAGCTAGATTAGTTGCAAAAGGATATAATCAAGAAGAAGGAATTGATTTTGATGAAACTTTTGCACCTGTAGCTAGATTAGAAGCCATTAGACTATTACTTGCATTTGCATGTCATATGAATATCAATTTATTTCAAATGGATGTTAAAAATGCATTTTTAAATGGTTTTATAAATGAAGAAGTTTTGTAGAACAACCACCTGGTTTTGAAGATCATGAAATTTCAAATCATGTTTTTAAATTACACAAAGCACTTATATGGTTTAAAACAAGCACCTAGAGCTTGGTATGATAGATTAAGTAAATTTCTAATTGAAAATGATTTTTCTAGAGGAAATGTTGATAAAACCTTATTTTTGAAAAGAAAAGATAAAGATTTATTAGTAGTTCAAATATATGTGATGATATTGTATTCGGTGCTACTAACAATCTTTTGTCAAGAATTTGCTAAGTTAATGCAGGGTAATTCGAGATGAGCATGATGGGAGAACTCAACTTCTTCCTTGGACTCCAAATCAAACAAAGCAAAGAGGGGATTTTCATCAACCAAACAAAGTACACAAAGAAATCTAAAGAAGTTTGGTATGGAATCAATCAAACCCTCGGAACACCAATGAGTCCTTCATGCAAGCTGGACAAAGATGAAGAGGTAAGAAGTTGATCAAAAGCATTATCGAGGTATGATCGGATCCTACTTTACTTAACTGCAAGTAGACCAGATATCATGTTTGCTGTTTGTTTATGTGCTAGATTTCAATCTGAACCTAAAGAATCACATTTAATTGCTGTTAAAAGAATACTAAGATATCTAAGTGGAACTAAAAATGTAGGTTTATGGTATTCTAGAGACTCAATTAAATTTGATTGCATATTCTGATTCTGATTATGCTGGATGTAAACTAGATAGAAAAAGTACAAGTGGTGCATGCCAATTTTTAGGAAGTAACTTAATCTCTGGTTTAGCAAAAAGCAAAATTCGGTTGCATTATCTACTGCTGAAGCAGAATATGTTGCAGCTGGAAGTTGCTGTGCTCAAATCCTTTGGATTAAGCGACAACTTGAAGATTATGGTATCACACTTGATAAAACTCCTATTAGATGTGATAACACAAGTGCAATCAATTTAACTAAAAATCCAATTCAACATTCAAGAACTAAACATATTGAAATTAGATATCATTTTATTAGAGAACATGTAGCTAATGGTGAATTTGTCTTGATTATGTTTGTACTGATGAACAATTAGCTGACATATTTACAAAACCCCTTAAGTGAAGAAAGATTTTGCTATCTTAGAGGTGAATTAGGAGATTTGTGATCCTTTAGAATAATTTAAACCTTAAGGATCAATTATCTAGATTTCAATCATTTTCTTAAAAATTTTCTCATGATTCTAAGGAAAACTTATCTAGAAACATGAATTCCTTGATTTATTCAAATTTTGATAACCTTTTTGACAAGTTTCGGATCATTTGAAACTTTCAATTTTTCACTGAAACTTTCTTGGAGTCGACCATAGTTGGTGGAGTCGACACCTATTTGTGTTGCTCTGTCTGTGTTTCTGGGAGCCGACACCTGGCTTTGCGAGCGACTCCATTTCGAGCGCTGACTTTTTAGCGAGTTGGAGTCGACCCTTGCTTTGCGGGAGTCGACACCTGGTGGACCCATTGATATTTTAGGGCAGAGTCGACACATTTCATTTTCTAAATTCTTCAATCATCTCCAAACTCTTCCCACTTCACTCAAACCTTCGAATCCTTCAAATCTACCATCCCCTTGCTTCCAATGGCACCAAAACGCCATGGATCATCCTTTGGAGCACCCATTACGACGGGAGAAGGACGGCGAGGCGTCCGGCTCGTCAACCTTTGCCAGTTCATCTTCAACCTCCTCTTCTTCAACCCAAAGTGTGAATCCCTCTACTTCTTCCCTCAAGTGATTTGTTAGCAGGAAAAATCATTACAACTGGTAGGAAAGTAGATTTTGACTTTTTGACTCAGAGGGTTTTTTTTAGGAAGACAATTAAAGGAAATGGGTTGGGAAGATTTTGCTCAATGGATATCCCAACTTACCCAAGTCTAGTAAAGGATTTTATAACAATTTGTCTAGAGGAGATGGTGGCTTGTTAGCTCAGTCAGAGGCACCAGAATCCATTTGAGTGAAATCTTGGGAATTTATTGGAAATTCCTGCTATTGGTTTGATAGCGAGCGCACATAGTGAGAGGGGTGTAGCACTTTCTAGACTACTTGGCAGAGAGATGACTGATTTTGAGGAAGTAAGTGCTAATCAAGCTACCCCTAGAGCTTAGATTGCTTCACAACATTTGTAGCCGGATCTTGTTTCCCTAAGACTGGACAATTTGATTATGTCTCGGAGCGAGATTTGTAGTTATGGATAGTGTGATTACGGGAACCTCTTAACCTACCAGGATGATATGGATATATGGCAGAGGCAGGCAGCAAGAAGAGAGCTACACTTCCTTATGGCATGGTTTTGACGAAGTATTTCAAAGCCAAGGAGTTAGCATTCTAAAATGAGCCCTTAAAGAGACTTTGGCACACTGACTACTACAATTCTGCTACTTTGCACCGGATGGGTTTTAAGAAAGTGAATGGTATTTGGTTAAGGAAAGGTCAGGATGAGTTGAGAGCCACTATAGCTGACTCTGTGGCCCATGGACCTTCCGAGGTAGGACCCTCAGATAGGCATCACTCGCCTGCACCGAGTTGTTCAGTACCCCGGAGGCACCCCCGGACTCCAGCACCTGCACCTACAGTTGTACCTGATTCTGCACCTCTTCTTACAGTTCTTCTAGTTTTTCTGATATTCAGTTAGAGCAGCTTAAAAATCTATTGGCTAGTCATGAAGAAAGATAAAAACTGAGTTTGATGCTAAATTTTTGAATATTAAGGAGATCCTCTACTCTATAGAAGACAAGGTTACCAGATTTGGTTCATCTTTGAAACTT
>UESW01001830.1:0-78735 GCA_900491605.1 Calamus simplicifolius
TAGGGATTTCAACTGAGCCGCAATGTCCCTCATCTTCATGATGTGCTCACGCACACCTCCAACCGTAGTGAGCTTCATTGATGATAACTTTGTCATTAGGGTGCTAGCCATTGCCTTATCTGAAGACTCAAATTGTGCATCAATAGCCTTCAGAAGTTCCTTGACATTTTTGCACTCAGGAATTGAACCACGTATACTAGCAGAAATTTTAGTACGTATGAACATCATACTGAGGCGATTGGACCGTTCCCATCGTTCATACGCAGCAATCTCAGCCTGAGTGCTAGTAGATGTAACTAAATATGGTTCATCCTTCCTGATAGCATAGTCAATATCCATACACCCTAATTGAAGAAGAATTCTCTCCTTCCATAATTTATAATTATCACCACTTAAATCGGGAATGTCACATTTCATATCAGAAACAGGCAAAATAGTTGCATAAAAAATAAAATCATGTTCATGTAATTGAATTTGAGGCATATAACTGATGTCATGTTTTACCAATGTAAACATGCAATAACATGAATCAATATATACAATAACTACCTGTGGGCTAAGTTATTATACTCAAATAGACTCATTAGTTTAATGATGTGACTAACAAATTATGTTCCTTTCTTAATTCCTGTGGGTAATTAAGAAAATAATTTATTATCGCATCCTAATTAATTATATTAGTGCAACAAAAATTCCTGTGGGATAAGATTCATTACATTAATATAATTAGTCACAATTAATGTCATCTAACCTTATGTGATCTTTGCAACTTAATATATAATTTTGATTAATCAAAGATGCTGTGGCTACTCCTCAATTAATCAACATCATATTGATCACATGACATTATATGCATATAGATTAACCAATTTAGCATGATTATTAGGTAGTGATCTTAATCAACGTAACATTTCCAAATCAAGATCCGAGTTAGTCAAATTGGCCAGGCCAGTGAAAGAGAAGTGGGGGTCCCCCGTTGCTTTCCTTAGGTCAGTCAACGGAACCAATTAAGTAACCACAATCTCTTTACCTTTCTAGACACCAAATGACCAATCAGACCTTGAAAGGATTTGCACTGTGATTTTTACACTACCACCAAATTCATGCATAGAATAAATCTAGTATGCAGAACAGAAGATAACATTTCAATATCTATTTAATGAATTTTAAAATTATCACCTTAAGAAAAAATTTTTGTTAATTAAAACACGTCCGGCCGTAGCTCATTATTCCCTTGGGCCAGTCTATGCAAAACACCGTAGGCATAGAGACTCAGGAGGCGTATTTTAATACAAAAATTTAAACTCAAGAAACAAATGATAAAAATAAATCATGTTACATGATTTAATAAAACATTAAACAGATAATAAATGCATTTAAAATCCAACCAATCCATATTTTAAATCCCGTGAGAGAACGGAAAGACCATAAGCGAGAAAAATGAAAACCAAAAGTTTTCTCTCCCCTTTTAATATTTCACCGATGTGGTTATTGAAGCCACGTTTTCGCTGCATTTTTCTTCTTTAGTTTTTCTTTTCTTTAATGCTACGTTTCTTTTCTTTTTCTTTCTTTAATGCTATCTCTTTAATACCATAAAAAAGAAATCCGGGAACCTTTAATGATAGAAAGAAATCTTTAATAGAAAAGAAAGAAGCCACGTTTTGTTTCCGAAAAAATCGGAATCTGAAATAGGTTTAATGGTTTCTATCAATTCCGTGATCAGAACTGATCGAAACCAACCTGAGATCCGAAAAACTAAAAACGAAAAACACGCGGCATTAATTGCTTGAAAAGAGAAACTTAATAGAAATCTTCACAAAATAAGGCAGAGGTTTTAACCTCGCTCTGATACCAAATGTTAGACTTAATTTGCTTAAACATAATTACCTCCAGCCATTATTATTTAATGGTGGTAAGGAATCCGATCTTCCTGTGGACTGCACGGGAGATCTTCCTTTCTTAAGGATCTCGATTGATCTTCCCTCTTGATCTTTCCTCTTTCTCTCGATGGATCGGTCTTCTAATCAACGAGCTCTCGCATTCAGATGGTGTATGCCTTCATGATTGCTCTTGATCAGGGACTCGATTCCAATGCCTCCACTTTTAGGTTTCTCTCTTGAGAACCTTAGGATCTCTCTCGAGAACCTTGTTCTGAAACTTTAGGATCTCTCTCGAGAGAACCGTATTCTGAAACTTTAGGATCTCTCTCGAGAGAATCGTGTTTTGAGACCTTAGGATGGGTCTCCTTTTATACCCATTTCCTTACCGCTTGCCCCATCAAGCGAGCGTTTAGGAATTAAGGGAGGGGGGCTGTTATCACTTTAATAGGAGATACGTTTAGTCAATAAATTAGGACCATTATTAAGATAGGTTACTACATTTTATTCTCATTTCTTAATTTTTCTGAAAAGTTGAAGATGCATTGTGTTTTGAAAATTAAGAGTCTAAAACATAATGAAAGCAAGGGTTCAATCATGTTAAATGCTTCACCACATCATTATGTTTTCAATCCAGGTCTAGCTCAAAAAAAAGAAAAAGATCATGGCTTAATGTTTTGAGTTTCCTTTTTTTTTTTCTTTTTTTATGAAACTGGAAAGGGATATTTTCAGCAGTTGAGGAAATTATCCTTAAATTAGAGTTTATCGACATATTTTCACAAAGATCAAATGAAATGAGATAAGGCAAAATATTTGAGAAGAAAACAAGACAAAAAAGAGCAATATGTAAGGCCAAAATTTGGAAAACTAAAGCTTCACATAGAAGTAGCATCCAAGGCTTTCTTATTGCTCTTTTTTGTCTTGTTTTCTTCTCAAATATTTTGCCTTACAAATATGATCCTGACTAGTTCATCTTGGCTTTCTTGTAGATCTTGGATGTACTCAATGCAAACCAGATTAATTGATAGCCCTGGATATCTAGATCTGACTTCTATTCCAAAATAGGCAGCAACTCCTGGGCCAGCTAATCTGATTCTTATAAGCAATTATTCTAACTAGGTTGGAGTGTAATGTGTCATGCTAATTTGCATTTCGTGCATGGCCACCATGATCAGCTTTCTGTATTGCTAAGTTACAGTGGATTCCAATGGATAAAACTACGTGGCTTCAATAATTTACTTTTTCTTTTCTATGACTAAACAACAATGTCTAGGAGTGATTAATTGTTGGATGAGTATTATCCCTACTAAGCTTGCACTTCTTCACATTTGTATTTGGTGCTATTGTAGTCTCGGGCAAGAATGTATACTCAAGAATGAAAATTTATGCATGTGAGTAAGTCGAATCTAAAATGACTCAAAACTAACTGATTTAGCAATTTAGTATATGATTGCAAAGCCATGTCTCTTCCATGGAAAATGAACAGCTTAAGGAGTTCTATAGTTCACTATAATGGTATTATTATGGTATGAGTGGGATAAGAACTCTTCAATCAAAAAGAAGATTTGTTCTCATCTTTTTCATGAAAACAATAAGGCAATTTAAGGCTATGTTCAGTTGAAAGGTTAATTTATTACTAGATCATTGGATTCAGGAACAAATTGTGTGGAAAAAAGAAATTTTAGTTTTCAACATGCCTCTTAAAGATATTGCTTTTCTAGTATTTAATGAGATAAAGTAAAATAAATGAAATAAAAGATTTTATTTACTTGTTTTTTTTTCTTTTTTTTTAACCAAGCATAAAGAAGAATAACTCATTGATAACCCTAACAACAAATATCAAAATATAGTAGGATAAGTAGGGATAACAAAAATTTTGCATTTAGAATAGGTTATTTTATTCTTATTTAATCATTACTTCATCAAAGTACAACTACACGTGCAGGTTATTATTTGGCCAAAAATATGTACACTCTTTCTTGATTGTTTCTTTATTTATTTAATAAAAGGTTTTTGGGCATTTTTGCCAAACAAGGAGAATACAAATATGGATAATGCAGTTCTAGGGGCCATATAAACACCAATCTTTGCTTACCCTTTCTTGATTGAACCACTGGACCTATTAGCTCTTGCCTCTAAAATGGTGTGTTTGCTATTTATACTAGGGATAAGGTTGTATAACTCATCCAACTTCTCATCTACTTTTCAAGTATAGGCTCAAATCCAACTATTTGTCCATCATGGTTATACTATTTGCTTACATCTAAGCAAATGCCAAATTTAGGAAGTGAAAAGCAAACAACACAAAACTATGAGTAAAACTATACAAAAGAATAAATGTTCATGCATAAAAAGTAGATTCAAAAGAAAGCTCACCTTATCTTTATAAAGGTCTTTGTTCAAAATATCTTTTAAAGACCAGGAGAATACTAGGTTCACCAAGCTTATGTCCTCAATGCTTTTGTTATCACCTTTAACTTTCATCTCGTGTATCTCATCATCACTTTCGAAGTCACTCATCCTTATCCTCCTTTTATTGAATTAATGGAATGTGAATAAGAATGTAAATTAGAGAAATGAAGGATGAAAGAAGCCTTTTACATTCTAGAATAGAAAGAAACTGAGATGAAAAAGAAGAAAATATGATTCAAAATGTAACTATCCATTAAGCATGTTGTTTTAGTGTTAAACCATCAAAACACAATGAGGATTTAAATGTATTCAAGTCTTTCCAATAATATGATCTAATGATCATTACCATTGCCTATCCAAATGCGAATAGGTGTGTTTAATTTTTCTATAAAACATCTTATATTTTTCTACTTAAGAGCAAGAAAACTAAGCTGGATACGTTTTTTATTCAAAATAAAAATAGCTTATGCATATAAAATGTAGTGGAGACAAGTTTAGAAATTGAGGTTCACTAGCATGACTTGACAAAATTCACCTATATATAACAAATTTATATTATAAAATTAATATAAAGCATAGTACTTGTGATATTAGAGTGGTGTCATAGTTAAATTTGAGTTTTATATTTTATATAGCTTGATATAAATGCATATGGGATTTAGAGAGGCATGCTTCTCTTGTTCCTCCTTCAAAACAACAATTTAATTACTTCTAGTTCTCTTAAAGTGGCAATTTAACTAATAAGATGTATTTGTCTTAAGATAGGAGTGGTTGAAAGATGAATGAACTCATGACATACAAACCATTGAGTATCTAGAATTAGGGTTTAACACAGCAGTACATGGCAAGAAAAATTTGCAAGAACTATTTGTGCAATTGGGTGAAATTGCAATAACAAAACTAAAGAAATAGTAATACCCAAGCCACCTATTGATTGGTGGAATAATGATGCTTGACTCCATTTATTTTAAGAACTAGATAAACTCTGAAACCTTTCAAGTTATTATAATAATAAGATGGTTACTATTCACAATGGTTGTCAATAGAGGTAAGTCTCAACAATAAATATAGGTGACAGAAGATGGGGCCTATATGAAGTTTATGTTTATGTTTTGCTGTTTTTTGCATCTTACATGGTGCAAAGTTAGACAAAGTTAAACAAAGTTTGATAATACCGTATGACTGATATATGCTATATACAATGCATACAAAAATTAGTTATGGTTGGAAATTTGATCAAAGGTTGGCAAGTTCCAATTTTTCGAATTAATTGTTCAAGCATAATTTTATGATTAAATAAAGTTAAGGCCACTTCAAGATGGAAGAATGACAATGTGAGGGATCATGGATGCTTTCATAATTCTCTATATAGAATGTGAAAACTTGGGGTTAGGTTGTGGTAATTAAGTTTAGAATTGCTTTGAAAACTCTAGAGCTTTGATAAACACTACATAGTAGTGGACTTATACAAATGCATATGACTTATGCGTGCATGCACATGCACATGTACGCTCAAGCACACACATATATAGTTTGACTTGGTTACATTCAAAATCATCTTTAAAAATTAGTTCAAATCTAAATTTAGATTGTGAGCATCCCACAATGATAATCTGAAACATTGGACATAATGTAGAACTTTTAAAATGGCTAACACATTAAAAATCTTATAAATTAGTGACCTCTAATTTATGCATGGAATGGTTAAAAAAATTATTATTTCTTATCATTTAAACTGTTCAATTTTTTGATTGCTTAATGTATGGGATAAAGGCCTCTACATCACATCATTTTTTATATATAAGAATTTTAGATGTAATAGATCACATCCAATATAGGCATCCATCGTTTAAATTTAAATTTGACAAGACTTATGTGAAAATCTTTTTGAGTGTCGCCAAATCAAAAGTGTGCTCTCTCATATTCATGTATGTATGTGTGCATGCATATTTATTACTTCAAGATAATCCACACATTTCTGCATAGTCTAAGATAGGAGCAGAGACCTATCTCTTTTGAGTTTCCTTCAGGATTTTCTAATGTTTTCATTTCAATTATTCAGACCAAGAAGGGAAATGGATGTCCGTTCTTTAGACAGATGCCCAAAATCTTTCTTACAGTTCCTGCTGGGTGGACATTTTGAGCCTGAGCCTTGGTTTTGATGAAAATTCTGTGTTTACTGGTTGGTTTGCCTAAAATAAGTGTAATTGTGTGCCAAAACCAAAACAGACCTTGTTGGTGAGCAATTATGAGTAAAGGATGAAACTTAAGATGACTCATGCAGGATTAATCACTAAAAGGAATACAAAAACAAAGGACATATATAATATGAAGTCTTGCTATTCAAAACAATGCTTCACTTCTCCGGAGAAATCAAAGAAAAAGGGGAACTACATACAGCATGCTTGTTGAATTGCAAAAAAGAATTAAATTTTCCCTATCAAGGATCTTGGAAAGTATACATTATTATGGCATGCTTCTTTGTATACAAGTCAGATGGCATTTCTATATATGCTTACTGATAAGCTCACACTAGGAGAGGTAATATAATAAGAAATGCATGCATACATATAGAGGAAGCTAGTAATTAAAAGCCAAAAGAGAGGCAGACCAGAAGCAGCTCAGCAATGAAGGGGAATATCACGTAGAATTCTAGTCATAAAATAAAAGAACACAATGAGAGAGACCCTGTCTTTGAAGAGATCGATCTGGTTTGAAGACACCTCTCCCAGAGACCAACTGCTCTTCAGGTTAATTCATTTATATATGTTAATGATTAAAATAATAGTTTAATTAAACCTAATCTAATTAATTATTAATTTAATTTTAAATTGTTAAAATTAATTCATTGCACTCATCCTCCGATCGAGATACTTTCCTTCCCGAGCAAGGAAGAAGAATGAGAGGTTAGCAACATAATTATTCATGAGAATTCATGAAAGAAAAAAGTATGGCATATGATGCGGATGCCACGCACTAGCTTCAGCTGAAAAGTATCGTCGGCTAGCCAGTTATTCTCATCCTTTATTTGAGATACTTTTCTTCTGAAGCAAGTAAGAAGAATGAAAACGTTTAGCTGTGGCCGTAAGAGGTCCGTGCCATCCGGTGCACTGTCACTGTGTTGATATTACTTAATTATTATTTAAGATATACTTGATATTACTTTTATTTTCTCTTTTTATTTTTTAAAAATAATTGATTGAGAAGCAGATGATGATACGATGTACGGCTTGGAAGCTGGACCCCAAGTAAAGAAAATGATGATTAACAAAAAAAATTAAGCACATGACCTGAGATAGCTTTCACACTGCCTGATAATTAATTAATTAATTATTTATTTATTTAATTTTTTTTAGTGATATCTTCATATTGTCTACTTTTTGATGTGAACGACAATGCTTACTTAGGCGAAGGTGCCCGATTACTCGATAAAAAATCAATGTTTAGACTTATATATATATATATATATATATATATATATAATCAGGCAGATAGCTCTTTCCTTAAATTCAAGTTTCTCTTATTAGGGTGTATATTAATTACCAATTTTTAGTAATAATTGAATCTTCAATTGACCTTACAACTAATACCTAATTTATCTCGTTAGTGTGCATATGCAATGGAAGTGCTAATAGCCTTTAGATCACTTAAGTAGGTTACTAAAGGTCTGACCATCTAGTCTACTCCTTTACTCTCTACAGTAATTAGCCAATACTTTCTAACTCTATTACCTTTTTCTAGTCAATTTTGCTCAAGAATTTCTTTCATAGCACATGATTTATAAAATTTTAAAATTTTTTAAAAAATGTCAAGGTGTTTTCAAAATAATTTTAAAAAGGTTTCTCCTACCCTCTAACTTAATTCCCATTGTCCTCAATGAAGTAAGAAAGAATAAAATAAGGAGAAACACCATCTGGACGAGATAAGCCTCGTGTAATATTAGGAGTGACCGTGCAGAGTAGTGTCTTATTCCTAAAAATAAGAATCACTAAATAAAAGTCAGAAAATAAAATTTTGGGTTGCCTTCCAAAAGCACTAAGTTTAACGTCTTTAGCCAGACGTTATGGCTTACTCTGGTTCATATAGGATCATAGCCTCCCTAGCTTCTTCAATGGATAATTCTAAGAATGGTTTCAAGCATTGTCCATTAACTTTGAATATATCACCATTACTTGGATTTTTAATTTCTATCGCTCCACGTGGAAAGACTTCTTTTACTATGTATGGGCCAGTCCATCTAGATCTTAATTTTTCTGAAAATAGGTAAAGCCTTGAATTGTATAAGAGAACTTTTTACCCACTAGTAAAAGATTTTCTAAAGATAGCTTCGTCATGGAAGGTTTTAGTTCTCTCCTTATAAATTTTTGCATTCTCATATGCTTTATTTCTAATTTTCTTAAGTTCATCCACTTGTAATTTCCTCTGGTCTTTGGCTGTATTCAAATCCATGTTTAATTATTTTATGGCCCATATTGCCCTATGTTCTAATTCTACTAGCAAGTGACACGCTTTACCAAATACAAGCCTATAAGAAGACATTCCTAATTTTATCTTGAAGGCAGTGCGATACGCCCAAAGTGCATCCACTAGCTTCACTGACCAATCTTTTCTATTAGAGCTTACGATCTTCTCTAGGATTTGTTTGATTTGTTGATTAGAAACTTCTACTTGCCCACTCGTTTGTGGGTGATAAGGTGTGGCCATCTTATGGGTGATGTTATACTTTCTCACTAGTGGTGCAAATGATTTATTGTAGAAGTGTGTTCCATGGTCACTGATGATAGACCTTGGAATACCAAAGCGAAAAAGGATATGCTCTTTGAAAAATTTTACAATAATTTTGCTGTCATTAATTCTGCAAGGTATTGCCTCTATCCACTTGGATACGTAATCTACGGCTATCACAATATATTCATTTCCAAAAGATTTTCAAAATAGTCCCATAAAGTCAATTCCCCATACATCAAAAATTTGTACAATCAATATTGGATTCATAGGCATCATATCTCTTTTTGTAATCCAAGTTATTTTTTGGCACCTAACACAACTTTTACAATATTCATAAGCATCTTTGAATAGGTTAGGCCAGTAGAATCCACATTGGAGCCCCTTTGTCGCTGTCTTTTTAGCTCCAAAATGACCACCATAAGCTTGGTCATGGCAAAAGGATAAAATGCTCCTAACATCTTGATCTGGGATGCATCTTCTAATAATCAAGTTAGGACACTGTTTAAATAAATATGGGTCATCCCAAATAAAGTATTTTACTTGAGAAAGAAATCGATTTTTGTCCTGAGCATTTCAGTGCATCGGAATCTGACTAGTGGCTAAGTAATTGACTATGTTGGCATACCATGGTTCCATAGTGGCAGACATAAGTTGTTCATCAGGAAAGGACTTATTGACAGGTAGTTCTTCAGTAGGTGTGATCGCTAACCTAGATAAATGATCAGCTACTATATTTTCAGTACCCTTTTTATCTATGATCTTTAGGTCAAATTCTTGTAAGAACAAGATCCATCTAATTAAGCGTGCCTTGGCATTCTTCTTTGAAAGAAGATGCTTAATGGAAGAGTGATCCGTATAGATGACTACATGAGACCCCACTAAGTAAGACCTAAATTTTTCTAGTGCAAATATAATAGCTAAAAATTCTTTTTAAGTGGTACAATAGTTGAACTATGCATCATTTAATGTCTTACTAGCATAGTAGATCACTCGAGGTAGCTTATCAATTCTTTGCCCTAGGACCGCTCCTATGGTATGATCGGATGCGTCACACATCATCTCAAAAGGTTGAGTCCATATAGGTGGGTGAACGATTTGTGCTGAGATTAATTCTCTCTTTAAATATTCAAAGGACTCAAGACATTCAAATGTGAAGTCAAATTTGGCTTCTTTGGCTAATAGGTTAGTCAATGGTCGAGCCACTTTGCTAAAATTCCTGATAAATCTTATATAAAATATAGCATGTCCAAGGAATAATCTTATTTCTTTGACTGATTTAGGTGGAGAAAATTTACAATCAAATCTACTTTGGCCTTGTCTACTTCTATACCTCTATTTGAAATTACATGGCCAAGAACAATATCTTCCTTCACCATAAATTGGCACTTCTCCCAATTTAGTACTAAATGCTTTTCCTTGCATCTTTCTAAGACAAGTCTAAGGTGATATAGGCATTCAAAAAAGTAGAACCAAAATGAAAAAGTCATCCATGAAAATCTCAAGGAATCATTCTACCATATTAGAAAAAATACTAATCATGCACCTTTGAAAGGTAGATGGTGCATTACATAAGCCAAAGGGCATACGTCTATACGCGAAGGTTTCATATGGACAAGTAAATGTTATCTTCTCTTGATCCTCTAGGGCTATTGCAATTTGATTGTAACCAGAGTATCCATCCAGAAAATAGTAAAAGTCATGCTCTGCTAATTGTTCTAACATTTGGTCTATAAAGGGCAAAGGAAAGTGGTCCTTCTTAGTGGCAGCATTTAATTTTCTATATTCGATGCACACTATTCATTCTGTTTGAATTCTTGTAGGGACCAACTCATTATTATCATTTTGTTTCACAGTGACTCCTAACTTCTTGGGCACCACTTGCACAGGACTTACCCAAGAACTATCTGAAATAGGATAAATTATACCATTGTCAAGGAGTTTGATGATCTCTTTCCTTACTACTTCCTTCATGGCTGGGTTAAGTCTCCTTTGGGATTCTCTTGTAGGCTTGGCTTCATCCCATAAGTGAATCCTATGTTGAATGATCAAGGGGATAATCCCTTTTATGTCAACCATGATCCATCCTAATGCTTCTTTATTTTTTCTTAGGACATTCAGTAGTTTTTCTTCTTGTAACGAGTCTAGGTCGGCTGAAATAATTACAGGTAGGGTTTTTGATGGACCTAGGTATGCATATTTGAGGTGCTTGAAAGTGGTTTCAATTCTAATTTGGGTGCTTCATCTATTGATGGTTTGGGTAATAGTTCAGGTACTTTCTCTAGTGGTTTAATTGGAGGTTCCCATCTTGATTTTTCATCAATTGTATCAACCTCATTAATTTGCTTACCATCTTGGTTCATGCATATTTTTAGATCAAGCTCTTCGTCACTAAGGTCAATTGGATCATAAACAGTATCCTGAACATAATTTGAATCACTCATTTGAGATGTAATTGTAAGATTGAAAATATTAAGATCAATTGACATATTCCCAAAGAAAAGTTTATTAATCCATTTCGATAATTAATTAGGGCATTAGCTGTAGCTAAAAATGTCTACCTAAAATCATTGAAATGTGGCTCTTTGGGTTTGTCACCGGCTTAGTTTCTAAAATCATAAAGTCCACCGGATAGATAAAGTCACCAACTTTGATCAACACATCCTTTACTATTCCCTTAGGTCCTTTTAAAGGGTGATCTGCTAGTTGTAGGATCATTCTCGTAGGCTTTAGTTCTTCCAATCCTAGTTGCTCATATACAGAGAATGGTAATATATTAACACTCGCCCCTAAATCTAATAAAGCCCTATTTATGAGGGTGTTCCCCACAATGCATGAAATAGTAGGTGATCTTGGATCTTTGTATTTTACTGGCATGTGGTTTGATAGATAAGAGCTCACACTGATCGCCAGAAAAACTCTCTTGGCACATTTGTGCTCTTCTTTTTGGTACATAGATCCTTAAGGAATTTGGCATAGGTTAGGACCTATTGAATCATGTTCAGTAGAGGGATGTTCACTTTAACTTGCTTAAAGACCTCCAAAATTTTATCTAATTGGGCTGAATTTTGATTGGGCTTAAGTCTATTTGGGAATGGTGCTACAATCCTGATTTTTGGTTCATCTCCTTCTGGCATGGGGTCAGTTGGTGGGTTGGGCATTCCATCAGACTCTGATACTTTAGGTGTTTCTGGCTGACCTAGCTCAATAAGTTGTTCAAGTGGCAGGGCATCTAATTCTTCTTCTTCATATGTACCCTCCTGATTATCTATTTGTTTTTCAGATCTTAATGTATGAATGATACTTAGTTGGTTAATCTGGGCTCCTTGATTTGATCCTTGGATGTTTAGGTTCCTAGGGTTAGCTTTGGGTTGACTCGGTAGCTTACCCTGTTCTCTTTCACTTATGGTTGTGGCTAACTGACCTACCTGCATCTCCAAATGAGTTATGGCCTGAGTATTATGGATAGTTGTTGCCCTATATTTTGCATAAAGTTATTCAGGGTGGTGTTGGTACTTTTTATCATGGCATAAGTGTCAGCTTGGGATTTAACTAGGGTTTCCAGAGCCTTGTCTAGGAAACTATACCTCTTTTTATTCTCATTGACTGATGGGTTATTTTTTGTAAAATTAGGCCTTGGGTTAAGTTGGTTGAAGTTGGGACCACCTGCACTAGGACCTTATGATCAGGAAAAGTTTGAATGGTTCCTCCATCCTGAGTTGTAGGTTGGTGCATAAGATTGTTGGTTGTTCTTTGATAGGTTGCATTCACCTGTGTACAGCTATTTTTAGTTTGGATCATGAAGTGGGGGTACTCTTCTTCTATATGTCTTAGCTCATTACATCCAGTGCAGATAGGTGCAGCCACTTGGTTTACATGATTTATCGGGGCCTGTCCCTTAAGTTCCAAGGCTTCTATCCTACGAATCAGAGATGTCATCTTAGCTTCTTCAGCTATAGATGGAGAGCATTGGTGCATACCACCTCTTATTGGTGTGGGTTCAGATTCCTTAGTTTTTGTTGACCCAATTGAGGATTTTGATGATTAACAAAACTATTTGAGTATAACATTTGAAGTTACTAATGATTTTGGTTTAATTTTTCAGTTTATGATATGTTCTATTAATCAAAATCATAAGATAAAGTAAGTTCGAGTTCAAATCTAATGTCAAGGTAAGATTGTAGACATTAGAGTCGACACATGGAATCGCAAAGTCAACTCCGGAAAATGGCACAGACTTTGAGTCGACTCTGGGACTGTTAGAGTCGACTCCAGAAGATTTTTGTGTTGACCCCAGAAAAGTCAGAGATGACTTCAGATCGAGCAGATTAAAGTTTTTCGAGTTAGAGCTGACTCCAGAAAAGCTAGAGCCGACTCCAGAATGTCAGACGCGACTCCAGAACTGTTAGAACGACTCTAAACTTTATCTTTATCTTTTTTAATCCCAACGGCTATTGCTATTTATGGATCTAATCCTTCTTACACTTGTTTCTAACGGATAGTTTTAAACTATTTATGGATTAAACTGATCTATAAGAAGAGGGTTTGCTGTATCCAAAAAAAGAAAAACAACAAGAAGAGACAAGAGAGACAAAAAGAAAAGAATAGAGAGAAATCTGTGAAATTCATCAGAAAATCAAAAGAGAAAAGAGGAAAAACTTGTAAGGAAAGATCATACTGATTCCCCAAAAGAAAAGAGAGAGATTCCAAGCTTTTGTTGTTCTATTTCGAAGAAATCTCAAGAGAAGAAAGAAGCCCTAGTTTTCTAATCTTCTGAGTCTCAAGAGCATCTTGAAGGAAGATCCATTCAAAGGAAGAGAAGGAAGAAGCCACCAAGATCTGTGAATCAGGCTTTGATATCTATCCTTTTATTCTTGTTTCATTATTGTATATTTGCTCATTGGAGGAGCTGTTTATCTTGTAAAACATATATTGTTTGCTGGGTTAATCTGGTGATTGATTCAGTTGAGGCTGTTAGCCTTGTGCAAGCATTAGCTTGTGGTATTAGGTTTTGTGCTGGTGAGCCTTGAAAACCAGCTGGGTTCGTTGTGCACCCAGAAAAATAATAAGTTCGAGTTGTGAGCTTGCAAAACAACTCTGCTGTAATCAGATTGATTATAGAGTGGACCCAAGAGGTACTTGGGAGTGAACGTAGGTGTAGGTATACCGAACCACTATAAAATCTTTGTGTTTGCCGTGATTGTCTCTTTATCTTTAACTCTCTATTTGTGCATATTCTATTTTAATTTGTGTGAATCTAAGTTTTTATTTCCGCTGGGGGTTATTTTTCAAAAGAGTTTAAATTTTTGAAAAACCCAATTCACCCCCTCTCTTGGGTTGCTATCTGGACCAACAATTGGTATCAGAGCTAGTGCTCATTTGATTTGATCTAACGATCAAGAGTCAAAGATCCACATGGTAACTCAAGCTGGTTCATCTTTTTGCGATGGCCAATCTACTTATAGACCACCCTTGTTTAATGGTTCAAACTATGGTTATTGGAAGGCTAGAATAAAAATTTTCATTCAAGCACTTGACTATGATCTATGGAGCATTATAGTCAATGGACCACACACACCCACTGCTAGAGTTAATGGCATGGAGATTCTTAAACCGGAAACGGAATGGGATGAACATGATAAAAAATTGGCACAACTTAATGCCAAAGCAATGAATGTTTTATACTGCCATTAGATGCAAATGAATTCAATCGCATATCTATTTGCATTTCTGCTAAGGAAATCTGGGATAGACTTGAGGTTACCCATGAGGGAACAAATCAAGTCAAGGAATCCAAGATTAACATGCTAGTTCATAAGTATGAATTGTTTAAAATGGATGCATGTGAATCTATTGCTGATATGTTTACAAGATTTACTGATATAGTTAATGGTTTAAAAAGTCTTGGTAAATCTTATGATAATTCTGATCTTGTGAGAAAGGTTTTGCGTTCCTTGCCTAGGATTTGGGAAGCTAAAGTGACTGCAATACAAGAGGCAAAGGATCTAAGTACCCTACCCCTAGAAGAATTATTGGGATCCTTGATGACTCATGAGCTTTAGATTAAGCAACATGTTGATGATGATGAGTCAAAGAAGAAGAGGACTATGGCTCTTAAGATTTCTGAATATATGGAAGAGCCTCATGAATCTAAAGATGAAAGTGATGATGAGGACATGGCACTCATCACAAGAAAATTTAAAAGATTCATGAAGAAGAAGAAGTTTGAAAAGAAAAAGCCCTTTGCAAGAAAAGATGAGGACAAGGGCAAAGAAAAAGAAGTTATTTGCTTTGATGTAAAAAGCTGGGTCATTTTAAATCTGAATGCCCTCAACTAAAGAAAGGCACCCGAAATTCAAAAAGAAGGCAATGATGGCCACATGGAGTGATTCGGAAAGCTCAAGTTTCGAAGAGAAGAAAAGAGTGAAATGGCCAATCTATGCTTCATGGCGGACAATGATGAGGTAAGTCCGAGTTTTCTTGATGACTTTACTTTCGATGAATTGCATAGTGCTTTTTATGAATTAATGGATGATTTTGCGAACTTAAGTTCAAAGAACAAAGATTTGAAAAATCAAATGCAAAAACTATCCTTAGAAAATGAAAAGCATGTTGTAGATAAATAACTTTTGATAAAAGAAAATGAAAGTTTGAAAAATGAAGTTGATAGACTTAAACCTATAGTTGATAAATTCACTCTAAGCTCTATCAAACTTAATATGATTTTGGATAATCAAAAAGCTTTTTGATAAAGCTGGATTAGGATATAATCCACTTAAAAAGCAAAAATCTTTGAAGAATATTTTTATACATGCTAAAAAATCATCAAATATTACTTGTTTTAAATGTGGAAACAAAGGAAATAAATCTTATATGTGTAAATCTCCACATAATAAGAGAAAGATGATTTGGGTTCCCAAAGGAACAATGTTTAATGCATCTAACCATGAAGGACCCAAGAAGGCTTGGGTACCTAAAATTAAGACATGAATGTTTTGCAGGAGTGTCTTGCAGCCATCAGACTGAAAAGAAAATGGTACCTGGATAGTGGTTGCTCAAGACACATGACGGGTGACAAAGATCAATTCATCACCCTTGAATCAAAAAGAGGTGGAGTAGTTACTTTTGGTGATAATGGTCAAGGCCATATCATGGGTATTGGTAAGATTCAAATTACTCCATCTACTCATATTGATAATGTTTTATATCGATGGACTTAAACATAATTTGATAAGTATTAGCCAACTGTGTGACAAAGGTTTCAAAGTTTCCTTTGAAGCTTCTGTTTGCACTGTTACTAATCCCATTGATAATAGCATTATTCTTGTTGGTAAACGTTATGGCAATGTGTACTTAATTGATTTGAGTAATTTATCTCCAAGTAATCATTGCTTAGTTGCTAATAATGCTAAGATGAATGAGATTGGTTGGCTATGGCATCGTAGATTAGGTCATGCAAGCACACACCTAATTTCTAAACTATTGAAAATGAATCTAGTTAAAGGTATTCCTAGCTTAAATTTTGAAAATAATCAAATATGTGATGCATGTCAATTTGGAAAACAAACAAGAACTTCTTTCAAATCTAAGAATGTTGTTTCAACTACTAGGCCACTAGAGCTACTACACATGGACCTTTTTGGACCTACTAGAACCACAAGTCTAGGAGGAAAGAAATATGGTCTAGTGATAGTAGATGATTACTCTAGATTCACTTGGGTAATATTTTTGGCTCACAAAGATGAGACTTTCTCAATATTCCTGAAATTCGTTAAGAAAGTCACTAATGAGAAAAACACTACCATAGTGTCTATTAGAAGTGATCATGGAACTGAATTTGAAAATCACTTATTTGAAAAATTCTGTTTTGAAAAAGGCATACATCATAACTTTTCAGCACCTAGAACACTGCAACAAAATGGAGTTATAGAAAGAAAGAATAGGACTTTAAAAGACATGGCCCGTACCATGCTATGTGAAAGCCAACTTCCAAAATATTTTTGGACGGAAGCTATAAACACAGCATGTTACATCCTAAATAGAGCCCTAATTAGACCTATCCTTAAGAAGACTCCCTATGAACTATGGCATAATAGGAAACCAAATTTAATTTATTTTCATGCATTTGGTTGTAAATGTTTTATTCATAACAATGGTAAGGATAATCTTGGGAAGTTTGATGCAAAGTCTGATGAAGGTATTTTCCTAGGATATTCTACATCTAGCAAGGCATATAGAGTATTTAATAAGAAAAGCTTAGTTGTAGAAGAATCCATTCATATAGTGTTTGATGAGTTTTTAGCATCAAGTTCAGATAAAATTGATGATGAGGAAGATACATCTTTGATTGAAAGAGATATTGAAAAATTAAATGTATCTTCAGATCAAGAACCTGAAGTTAAGGATGATGACTCACCTAAGGATGATGGTATTGATACTACTCATAATGATAAAGATCTACCTAGAGATTGGAGATATGCTTATGGTCATCCTAAGGACCTAATCATAGGTGATCCATCTCAAGGTGTAAGGACTAGATCATCAATGAGAGATATCAATAATCATCTTGCATTTGTATCTCATATAGAACCTAAAACTATAGAGGAAGCCGAGAAAGATAGTTATTGGATGTTAGCAATACAGGAAGAGTTGAACCAATTCACTAGGAACCAAGTTTGGACCCTAGTAGATATACCTAAAAACCACCCTATAATAGGATCTAAATGGGTTTTTAGAAATAAATTGGATGAAAATAGATTGGTAATTAGAAATAAGGCTAGATTAGTTGCAAAAGGATATAATCAAGAAGAAGGTATAGATTTTGATGAAACTTTTGCACCTGTTGCTAGATTAGAAGCCATTAGGCTACTACTTGCATTTGCATGTCATATGAATTTCAACTTATTTCAAATGGATGTTAAAAGTGCATTTCTAAATGGTTTTATAAATGAGGAAGTTTATGTTGAACAACCTCCTGGTTTTGAAGATCATGAATTTCCAAACCACGTCTTCAAACTAAACAAAGCACTTTATGGTTTAAAGCAAGCACCTAGAGCTTGGTATGATAAATTAAGTAGATTTTTAATTGAAAATATTTTTCTAGAGGAAATGTTGATAAAACCTTGTTTTTGAAAAGAAAAGAAAAGATTTATTAATTGTTCAAATTTACGTTGATGACATTATATTTGGTGCTACTAACAATCTCCTTTGTCAAGAATTTGCTAAGTTAATGTAGGGAGAATTCGAGATGAGCATGATGGGAGAACTAAACTTCTTCCTTAGACTTCAAATCAAACAAGAGAAAGGGGATTTTCATTAACCAAACAAAGTACACAAAGGAAATACTCAAGAAGTTTGGTATGGAATCTGCTAAACCTCTTGGTACGCCAATGAGTCCCTCATGCAAGCTGGACAAGGATGAAGAAGGTAAGAAAGTAGATCAGAAGCATTACAGAGGTATGATCGGATCACTTCTTTACCTAACTGCAAGTAGGCCAGATATCATGTTTTCTGTTTGCTTATGTGCAAGATATCAATCTAATCCTAAGGAATCACATTTATTTGCTGTTAAAAGAATATTTAGATACTTAAATGGAACTAAAAATGTAGGATTATGGTATTCTAGAGACTCAACCTTAAAATTGATTGCTTATTCTGATTCTGACTATGCTGGTTGTAAATTAGATAGAAAGAGTACAAGTGGGGCATGCCAATTTTTAGGAAGTAACTTAATCTCTTGGTTTAGCAAGAAGCAAAATTCGGTTGCATTATCCACTGCTGAGGCAGAGTATGTTGCAGCTGGAAGTTGCTGTGCTCAAATCCTTTGGATTAAGCAACAACTTGAAGATTATGGTATCACACTTGATAAAATTCCTATTAAATGTGATAACACTAGTGCCATTAATCTAACTAAGAATCCAATTCAACATTCAAGAACTAAACACATAAAATTAGACATCACTTTATTAGAGAACATGTAACTAACAAAGATGTTTGTCTTGAATATGTTAATACTACTGATCAATTAGCTGATATTTTTACCAAACCTTTGAGTGAGGAAAGATTTTGTTATCTTAGAGGAGAATTAGGAGTTTGTGATCCTTTAAAATGATTTTCTGAAACTCTTAAGGACAACAACTATCTAGACTTCATTAATTTCTTGAAAATCCTCTATGTCCAATAAGAAATTTATCTAGAAATTTGATTCATTGTTTCCCCAATTGTTAAGGAACACTTATCTAGAGTTTAATGATTAATTTGATTAGTTTCAGATCCTTGAAATTTGAATTTTTCTCTGAAACTGTTGTGGAGTCGACACCTGCAGTTTGTGGAGTCGACACCTTCATATTTTGATATTCTGTCTGGAAAATTAGAGCCGACTCTGGCTTCTGTAGAGCCGACTCTAATTCGGGCGCTCACAGATTTTTTGGTTCGGAGCCGACACCTCATTTTTGGAGTCGACTCTAAGTGGAACTAGGTCAAAATAAAAAAAGGTGGAGTCGACCCCAAACAAACCTATCGTCTCCTAAACCCCTCCAAACCGCTTCAAACCAATTTCAATCCCTCCAAATCCCTCAAATCTCTCAATAACTCATTCCAATCGAATCCCATGGCTTCCAAAAGGCATGCTATCATTGGTGGATCAACTGTTCCGACGAAGCACCATTCAAATCGGAGGCAACCTTCGCCGTCTTCTTTATCTGCCACTCAAGATGACTCTTCACCCTCACCATCTTCTCCACGAGTAGACCAATTAGCGGGTAAGGCCATTACTACTGGAAGAAAAGTAGATTTTGACTTTTTTGCTTTGGAGGGCTTCGCTATTGGGCGTTTGTTGAAGAAATGGGTTGGGAAAAAGTCTATTCTTTGGATGTCCCTACATACCCTGCCCTTGTAAGAGAATTTTATAATGATTTATGTAGAGGAGAGGGAGGCTTAGTGAGTGTTGTAAGAGGAACTAAAGTGATTATCACAGCCGAGTCTCTTAAAAATCTATTGGAGATGCCTACCATTGGTCTAGTTGAATATCAACATGAAGACAGAGGAGGTGCCCTATCTAGGATGTTAAGGAGAGAAGTTTCTGAGTTTGAAGAAATCTTGGCTAATCAACTTAATTTGGAACTCAGGTTACTTCACAATATCTGTGGAAGAATTTTATTTCCTAAAATCGGAAGGTTTGAGTATGTCTCGGAGCGAGACATCTTGTTGATGGACTGTATTCTCACTGGAAGACCTGTTAATCTTGCCGGTATGATGATTGGTTATATGGCAGAAGCAGCAACTAAGAAAAGATCAACACTGCCGTATGGTATGATACTGACCTTAGTCTTTAGAAGCCAAGGTGTGTTAATAATGGATAATGAGCCACTAAGAAAATTAAGGCATACTGATTACTATAGTGTCTCTACAATTCACCGGATGGGCTTCAGAAAAGAGAATGGAAATTGAATAAAAAGAGGACAAGAAACCAGAGCTGAAGAAGTTAGAGTTGAGGAGGTCAGAGGAGAGGATATTCCTGGACCATCTATTCCTGAACCATCTATTCTGGACCATCTATTCCTGGACCATCTTCTGCTGAACCATCTACTGCTGGACCCTCAGTGGCTGGACCAAGCACTTACCCTTCTCATCAGTCAGCCTTGGCATCTGGAAGATTTTCTGAGGAGCAAATAGGTCAGCTCAGAGCTTTACTGGCTGAGTATGATAGTCAAAGGTCAAATGAGATGTGTCAGTTGAGAGAGGAGTTCAATCAGTTGAAGGATGAGATCAATTCAAGGCTTGACATGATTTCTTTTTCATTAGCAACTCGGTAGAATCCTTTAGCACTGATCTTCATAAGATTTTTGAAAGGATGGAAGGCATTGCAGACGGTTCTGGAACTTATCTTCATGCTACCAGTCAACTAAAGAAAGACATCGACCTCATCATTTCTCAAATTGAAGCTTGTCTTGAAAGTTTTAAGAAGACTCAAAAAGATGATATTATGGAAATGATTGGATATTTAAAGAAAATTATGTATAAGCATATTTGATTTTGATACCCTATCCTAGGTTGTATCTTAGGATTTCTTGCTTTCTTGCTTTAATAGCATGTATCTAGGAATTACATACTTGAATATGTCACTTTACTGAAACACATGTAATGAATCTTGCTTTGGAATACAATTACACTCTTATTGCAAATTTGTCTATGATTGATTGATTGAATTTCAATGAATGAGTTTACTATCTCTATGATTAATTGAACCAACAACCCCGCTATGATAACCTTTTTTATTGTATTTTAAATTCATCTTATTGCTGATAACAAAAAAGGGGAGAGATAATTGTATATGCATAAAAGAGAAAGAGAAAGAAAATGAAAGAATATAAGATTTTTTTTGCATATCTACAAAGGGAGAGAAATTTTTTTTTAGATTCTAATAAAAAATGATTCAATTGAATTCAGTTTATCTACATAGGGGGAGTTATTCAATGCAGGGGGAGCTTAATAATTTTTTTTCCATATAAAAGTTAAATCATCTTGATTGATGTCATGTATCTTTTTTGATTCATTTTGAATATTGGCATCAAATTCTCTGTTAGAAGTTCTAAAGCTTTAACAATGTCTATAATTCTTAATTCAAATGAATTTTTTAATGCATATACTCAAAGTTTTTATCATCATCAAAAAGAGGGAGATTGTTGACCCAATTGAGGATTTTGATGATTAACAAAACTATTTGAGTATAACATATGAAGTTACTAATGTTTTGGTTTAATTTTTTAGTTTATGATATGTTCTATTAATCAAAATCATAAGATAAAGTAAGTTCTAGTTCGAATCTAATATCAAGGTAAGATTGCAGACATTAGAGTCGACACATGGAATCGCAGAGTTGACTCCGAAAAATGGCACAGACTTAGAGTCGACTCCGGGACTGTTAGAGTCGACTCCAGAAGATTTTTGTGTCGATCCCAGAAAAATCAGAGATGACTCCAGATCGAGCAGATTAAAGTTTTTTGAGTTAGAGCCGACTCCAGAAAAGCTAGAGCCGACTCCAGAATGTCAGACGCGACTCCAGAACTGTCAGAACGACTCTAAACTTTATATTTATCTTTTTTAATCCCAACGGCTATTGCTATTTATGGATCTAATCCTTCTTACACTTGTTTCTAACGGATAGTTTTAAACTATTTATGGATTAAACTGATCTATAAGAAGAGGGTTTGCTGCATCCGAAAAAAGAAAAAAAAAAAGAAGAGACAAGAGAGACAAAAAGAAAAGAATAGAGAGAAATCTGTTAAATCCATCAGAAAATCAAAAGAGAAAAGAGGGAAAACTTGTAAGGAAAGATCATACTGATTCCCAAAACAAAAGAGTGAGATTCCAAGCTTTTGTTGTTCTATTTCGAAGAAATCTCAAGAGAAGAAAGAAGCCCTAGTTTTCTAATCTTCTGAGTCTTAAGAGCATCTTGAAGGAAGATCCATTCAAAGGAAGAGAAGGAAGAAGCCACCAAGATCTGTGAATCAGGCTTTGATATCTATCCTTTTATTCTTGTTTTATTATTGTATATTTGCTCATTGGAAGAGCTGTTTATCTTGTAAAACATATATTGTTTGCTGGGTCAATCTGGTGATTGATTCAATTGAGGCTGTTAGCCTTGTGCAAGCATTAGCTTGTGGTGTTAGGTTTTGTGCTGGTGAGCCTTAAAAACCAGCTGGGTTCATTGTGCACATGGAAAAACAACAAGTTCGAGTTATGAGCTTGCAAAACAACTCTGCTGTAATCAGATTGATTATAGTGTGGACCCAAGAGGTACTTGGGAGTGGACGTAGGTGTAGGTACACCGAACCACTATAAAATCTCCTGTGTTTGCCGTGATTGTCTCTTTATCTTTAACTCTCTATTTGTGCATATTCTGTTTTAATGTGTGAATCTAAGTTTTTATTTCCGCTGGGGGTTATTTTTCAAAAGAGTTTAAATTTTTGAAAAACCCAATTCACCCCCCCTCTTGGGTTGCTATTTGGACCAACAATTTTCTTCCATTGTAAGCTCTTTTCTACTAAATCTTCTAGAAACTGTCAGGCTTCATTGGATGGTTTCTGCATAAAATCGTCCTGACACATTGACTCGAGCATAGTTCTAGAGTTTAGGTTTAGACCTTAATAGAAGGTTTGACATAACCTTCAAATCTCTATCCTATGGTATGGACATTGGCTTAACAGATTCTTAATTCGGTCTAGACACTTCCAGAAAGGCTCTCCCCCTAATTGATAAAATTGAGCAATTTTATTTCTCAATATGGCTATTTTATGATGTGAAAAGAATTTTCTCAAGAATGCTTTAACAAAACCTTCCCATGTCAAGATCGACTGAGTAGGTAAACTATACAACCACTTTTTGGCATTTTTCTTAAGAGCAAAGTTAATTAGCCAAAGTTTTATAGCATCTTCTGAAAGTTCATGCATTCTCATAGTATCACATACTTCCTCAAATTCTCTAATAAAAATATAAGCATCCTCAATTCTTATAAATTTAGGGAGTATGTTGATAATCTGAGGCTTAATCTCAAAACTGGCTGCATTTGTTTTGGGTAGTTGAATGCATGATGGTTGGGTAGATCCAATTGGGTAGCAATAGGCTAAGAGGATGTCCTAATTCCTTCATAGTTACTTTTTCTTCATCAAGGGTAGGGTCTAGATCTATCCTTACTAATCAATCTGACTCCCTTTTCCAAGTTGGAATTTTAAATTTTTTTTATATTATGTGGAGAGAGAAAAGAAGGAGATTCTAAAAGAAGTATCCTAAGAGATTTCTAGAACTAAAAGCAATGAAAAATAATTTAGTTATATTTAATAATTATTAACAATCAAGTTAACAAAGATTAGACTCTCTACTTTAGGTTTAACCTAGATCTAGATAGCTTCTAACTTTTAAGATTGCCTTGGAGCCCTTCAAGTCAAAAATTAGCTGATCGACTAGTCAGTTAAGGGTAAGGTTAGTAGGGGTCCCCCCATTGCTTACTAGGTAAGCAAACGGAACCAATTAAAAAATCACTTTCCTTTCCTTTTTTAGACACCAGTTAATCAGTCAATTCTGACCCAGTCCAACTCTTTTGGATACCTTGTCATATTGAGCTCAAGTTTCTTAGGGGTTGATGTCTAGTTAATTTTATAGTTAAAGCTTGGGTTTATGCAGTATGCAGGATGATGGTTTATTGGCTAAGAAAGGGTAATAAAATCACCTTATGTTATTAGGGGTTGCACCCTTAAAGTATTTTATGAAAATGTAATGTAATTCTAACAAGGTGTCTAAACAAGTTAGAAAGTTTTTAAAGTTTATTATTTGTTTCCTTAAATTAATTATGTTTTATGGAAAGTCTTAGGATTTTCTTTTAGGTTCTTTAAGGTAAGTTAATTAAAAGAAAAGGTTAATTAGGTTAAAAGTGGATTTATGACAAGAAGGAAAGTAATAATTTCTTTTAATGTTAAAAAGAAAATAAGAAAAATCTAATAATTAAGGTAACTCAAAAAAGGCAATAAGCAAAAGAGAGCAATAACTATCCTATAAAAGAATTTTTTATTTCTTTTTTTTTAATATAGAAGCATGAATAATAGTGAAACAATAAGAGAGAATAAAAAAATAAAATAAAAATAAAATTAAAAGAAAATTCGTGGTAATTAATTTTGTTTGTTTGTTAGAACTATATGTTATCTTATTCTATATTCAATGGTGAAGGTGATATTTCTTATTTGACTCAAAGATTTTTAAGATCTCTTGTTTTATTTAGATCTAATGATAATTTGAAATATATTAAGTTTTCACCTTGTTTAAAAAAATTAGGATGGAAAGATTTTTCTTAATACAGAAAAAGCATGGATCAAGTCTTAATTTACACTTAGCTCATTAGGTCCAATTTTTGGATATTGACGGAATTGAATTTTTATTGTTCTCACTTATAATCTAGTTAGAACTTGATTTTATAGCTTTTATTTATGACCTTGTTAGGTTAATTCAGGTTTATTAGGTCTAAAATTTGATTAAGGTTTAAGATTAAGATATTTGGTTTCTTACAAGTTAGATTAATATTTAAAGTAAAGAAACGAATTGAACACTTGTAAGGGAGATATATAATTTTTCTTTCGTACCAATTTTATTCTCTTTTTCCTCATATTTATCTTCTATTATGTACATTATTTTTATGGCCCCTATTTAGAGTGACAGCTATATTATATTTATAAGAAAAGATAAAAAGTATACTGCCATACTTTGTATTTAGCTATATGCCTGACATCTTGCCTTTTCTTATAAAGCAACTTATATTATGGATATCTTTAATATAGCAGTAATTGAAAACCTCTTGTGCATGCTGTTTTCTCCAACAAATGCCAAAATGAAGGTTATAACAATATTCTATTTCTCAAAATTATAGACTGTCAGTACTAATGAGCTATTAAATTTGTGCATATCTATTTTGGATTCAGTGGCTAATGTTGCATATCTTGTTTAATTCAAAAATTCATAAAATTAATTACCTTTTTTGATACTATATTGATTTAAACAATATTTAAGTTTTTATCAAATTCAAAATTTGGATATTTGAGGAGTAATATCCTTTTTTTTAAAGTCTTTTTGTATAAGCATTTTTCTTGCTGAAAAGATAAGGTTGGAATATGGAACTTAATTGAGTTAATTGTCATGTTAAAGAATTAATTCTATTTTTTAATTTTAATGATATAAGTAATAGGGATAGTTTCTCTATTAAAAAAGTCAATCAGTCTTAATGAAAAGCTTTGGACATTTTTGGCATCAAAAAGTTGATGTCCCAAAGGAAAGAGGCATTTTTATCATTCCACCCTTTTGTTTTAATTTTCTCACCTATTTAAAGTCATGCTTATCTCTTTATATTCATCCACTTCTTCTTCTTTCATACTTAACCAGATTCACGAGAAAGCTTTAGGCATTTTCGATATCAAAAAGTTGATGTCCCCAAGGAAAGGGGCATTTTTGTCATCCCATCCCTCTGTTTTAATTTTCTTGCTTGTTCAAAGTCATCCTTATCTCTTTATATTCATCTCCTTCTCTTTCTTTTTTCTTACCCAACCAGTTTCACGGGAAAGCTTTGGGCATTTTTGTCATCAAAAAGTTGATATTCCCAAAGAGAGGGGCATTTTCATCATCCCACCCTCTTGTTTTAATTTTATGCCTCTTTTTGTTTCATCTTTACCTCCCCCTTCACTTGTTTTTTACCCAAGTGGTCTCATCGGAAAGCTTTGGGCATTTTCAGTATCAAAAAGTTGATGTCCCCCGAGGATAGGGCATTTTTGTCATCCTAACCTTCCATTTTAATTTTCTCGCTCTTTCTGTGTTGCCCTTATCCCTTTATATCCATCTCCCTTTCCTTCTTTCTTACCCAATTGGTTTCATCAAAAAGCTTTGGACATTTTCGGCATCAAAAAATCGATGTTCTCAAGGAAAGAAGTATTTTTTTATCATTCCATCTTTCTATTTTAATTTATTCGCTCTTTCCATGTTTCTCTTATCCCTTTATATCCATCCCTCCTCTTCTTTTTTACCCACCGAAAAGCTTTGGGCATTTTCGGTATCAAAAAGTCGATATCCCCGAGGAAAGGGCATATTTGTCACCCTACTCTTCTGTTTTAAATTTTTTGCTCTTTTCGTATTGTCCTTATCCCTTTATATCAATCCCCTCTTCCCTTCTTTCTTACCCAATTAGTCTCATCAAAAGCTTTGGGCATTTTCGGCATCAAAAAGTTGATGTTCCCAAGAAAAGGGGTATTTTTTTATCATTTCACCCTTCTGTTTTAATTTTCTTGCTCTGTCTGTGTTGTTGTTATCCCTTTATATCAATTCCTTCTTTTCTTCTTTTGGTCTCATAGGAAAGCTTTGGGCATTTTTGGCATCAAAAAGTCGATGTCAGAGAAAAGGGGCATTTTTGTCATCCCATCCTTTTGTTTTAAATTCCTCACTCTTTCGGTGTTGCTCTAGCTCCTTTATATCCATCCTCTCCCCTTCGTCTTCCTTACCCCATCTCTATTCTTAGTTCCTCCCTAAACTCTTCTCTCTCTCTATCTATCATCTCTCTCCTCTTCTTTGAGCTCTTTTGTTTTTTTGCCCTTCTTCTAGATCTCAAAGCTATACTCCCAGTCCCTAATCCTTCTATTTCATCCCAATTGGTCCTTTTGATCCTCTCATGGCCAACGATAATATTAAGCCTATTGATATAGATCAGAAACCTATAATGTGCTCCGATGTTCGAGCTGGTTGCAAGCGTGAGTTAGCATTTGCCCTTAAGTCTCTATTTGAGATTGATTCCAACCTTGCACCTGTTCGGATTCGTAAGCCCCCTATTCCCTTTTGCCCTACCTCCACTTCCTTATCTACCACCCTAGGTAAGAGGGCAAAGGCTGTCAGATCCGTTGATATGCTGAAGAAAAGAGGTAGGCAAGTTAAAGCATCTAGTGGTGATCGCTTCTCTTCTCGACGCTTTACTGGGGCTCCGATTTTAGTAACGGAGACTTTAGAAATACTTGATGATCATGGTGGATCTTTTGTTAATGTCCCAATCGATATCAATGAAATGCCTCCAATTTTAACACATGAATCAAGGTCTAGAAGGCAGGAATTAAGCTACGAAATAGAAAATCTAGTGGGAGAGGCTCATTTTTCTATTCCAGTTATATATGTAGAGTCTTTGAAGAAGGCCGGGATCTCTATTGACTCATCAAATATCAAGGATCATCAACCTATAACAGGCAAGGATAAGGTATGAAAGAAATCTTTCATGATTTGTTTATAACATTTTTGGCAATAGCATGATGGATTGAAAGCTTGGGTTTTTCTCCTATTTGAAGGTGGTGATATGTTGGGAAAAAAAATCTATCGAGATTTAAGGCCTCTTGGTAGTTTGTTGATTAGGTTACTCTAAAGGAAATCAATTGATTGATTAAATTTTAATGTTCATATATTAGTTTAATTATTTGCAGCATCAATACATTGATATTTAATGCACATGTTCATATATATATTTTTTTGTTTAATTCTTTGCATTTATATCTTTAATTCTTTGCTCATATGTTTTTTCTGTGATTGGCCTAAGAAGTTTGGATCATTGATTGATTCAAAACACTTTATACATGAGATGTGATTTTTCCTTTAGATTTCTTTCATATATTTTTTTCTCTTAATTCTTTGTGTTTTATATCTTCAATTCTTCGCTCATAAGTTTCTGCGGACTATGACTGGCCTAGGAAGTTTGGGTCATTGATTGATTCAAAACACTTACTAGTTATACATGAGATGTGATTTTTTCTTTAGATTTCTTTCCCTAATTGCTTTCTTACAAATTTTTTTTGCCATAATTTATTTATTTATTTGTTTATGGCCTGTATTTTTTACTAAGTATGATTGGAGATTCTTGTTCATTTTTTTCTTGCATTTCATTCTACTTTTTTGTTCTCTCCCCAATTGAAAATATTAATAACGTGGCCCGAATTCTGAATTGTGTTTATGACTTTGCAGGGAGTTGTGACTTATAATCCGAAAGAGGATGTGGACAAGGATGAAGGTGAAAACAAATGCCTCATAGCTTCTGATATGGATGTTGATATTGGCTTCTTGCAATATTTTTTTTTTTCTCTTTCTTTTTTTCTCCCAAGAGACTTTTAGATGCTTACCTTAGTATATTTATTTCATGCTATAGATGCTGAAGATCTGGAAGAGGATGTGGACATTGATGAAGGTGAAAACAAATGCCTCAACATGAATGTTGATATTAGCTTCTTGCAATATTCTTTGGTTTTTTTTTTCTTTCTTTTTTTTTTCCTCCCAATAGACTTTTAGATGCTTACCTTAATATATTTATTTCATGCTTTAGATGATGAGGAATACACACCATTCTATGATTTGACTCAAGAACCAATGCAGTGTCAGGCAATCTCTAAGCAATCACATGCTGCTAGCAGCTCTAAGTATGTCTCTCTATGGCTTTTGAGTACTACCGTCTTCTTACATTTTTGGGTAGCTTGTGCACTAATTTATTAATCATAGAAGGTAATCATTGATTATTTGTCAATGCTTTATATTTTGCTCTGCTAGACTTCTGGCTGCATATAGGTTTTGTAAGCTTGATTTCATTTATTGGAATATGACATCATCATTCTTCTATGACAATCATATCACGCAATCACAAAGGTGCACTTACTTAGCTTAGATCATATATCTTACCAAAGTTATTACTCTTCGCCTTATGCATGCAAAATAATTGATATATTTTTATCTTCTTAAGTATATTCCTTGATCTATTAGTTAGATTTTTTTCTTTTTTGGTTCAAATATATACTAGCAAGCTAATCAGTCTGGATCAAAGTTAAATGATTTCAAAGCTCATCAGCATGGGACCCTGGTTTCCAAATTGGTCCGGGAAATCACCATACAACTTATTTCAATAAAGTAAGCATTAATCCAGCATGCATGCAGTTTAAACTCAAGCATAGCATAGCATAAATATGGAGCTTGATTCATTAAACAAGCATTAACAAGAGAACAAGATTCATTAAAATGGAATCAAAAGTTAAAGTCACTTATATCTCAACACTCACATATAACAAAGCAAAATTTAATATTTTCTAAAAAACAAAAAATTTAATATTGATCAATGAACGCTCGAATCATTGCGGGCAAATGTCGAGGGCAAATGAGCCGGGGTGCCTCCACTCCGCTCCGGTGAGAATGGAGAGGCGGGTGCTCCTCCTCGGCGGTGGAACTCGTGAATGCGTGGGCTTCGCCACCGGGGTTCATCTTGGGGCGGCGGTATTGTCCCGACGACGGTATCGGTGGCGGTTGGAGGGTGGTTCTTCCATCGGAGCCCTTCTTTTCTCGAGAAAGGGGCCGTGGAAGCAGGGATGCGTCCTGTTTCTCCCCTACCCACGACGTTGAAGGTCGGTATCATGGCTAGGGCGAAGGAACTAGAAAAGATCAAGGCATCGGAGGCGGAGGGGTATGTTACATCGTTCCCTGTCTTCGCGTTCTATGGTTCTATGTTTAGATTGCTTAGTTGATGTGGAGTTGGTTTCCGCGGCAGCTAAATGTGGGGTCATCTTGGAACTGAGGTGATCAAGAAGATAGAGGCCACGTTTGCGGAGTAATTAAATCCTCTCGTCGTAACCAATTGGAATGAAGCGTCCAGCGGTCTGAAAGACATTTGTATCTGTTGGGGGGTAAAATCATCATTGCATTAATATCCATGCGAGGAGGCTAAGACCGATCCCCTCCTTTCGCCCGCCAAGATATCCCCGAGCTTCCATAGCCCGGTTCTCTCCGAGCTTCTATGGCTCGGCTCCCCCGAGCTTCCATGGCTCGCCCTCCCGAGCTTCCTGTAGCTCGTTTCCCCCCGAGCCTCCATGGTCCGGCTTCACCGAGCGATCCATGATCTGATACTCACCTCCGCGGAACCTGACGTGGGAGAGCCCAGGCCTACCGAAACAGCATCCTATGTAAGGAATCATGTTGAGAAGTGGTCTAGAACCTATCGCGGCTACCCGAGACCCACACACCTACCAGATCTTAAACCATCAAGGAGCTCTTCTAGCCGTCGATCCCCTAACAGACAAGATATGGATCCCAACAGCCCCACAACGGCCCGATTCGATCCATCTCTGTAACCTAACAACCTCTGAACCTTCCAGAAGACGCTCAAGATCCAGGTGACAGTCTATAAATATGACACTCACAGATTCCACAGGTACGCGCGCTCACACCCTCACTCCCGCTCTCCTGCTCTCCCCGGCTGCTCATCGGTGCTCTCACCCTCTACAGTTTTCGATCGGCCGCCCCCAGAGAGACTCCCGGAGAGATCCACCTCCCCATTTTCTGATTGATAGCCGATTTCCTCCCACTGAATTGAGCGTCGGAGGGTCTTCCGCGAGGGCTACCCCCAATGCCTCTCGCGCGAGGACTTGTGTGCAGGTCCACCCCTGGAGATCGACTGCGCCCGATTCGGAGGACGGATCCCGACGGCAACAGATTGGCGCTAGAGGAAGGGCCTCAAGTCCCATTAAAACTTGAAGAAAGGAGATAAGGATCCTAATCTGGAGTAGAACCTCTCTAATGGCCAATCGGAGAAGAGCAACCTCTGAAGCCCAAGATCAGGTCGCTTCCCAAAGGCCTGATCCGGTGAGTGGTGTAGCGCGCAACCTCCACCAATCGAAACCCCGTCACCGCTCGCCATCCCGGTGACCCAGGACTAGTTCGCCTCGCTGGTCCAGCAAGTCCAGGCCCTGACTCACCTGGTCCAGGAGCGCCTTACGGCTCCTCCTGCTCCGCACTTTCATAAGGAGGCAGCTATTCCTTCTTCGCCGACAGCTTCCTCCTCCAGTCCGTATGAATCCGCGGACCCCCCACATCGACCCAGAGGGGACAAACCAGTCCCATGAGGCGGTTATGATAGAATCCTCCCAGATCTCGGCAAGCCTGATCCCTCTCCCCAGTGACCTCCCACCATGATTCGACGCCATCCTTGCGATCCTCACGCCCAGTTCCCCCTCTGACCGGTGAAGAGGAGATCCATCGTCAGATACAGGAGATGCGTCAAGAACTGGACACCGTCAAGCAGGCCCATCCGTTCCAGCCCAAAGCGGAGCAGGGCATCCCTTTCTCCAAGGGGATTATGGAGGAAGTGATTCCTTCCCATGTCAAGCTACCAGCCGTCGAACCCTACCACGGCTCTTCTGACCGGACGACCATCTTAGCAGCTTCCGTCAATAATGATGTTCCACGGAGCATCTGACGCGATCCTCTATCATGCTTTCCCCTCCACCCTCAGAGGATCCGCCCGAACCTGGTTCAATGCCTTGAAGCCAGGTTCCATCATTCATTTGATGAGCTGAGCCATCTTTTATTGGCCAGTTCGTCAGCAGCCGCCGCCACCGATGAAGATCTGACTCCCTCTCCAAGTTAAGCAGAGAGAGGGGGAGTCCTTGAGAAATTATCTTGGCCGTTTTAACAAGGCCATGTTAGAGGTGGACCACCTTAATCATGAGGTGGCTATGTCCGCCTTGGCAGGGGGAGTCTCGAAGGAAAGCGACTTCTACCTGGCTATGGAGGTCAGCTACCCCCCAGCCTCTCTGATATGATGGCCCTGGCGGACAAATACGCTAGGGTCGAAGAATCGCGGAGAGTTACCCATGCCGAGCAGGCGAAGAAGAAGGAGCCCAAGGGCCCCGATAGGCACCGTCCCGCCCGTCGGCCAAGTCCGCCTTGCCGCCAAAGAGTTCCCCCACTGCCACCAAGGAATCGCTCCCGGAGCCCTCCTAGGCGATTCGATCACTACACTCCGCTAACCGTGCCCCGGGCGCAAATCCTCATGGAAATAGAGCACCAGCTCCCCCGGCCAGTGCCTCTTCGAGGGAACCCGACCCGAAGAGACCCCACCAAGTACTGCCGCTACCACCGGGAGCATGGCCACGATACTAAAGAATGCTGGCAGCTGAAAAATGAAATCGAGAGGCTGATCCAGCGGGGGTGACTGAATCAGTTCAGGAGGGCGCCCGAGCCACAACAAGGAGGTGACCGCCAGCCTGAACTTTAACAACCTCCTCCTCCACCAAATCCGCCCGTGATCGCCGCATCAACATGATCGAAGAGGCCGGCGGCTTGAGCCCCAGGGACAACGGTGAAGGATCGGCGCCGAAGAAGGCACGGACGGGCGAGCTCTCCTTCTCCGACGATGATCTCCAAGGGATACAGCTCCCCCATGATGATGCATTAGTTGTATCCCTCAATTTAAATAACTATGATGTAAGCCGAATTCTTGTTGATAGTGGAAGTTCGGTGAACGTTCTGTATCTCAATGTGTTTGCCAAGATGAAACTACTCATGGAGAACCTTTGGGCCATGGATTCCACCCTGATGGGATTCACAGGCGACATTGTCATCCGGAAGGGGTCGTCACCTTGGCGGTCCGCGCAGGAGCTTGGCCCCTTGTGGCCACTGTCCACATGGACTTCCTTGTGACCAAACTCAGATCCCCGTACAATGCGATATTCGGCAGGCCGGCCTAATGTCCCTCAAGGCAGTTGTCTCCATCCCACACTTGTCCATGAAATTCCCCACCGAGCAAGGAGTTGGAGTTGTTCGAGGAAGTCAAGCCATGGCTCGGCAGTGCTTCGTTACAAGCCTTCAGTCTAGAATGCCGGAAGTTGATGGGCTAGACGCTCGCGAGGACTTCACCGAACAGCGAGGAGAACCGGCAGAGGAATTGGAGGAGGTGCCATTGGATGAGGCTCGTCCCGACCGAACCATAAAAATTGGGTCGCTGCTCAAAGGAGAGTCTCGGCACAGATTGATCAGGTTCCTTCGAAGCAACGCTGACATCTTCGCCTGGTCCGCCTCTGACATGCCAGGGATCAGCCCCGAGGTTCTCGTCCATCGTCTCAACATGGACGAGATGCACAGGCCCATCAAGCAGAAGAAGAGGAGCTTCGCCCCGGAACGACAAAAGGCCATTGAAGAAGAGGTAGACAAACTCATCAAGGCAAATTTCGTCCGGGAGGTAAATTATTCGAGCTGGCTATCAAACGTCGTCATGGTGAAGAAGTCGAACGGCAAGTGGAGGATCTGCATCGACTTTACTGACCTCAACAAAGCCTACCCGAAGGACAGCTTCCCCCTTCCTTGGATCGACCAGCTTGTGGATGCCACCTCAGGTCACCAGATGCTGTCATTCATGGACGCCTATTCAGGCTACAATCAGATCCGAATGACCCCTGAGGATGAAGAAAAGACTGCCTTCATAACCGACCGAGGTACTTACTGTTACCGTGTCATGCCTTTTGGTCTTAAAAATGCAGGTGCGACCTACCAGAGGCTGGTTAACAAAGTATCAAGGAGCAAATCGGTCGGAATATGGAGGTGTACGTGGACGACATGCTGGTCAAAAGAAAGAAGCATCACGGCATGTCGAGGACCTCTCAGAGAGCTTTGCAATGCTGCGCAAGTATGGGATGAGACTCAATCCATACCAAATGCACCTTCGGCGTTAACTCCGGGAAGTTTCTCGGCTTCATGGTCTCCCAGCGAGGTTAAAGCTAACCCCCAGAAGATTCAAGCTCTCCAACAAATGGCGCCCCCGGCATCTGTTAAAGAGGTCCAGTGCCTAACCGGGAGGATAGCGGCTCTTAACCGCTTTGTGGCGGTCAGCCGAGAGATGCCTTCCCTTCTTCAAAACCCTCCGGTCGGCTAAAAACTTCTAGTGGACTCCTGAATGCCAAAAGTCATTTCAAGATCTCAAGAAATACCTCGGCTCGCCCCCACTCCTCAGTAGTCCGGCCCCAGCGAGACCCTATTCTTGTACCTGGCTATTTCAGAGGTGCCGTCTGTTCGGTGCTGTCAGGGAAGAAGGCAAAGTCCAGAAGCCGATCTACTATGTCAGCAGGCTACTCCGCGATGCGAGACAAGGTACAGCAGAATTGAGAAGATGGTGTTGGCCTTAATCACCTCAGTTCGGAAGCTGCGACCGAACTTCCAAGCACATTATGTGATGGTCCTGACCGACCAACCCATCAAGCGGTAGTCCACCGTCCCGAGACGTCAGGAAGAATGACCAAAGTGGGCCGTCGAGTTGAGCGAGCATGACATACACTTTCAGCCCCGCCCAGCCATCAAAGCTCAGGTGCTAGCCGACTTCCTCCTCGAGTGTACCATCCCGGAGGACGGTTCTACCCCAGACTCCCTCAAAGAACCAAAATCTGGAGCCCGGTGGCTCCTCCATGTCGACGGATCATCTAATGCCCATCGCTTCGATGCGGGCCTGGTTCTCACCAGTCCGAGGGGGTGACCTTTGAATATGGCATCCGGTTCTCTTTCCCGGCCTCCAACAACGAAGCCGAGTATGAAGCCCTGTTAGCCGGCCTCCGAATCGCCCGCAATCTGAAGGTGGAGAAGCTTAATGCCTTCACCGACTCTCAGCTGGTGGCCGGTCATATACGAGGAGAGTTTGAAGCCCGGGAGCCGAACATGGTTCGATATCTTCAGGAAGTACGGAGCCTGCTTCCCCATTTTGATGAATTTGAGATCATTCAAATTCCTAGATCCGAGAATGCCCGCACCGACCTACTCTCCCGATTGGCGACCGTGGAGTCAATGGACGCCGAGCAAAAGTTCCACCTGGAGACTCTGGAAAAGCCCAGCATTGCGGAAGCCAACCGAATAATGCAAGTTGAAGCTGAACCATCATGGTTCGACCCTATTCTTAAATATCTCAAAGAAGGGTCGCTTCCACCCGACCGGAGAGAGGCTAGAAAGCTGAAGCTGCAGGCACCACTACGTGTTGATCGACAACCAGCTTTACAAACGGTCCTTCTCCATGCCGCTGCTCAGATGCCTTTGCCCGTCCGAAGCAGATTATGCTCTGCGCGAAGTACATGAAGGGATTTGCGGCAACCATCTGGGAAGCCGGTCCCTATGCCACAAGGTGCTGCGACAAGGCTACTACTGGCCGACCATGCAGAAGGATGCAGACGATCTAGTCCGAGCCTGTGACCCCTGCCAGAGGCACTCAAGCATCCAAAGGCTCCCCTCCGCTGGACTAGTTTCCATATCCTCTGCTTGGCCCTTCGCCAAATGGGGGATGGACATCCTCGGCCCATTCCCGCTTGCCACGGGGCAGCGAAATTCCTATTTGTCGCCATCGACTACTTCACTAAATGGGTCGAGGCGGAAGCAGTTGCACAAATAACCGAGGCACGGGCCAGAGATTTTGTATGGAGGTCCATCATCTGCCGATTCGGCCTCCCGCACACCATAATCACCGATAACGGTAAGCAGTTTGACAACTCAAATTCGCCAGTTCTGTGAGGAGCATGGAATCCATCACCACCTCACCTCGGTCGGGCACCCACAAGCCAACGGAGCGGCCGAAGTGACCAACAGGACCCTCCTCCAGGGAATCAAAGCTCGCCTCTCCAGAGCCCAAGGCAGATGGGCGGAGGAGCTGCATCATGTCCTATGGGCCTACCGCACCACCCCGAGAATCCCGACAGGTGAAACCCCATTCCGGATGGCTTTCGGCACGGAGGCCGTTATCCTGTGGAGATAGGCCTCCCATCGTTGCGGGTGGAAAGCTACTTAGAGGAAGTTAGCAACGAACAGCTCCGCACCAACCTCGACCTGGTGGAGGAGATCAGAGAGAAGGCCGGATCAGAGTGGCTGCTTATCAACAAAGGGTGGCCCGTTACCATGCCTCCAGAGTCAAAGGGAAAGCCTTCCTGCCTGGCGACCTTGTCCTCCGAAAGGCCTCTGTTTCCAAACCGCTGGAACAAGGAAAGCTGGCGCCAAACTGGGAAGGCCCATACCAAGTAGCGGAGATCATTGGATCGGGAACCTACAAGCTACAAGATTTAAGTGGAAATCCATCCCCCGGACGTGGAACTCGGACAATCTCCGTAAATATTATCAATAGGGTACGTCCTCTCCAAGTCCATTTTCATATGCCTCATTATACCTTCCTGTCGACACATTTTTTCGTAATTTGCAACGTAAATCATTATGCACTACATTGCCAAAATTGCGAAAAGAAACAGATGCTGCTTACCAATCCTCGGCACGACCGAGCTATCTGTCTGAATAGGAAATCTCCAAACCTCGGTTGGGCCGAGCAACAAATTCTCCGAACCTTGGCAGGGCCAAGTAAAAATTCTCCGAACCTTGGCAGGGCCAAGTAAAAATTCTCCGAACCTCGGCGAGCAACAAATTCTCCGAACCTTGGCAGGGCCAAGTAAAAATTCTCCGAACCTCGGCTGGGCCGAGCAACAAATTCTCCGAACCTTGGTAGGGCCAAGTAAAAATTCTCCGAACCTCGGCTGGGCCGTGCAACAAATTCTTCGAACCTTAGCAGGGCCAAGTAAAAATTCTCCGAACCTCGGCTGGGCCGAGCAACAAATCCGAACCTTGGCAGGGCCCGAACCTTGGCAGGGCCAAGTAAAAATTCTCCGAACCTCGGCTGGGCCGAGCAACAAATTCTCCGAACCTTGGCAGGGCCAAGTAAAAATTCTCCGAACCTCGGCTGGGCCGAGCAACAAATCTCCGAACCTTGGCAGGGCCAAGTAAAAATTCTCGAACCTCGGCTGGGCCGAGCAACAAATTCTCCGAACCTTGGCAGGCCAAGTAAAAATTCTCCGAACCTCGGCTGGGCCGAGCAACAAATCTCCGAACCTTGGCAGGGCCAAGTAAAAATTCTCCGAACCTCGGCTGGGCCGAGCAACAAATCTCCGAACCTTGGCAGGGCCAAGTAAAAATTCTCCGAACCTCGGCTGGGCCGAGCAACAAATCTCCGAACCTTGGCAGGGCCAAGTAAAAATTCTCCGAACCTCGGCTGGGCCGAGCAAAAATTCTCCGAACCTTGGGGGCCAAGTAAAAATTCTCCGAACCTCGGCTGGGCCGAGCAACAAATTCTCCGAACCTTGGCGGGGCCAAGTAAAAATTCTCCGAACCTCGGCTGGGCCGAGCAACAAATTCTCCGAACCTTGGCGGGGCCAAGTAAAAATTCTCCGAACCTCGGCTGGGCCGAGCAACACATCTCCGAACCTTGGCAGGGCCAAGTAAAAATTCTCCGAACCTCGGCTGGGCCGAGCAACAAGTTCTCCGAACCTTGGCAGGGCCAAGTAAAAATTCTCCGAACCTCGGCTGGGCCGAGCAACAAATTCCCGAACCTTGGCAGGGCCAAGTAAAAATTATCCAAACCTCGGCTGGGCTAAGCAACAAGTTCTCCGAACCTTGGCAGGGCCAAGTAAAAATTCTCCGAACCTCGGCTGGGCCGAGCAACAAATCCTCCGAACCTTGGCAGGGCCAAGTAAAAATTCTCCGAACCTCGACTGGGCCGAGCAACAAACTCTCCGAACCTTGGCAGGGTCAAGTAAAAATTCTCCGAACCTCGGCAAGGTCGAGCCGTGAACATTCGAGCTCCAATAAAGACGAGACATGAGTCTCCGAGCTTCGAACCAAGATAAGGAGCGTATTCCACCGAACAATCTCCAGACCGCCGCTTGCGAACCTTGACTAGTTTGGATAGTGCGGGATCCTCGCCTAAGAACGAGCGGGACGCCTTTGTACCCCATGACCAACAACAACAACAAACTCGGCACGGAAGAAATGGAGATTGAGAAACAGAACATAACTCTCTTTATTCCATTGCCATCAAAATCAATTACAAATGCCTTAGAGGCATTACAAGAGCATTGAAATGCATAAAATAAAGACAAGCACAAAACTCGGGCAACTTCTCCAAAGCAGATCTGGGCAACTGTGATGCTCTGGCATCCGAACCGCCGAACCAGATAGGCCACATCCAGCCAGCTAGAGCCGATAATGGCCGGGCGACACGGACCAACCATTGCGGCCAGCTTCAGTCAATAATGATATCTCGATGACCCAACCAAGATATCAGGGTGATTGGAAAGGGTGGACAGGATACTACCCCAGACCACCCAACCAAGGGACCCCCCGACGAGCAGGTAGGAAGCCCACGGGCCCTGGCGCCGGAACGCTCTCCCAAACCGAGTGTGCACCGCCCAACCTTGCCAAGGCTCAAGGACAAGGTACCGAGCGGCACACCATCGCCCCCTCCCCATGTGGCAAAAGATTCCCCAGGCGGACGAGCCCAGGAATCCAAACTAGGGGAGGAGGCGAAATTCACACAACCCATGGGGAGCCCGCGTGCACCTCCTACCATACGTCCCCGAAGGGGAACCACAAAGGTCACACGGGAAGCGCATATGTGTGCTCTCCGTGTGATCTCTGCGCCCTCCTTGTGCGCTCTCCATATGATCTCCGGGACTCACCCCTAAGGGCGAACCACTCTCCAGCGGCTCCTCCGTCGCCCCAGCTATGCGGTGGCAAAGGGCTTACGAGCGAAGAGCTCGATCCTCCCACTCGCAGCGTCAAGGAAATAAGCATGGTGGAAACTCTTGTGGGAAAGAAAATTTGGGGATGACTTAACACAACCCCTCTTCCCCTTTTTATAGGCAAAAATGAACCAAGAACAATTACCAAGGCTATAAGCCCCGAGATTCAAACACCTGGCCCATGCCTCCACATGGCCCCCCAGAATGGGCGCAACGCCCCATTGCGCGCCGAGCCTATCCCCTAAACCGAGACGCATGTGAAGATTTCCCCTCGATCCCAAATCATGATCATTAAACGCAAAGAATCGCCCACTGACATTACGGAGACTGGCAGGTTCAGGAGATCGTCCTACGAAAGTAATGTCCCCCAATGGTAAACGGGTGCGTGCACCGTACGTCAAAATGACCCGCATGGGAAAAGAACAACTGCCCTAAAAACCTTCCGAAAAGCACCAGAATAGCTTTATGTTCCCCACAGTGCCGTATCATCAATTTTGGTGAAATAAAAACCGGTTTATCTGTAGAACGGCAGAGCACTGGCAGAACAGCAAAACCGATTGTTCGTCGATTGCGCCCCAATGAAGTTAATCGCTCGAAGAACTTGTGCGACAAAATTGAGCGTCTCAAAACAAAAATGAGCGCAAAGGCTACACAAACCATTCTTTCATTCAACGAAAAATGAAGTGACCAAAGGAAGCGAAAAACACTTCGGCAACACCCTCATATGTCGGCCCTAGCCGACCTACTTTGTCGTCGGCCCTAGCCGACCTACTTCGCCGTCGGCCCTAGCCGACCTACTTTGTCGTCGGCCCTAGCCGACCCTCTTTGTTTGTTGGCCCTAGCCGACCTGCTTTGTCGCTGGCCATAGCCGACCTACTTTGCCGTCGGCCCTAGCCGATCTATCTCGTCTGTCAGCCCAGGCCGACCTACCCCGTCCGCCAGTCTCAACCGACTGGCCTCATTTCTCAAGTTTTAATTAGTCACAAACCGAACCGGATCGTCTTTCGGTTTGCCAATCGAGGCTATCGCCCCACCTTGGGCCAAGCCAATGCATTCCCTCGATCACGAGATGACCAAAGAGCGTCAACAAGCCATAAGTCGCTCGCGATTGAGGCAAGATTTGGCGGCAACAAGGCCATCCAAGGAAAAACACTCAAATAGAAGTAGAGAGTTCATTCATTGAAAGACATCAAGCAGATTTTCAGAAAGAGAAACACAGGGGTGGCTCTTAAAGGCCGGGAACCACATCAGTTCTGGAGGAACCCTCGGTTACGTCCGCAGAGGTGTGACTAGATTCGCCTTTCTCTAATACCTTCGCCCCCTCAGCGGCAGTCTGCGATCGTCCTTCAGAAGCTGCAGCCTCGCTGGGACCCGGGGTGGCACCAGGATCGGTATCATAGGCATCAATGTACTCATCCTCCTCTTCTCCTTCAGACTCACCGGCATCAGGAACTTCAATATCCAGAAAAGAGAGATCCCATTCCAGGTGCTCGCTGGATATCTTGTCTTTGCACTCTTCCACTCCGAGTTGGAAGGTGTCAGCGCCGATCACGTCCTGCTCCCCCTTGAGTATGGCGAGTTGCACTTTAGCCTCGGCAACTTGCCTCCCAGCCTCCGCGACTTGAGTCCGCAGAATAACGGTTTGCTCCTCGAACTCGCCGGCCCGCACCTCGAGTTCTGAGCTCCTACTGCGGCTAGACACGAGCTCACCTTGCAAAGCCCGATTCTCCAACCTTAACTTTGACATCTGCGAAACCGAAATCAGTCGGCACCACAAGAGACCAACAAAAGAAGCTAAAAAGGGGGGATGAGATCGTATCTCCTCCTCTTGTCTGACCAACCTCTTGGTCAGCTCCTCGGCCTCACCCCTGGCCCTTGTTCTATCAGCTCCAACCAACTCAACCCTCTCCTGGAGAGCATTAATCCTCGACTGCTTGGCTTCGACCTCACCCCGAGCTTGGGATAGCTCGTTGCTCAGCCAAGCTATCATCCCTTCATGCCATTTAGCACCGACCCTCAAGTCAGCGATTTTACCATCGCGCCGCTTCAGTTTCTCCTCTATTTCGTTGAGCATTCTGGTCAGGCGCTTTCTCTCGTCGGCAGCCTCCCTTTCCAGCCGACCCAAACTTTCATTATGTTCTCGCCGCATCGCCGTCACCTCCTCGGAGTGTTTTGACTCAACTCTAGCCAGCTCCAAGCACGCATCATCATTCTTCGCCAGGAGTCCCTGCAACTCCTCCACTTTGCACTTTTGCTTAGACGCTTCGGCTAGAGCGGCCTGATATGCCGCCTTCATCCCCTCCAAACTTCTGTTGCTAATGGCCAGAAGCTCCTCGAACTTCTCGGACACCTTTACTCGCGATTGAAGTTTGGCGCTGGCTCTCCTGGCCTGAATACTGGCCCCCATCGCCAAACTTAGGCACCAGCACATCGCCCGAGAAAGCAGGACACTCTGCGGGACAAAAGATGAGTAAAAATTCATGATCAGGTCAATCAGAAAGCATCCACCGCCCAAGAGTGGTAACTCACCCAAGAGGCATAGGTCCGCACCATCTTCATGAGGGTCGGATTATCAATATCGGGGAGAAGGTAGATACTTTCGGCCACTCCCTGTTGCCCAAACGTGGCATCGACCAACTCCAGATCCGCAAAACTGTCCACTGAAGGATCTGCACCCGGGTATAAGGCCGACCTCATCAAGGCAGAAAACGCCTCCTCAACACCAGCGTTCGAGCTACTGGGCTGGCCATCTCCGCCCGAGGAACCAACCTGGGCGACCTCCGTCTGAGAGGCCTTCAACCCCCCAGCCTCTTCTATCAAAGCCCTAGCTTGGGCTTCTTCGGACAATTCGGCCAGCCCAAGCGCCAGCCTCCCCAAAATCCTTTTCGAAGGGGTCCCCATCGCAGGACTCTTACCTTGCTGCGCCTCTTCTCCTGACCCGTCTTTTTCGGTCACAATCACCTGCGTCTCCTCCACAGGCTCACCCGAGGCCTCTGTCGGCCAGCTTCTTGACCCGCTGCGGGCGGTCCAGCATCGCTACCCTTGGACTCCTCCCGAACCTCTCCACCAGTGGCCTCTCTCCCTTGCTCCCCCACTGGAGTTGGTAGTAACCCCGCGGAGGCGGAAGGCCCCCCAGAAATGACAGCTCCTGCCAAATCCATCGCCGGCTCCTCTTTCACAGGGGACGCGGCCGGATGAGCCAACAGAGTCTCATCTGAACTATCCGATAGTTCCACTACGAGAGGACAAGGGATCACAGCTGTCCTCTCTGGATCCTCCTTCGCCCCCGGTGCTCCTGTCATGGCCGCTCTAGCGTCCGGCGAGCTTCTTACGGAGGTATGAGCCCTTTTCTCGGGCCTACCACTATCCACGCCGCTGCTTTCCCCTGGGCGCTTGCCTCTCTTTCTCTTGATGAGGCTCGACAATGCCGACCTCTTGGCTGTAAGAACGGAACATATGCAATTAAATCCAAACACGTTCGTCGGGGCAACACACAGCGGAGAAAGTAAAAGGGAGGACTCACCTTGAGGTCCAGGGGGCTAAGCCCGGCTGCAAAGAGGGCCCCCTCCGATAACAGATCATTGGCCGAAAATACTTGGCCATTGCGAAGGATGTCCAAATCTCTCTCCTCCTGCTCTGACAAAACTGGATGCATTTCCACATCCCTAACAAAGTTTCCCCATTTCCGAGGAAAGTCGGAACCGATGTTGCCCTCGACGATGATGAACCGACTCTTCCATCCCTTTATAGAGGATGGCTTATCCACAATCACGTTGAAGGACCTCCGAGGTCTGACGTAGGGCCACTCTGATTTCCTCCCAGGTATCAGATGATAACAGGTGTGGAAAAGGGGGAGAGTGGCGACAATCCAAATCTGGTGACACATTGAGATAAACCCGATGATCCACCAACTATTAGGAGCCACCATCACCGGACAGATGTTGTAGTGAGTCATGATTTCCTTCACCAAGGAATGAAGAGGAAATCGGAAGCCCGCTTTCAAACTGTCTTCGTAAACGAAGACCCATGCTCCAGATTTTGCGAAACCCTGTGTTCAGGTCCCGGCAATCGCAAGACAACGTCTTGGGGTATGCCATACCTCTGGCGAATCTTTTCCACATCCTCAGCAACGATCTCCGAAACTACGTCGTCGGGGCTCATCATCATCTTAGCTGAAAAAAAGCACCAGGCGAAATGGCAAACGTTGTAGAGGATAGAACTCTTCAGGAAACAAAAGGAGAAGATATCGCAAATATATATGTATATATATAGCACTGCTATCGCTTTGCTTCCCCACTAAGGAAGCCATCTTGAGAAGATGAGGCGCCTCGCCTGAGGCATTCAGAACCGCCTCGACAAACATCGTATTAATCGGGATTCGTGACGTGGCATATTCCCAATCATCACTCTTAGAGGAGCCTTGCCCACGAAGGCATGATGACCCCGCCGCATTAATTAGGGCATCATTGCGCGAGCTGTCTAAACCAGATTGCCCCATCCAAAGCGTGCCACCTGGACTTATACTCCCTATGCCCGAACCTACGCTTCGAACTAGGGAGTGGAGGGCATGTGTTGGGGGTAAAATCATCATTGCATCAATATCCGTGCGAGGAGGCTAAGACCGACCCCCTCCTTTCGCCCGCCAAGATATCCCCGAGCTTCCATAGCCCGGTTCTCTTCGAGCTTCCATGGCTTGTTTCTCCCAAGTTTCCATGGCTCGGCTTTCCCGAACTTTCCGTAGCTCGGCTCCCCCGAGCCTCCATAGCTCATCCCCCCGAGCTCCCATAGCTCGGCTCCTCCGAGCTTTCATAGCTCGGCTCCCCCGAGCTTCCATAGCATGGCTCTTCTGAGCTTCCATGGCTCAGCTCCCCCGGGTTTCCATAGCTCGGCTCCCCCGAGCTTCCATGGCTCGGCTCCCCCGAGCTTCCATGGCTCGGCCCTCCCGAGCTTCCTGTAGCTCGTTTCCCCCCGAGCCTCCATGGCCCGGCTTCACCGAGCGATCCACGATCCGATACTCACCTCCACGGAACCTGACGCGGGAGAGCCCAGGCCTACCAAAATAGCATCCTAGGCAAGGAATCATGTTGAGAAGTGGTCTAGAACCTATCGCGGCTACCCGAGACCCACACACCTACCAGATCTCAAACCATCAAGGAGCTCTCCTAGCCGTCGATCCCCTAACAGACAAGATATGGATCCCAACAGCCCCACAACGGCCCGATTCGATCCATCTCCGTATCCTAACAACCTCTGAACCTTCCAGAAGGCACTCAAGATCCAGGTGATAGTCTATAAATATGACACTCACAGATTCCCTCAGGTACGCGCGCTCACACCCTCACTCCCGCTCTCCTACTCTCCCCGGCTGCTCGTTGGTGCTCTCACCTCTAGAGTTTTCGATCGGCCGCCCCCAGAGAGACTCCCCAGAGAGATCCACCTCCCCATTTTCTGATTGATCGCCGATTTCCTCCCACTGACTTGAGCGTCGGAGGGTCTTCCGCGGAGGGCCACCCCCAACGCCTCTCGCGCGAGGACTTGTGTGCAGGTCCGCCCCTGGAGATCGACTGCGCCCGAGTCGGAGGACGGATCCCAGCGGCAACATAATCCAAGTTCAAGATTGCCTGGAGGTACTGATGGTTACTTCATTGATAAATTTTTTTCATAGAGTAAGAATTTGGATTGTTTGACGCTCTTAATATCGGTCAGAACATCTAGGTGTTTGAAGAGGTGAGAAGATATAATGGCTAAATTGGATCAAGTGCTAGTCTCAACGAATCAGGAGGTCTTGTTTCCTGGTCATTGTTTCAAGTGACCCAGGACACCTATCTGATTGCACCTCACCCTGTTTTAATACAATGGAGGGAAAGTATATATGTGGGCTGTTTAGATTTGAGAAAAGTGGACCCTCAAGAAGGATCTTGATGAGGTTATGTTCAGTGGTTGGAGAAGTTTGCTAGATGAATGGTGGTTCGGTGGTTCGGGTGCTGGTTCAAATTTGAAGAGTCTTTGCCATGGACTTGGGATATGGAATTGGGATTTCTTTGATGGGTTGAATATTAAAATGAAAGCTTTGCTGGATATAATTGATGTGGTTAGCACAGTTGTTAGAGACTAATATAGTATGTGGTGATAAGCTGAACCTTGTTCTTTAGTTTGAAGAGGTGATGTGGATGCGGAGGTCATAGGAATTATGGCTGAGTGAGCGTGACAAAAGTACTTCCTTATTTCACTATCGCATGCTTTTGTCCATGACTAGGACCTCCTGCCACAGTCACTTTGCATTTTATATTTCTAGAAAAATTATCAACAAGTTATGTTCATTCTTACACTACATGGTGCTTAAAACAGAATTTGGGCCCTTAGCTACATCTAATCTTGCCCGCTGCTTATTTAAGATATTCAGTATGCCAAACATATATAGAATATTCTTTTCCCTTCCTTTTCTGTCCTTCAATTTTTGATACACATTCTATAATGACAATGGGAAATTTTCAAGATTTTGTCAAGGAAAAACATAAGATTGTTTTCATGTATGAGAACCATCTGTAGCATATGCTTTGTTTCATCACTTATCACTTAATGGTTGAAATAAAAAAGGAACATGGAACTTGAAAGAAATAGGGGAATTTATTTTGTTCAACAGGTGTTGTCTAAAAGGATTTTCAGATTGACACATGCAACGTTATTTTCCTTGAGTTCTTTTATATATAAACACTGATATGCTTATGCTTTTTGCATTTCCATCTTTTATTGTGTGGAATCTCTCTCTCTCTCTCTCTTTCTCACTCGCTCACTCTGTGTGCGCGCACGTGTTGTGCCGCTTCACAGCACCACTTAAACTGTTCTTACAAGTTGTTGGGTCTCCAAAGGGGATTGATAACATGGTAGAGAATTGCAATATTGCGACACATTTAGTTGCGTCGTAATATTTAATAATAATATTTTAGATATAATAGCGACGTAATTTGAGTCGCTAATGCGTCGCTAAAAATTTTTTAAAAAAAATATTGCGATGCTAGGTCATTGCGTCGCAATATTTAATAATAATATTTTAGATATATTAGCGACGTAATTTTAGTCGATAATGCATCGCTAATTGAATTTTTTAAAAATATTGCGACGCCAGGTCATTGCATCGCAATATTAATAATAATATTTTAAAAATATTAGCGATGCAATTTCAGTCGCTAATGCGTCACTAATTAATTTTTTTTTAAAAAAATAAAATATTAAAAATTAAAATGGTTAATACAATTTCGTTACATTTAAATATTGATCGAAACATTCTTCACTCATATTGATCCAAACAATAATCATTCAATTTTTAAAAATAATTAATATATTAAAATTTTGAAGTTTTCATGTACAACATATAAAAAGAAAAAAAATACATCAAGAATCTGAGCGATCACGTGGAGGCTAGAGACCCTGCGACAAGCGGCTAACCATATCCTGCAAATGACGCATCTGATCTCGCACGTCTACAAGCTCTTGATCCCGGCCTCGCATACGCTGCTCGAACTCATGCTCGACCTCCTGCCGAACCTCATGACGAACGTCCTGCCGAACCTCCTCCGCAATAGATCTCTGAATGTCGTCTAAACGCTCGGCAGGAATATCACCAGAAAATCATGAGCTGAAGGCCTGATGGGGAAAATATGAAGAAGCTCTAGTGCCCAGACCATAGACCCTGCGGTCTCGCGGCTGGGCACCAACAGCCTCCAAAAACACACGCCGACTCTCCTTTGCTGAGAGTTCGACGGGCGTCTCCCCATCAGTGGAGTCGACTTGCGATGCCTGGGAGCGAAGCTCCTCGACTCGTGTCTTTGAATTAAAAATCAACAATAAATGAATTAATAAATTTCTAGAAATAAAATTTTAGAAATTAAACAGATACTACATAAAGCTAATTTCTTACCACAACCTCCTGTGATTGCGTTCGACCCAGGAACCGTCCCTCCTGGTGTGTGTCACCCTGAATAGACGAAACTCACCAGGATCTCCGCCCTCCTGCTCAGACTATAACAATAAAAAAATTGATATTAATACAAATTTTTGTAAATAACTAAATTAGTAATTAAATTATTTATGTTTTCTTACAATACGGCGTCTGTGCTCCTAAATCAAAATGGAGCCCGAAGTATGGCGGGAGAGACCCGTGCCAGGACCGCCCTTCTCGGATCGCGGTTCGTGCTGGCTGATGCGGACCTCCTGCGCCAGCCATCGGACTGCCAGGCCTGCTGCCACTCCTGCCAAATACCCTCTGGCACATGCGCAGGATGCTGACCCGATGACCTCCAACGATGAAGCTGTCGGAGTATCGGTGTCCCGTAAGAGCCTCCCATGCTGTCCTAATGGCATCATGGCTGGTAGGGTCCCATGTAAACTTTTTATGCATTAAAATAAACAGTTAGTTTCAGAATTTATTAAGATTAAGAAATTTTATATCAGTAATAAATTGTATTTAATAAGTTTATCTGAAACTCAGAAAAATAAAACTCCCTCGTGGCTGCAGATACGTGGTGCCAATCGTAGCCACTGGGATCTGCACGCATCTGAAATACGGCGCTGATGTGGCTGGATACATGATGCTGCTTAATAAATCTGTTAAAAAAATGTATGTTTATAAGTAATTGACTTAAAACATAAACATATATTTTTAATTAGTATATACTTACAGCCCATGAGCATCCAGTCGAAGTACGGTGTGACCGATGGAGGAAGAACTCTCAGAGGTATGTGTCGATCGGCTGGATGGTAATACCAATGCAAGATCACCGCCGACTGCTGGAGAGATCGAAGGCTGTGCGATGTTTGGAGATCCGAACTCTCCATCTTCAAAGCTCATGTAATCTGATGCAGCAGGGCTACATCCCTGCTCACTCCGTATGTCATCGGTAGATCTACCTCTGCCCATCATACTGAAAATACTAAAGATTCATGCAATTAAATTACGATTAATGATTGACTATGTAAAAATTTAACACTTATAAAATAAAGTTAAATTTTAAAAAACCTCTATGTTTAATCGGTGTCATTTGTTTCGTGAAATGTTGGTTCAACATCCAATGCCGTATCNTGTAAAAATTTAACACTTATAAAAAAAAGTTAAATTTTAAAAAACCTCTATGTTTAATCGGTGTCATTTGTTTCGTGAAATGTTGGTTCAACATCCGATGCCGTATCGGATTGCGAATCAGTTTCATTATCATCGGAAGGAAACCGAACATTTGCATCCGCAATTTCTTGGACATCACCATTTGGATCTCTAAGTGATGTTTCAGGAGCCCTTGTGTCGTCCTCAATTGCATGCATTTCCATCTCATCCTCTTGAAATGCAGGGCACTCGGCTGATTGACTTGATGAACTCTCCTCTAATACGATTGTTGAACGTGGGACGATTTTAGAAACGGCCCACCAATCTCGCTTGTCGTTGCGCAAACTTGGATATCCGCAGTAAAAGACTTGCTGAGCTGGGATGCAAGGATGAATGGGTCATATTTCTGCAATCTTCGTCGATGGTTCACTTCAACCAAATTGTAGTCGTTATGAACCCTTTTGCCCACAGGAACTATCGGATCGAACCAATCACAACGAAACAATACGGTTCGTTTCATAGGCCAACCGGGATATTCAACTTCAACCACCTCTACTAACTTTCCATAATAATCCTGCATATTTGCTCCAACACTTTCTCCTTTAACACACACGCCCCAGTTCTGCGTGCCTCTTGAAGCTGCTAATCGTTCAATCTGAAATTTGTACCCATTTACAAAATAGCCAGTAGAGGTTGTTACGGTCTTCAATGGCCATTGCGATAGACATTTAATGAAAATATTGTCGGTTGTGGACCATGGACCGTTGACCTATAAATTAATAAGCTATTGACATCCAATTCAAAAAATAAAGCCATTATCGAAATTGATTGAGTGATACTACTCACAAATTCATAAAACCAGTAAGCAAACTCCGTTTCTAATTTCTGCCCAATTGCAACTTGACTGATGTCGGGATTCATCTGTCGTTGTCTATCACAAACATCCTTATGGGATGAAAAGGATGAAAACTACTGTTAGAAATTAAATATTATGGTATATTGTAATTTAAATTTAAATTTCAATTTAGCATTGAAGTATACACTTACTCAATATATGGATCGACTTCTCTACAGTTCATTAGGATGTAATAATGTGCTGCATTATACTCCATATCGCTAAGATTTCTTGACTTCTGCCCACCAAATGAACGGCCGATAGCTTTAAAAATTGATATTCTACCGTCATTAGCTTCTCCTTCGTCCACACATACGTCATCGTTACGACCATGATTTCGGCTCCTCGTGTGGACGTGACCCTCAAAGTAATGTGAGGCAAAAGCTGAAACTTCTTCGACCAAGTGTGCATTGCATATAGAACCTTCAACCCTTGCCTTATTACGCACATTATTTTTTAACTTCTTAAGATACCTATATGTAAAGTTGCAACAAAAAATTAACAATTTTTCAAGCAATGAAATAATATTTGAAATGTCAACATATCTTAATGATGTATATATTTACCTCTCGAAAGGATACATCCAGCGATACTGCACGGGACCAGCTATGCTCGCTTCGTATGGCAAGTGAACCGGTAAATGCTCCATTGAGTCAAAAAAACTGGGAGGAAATATTCGCTCAAGCTTGCATAAAATAATTGGAATTTCCTCCTCAAGCCTTGCCATGGATGCAGAAGTAATGACTGCGGCAGATAACTCCTTGAAGAATAAGCTGAGCTCCGTAATTGCCTTCCAGACATGTTGCGGAAGCAACTCACGAAAAGCTATAGGTAATAACCGTTGCATGAAAACATGGCAGTCGTGACTCTTCATGCCGAACAACTTGAGCTTATGCATGTCCACACACCTACCGATATTTGAGGCATAACCATCTGGAAATTTTAACCCTCTAAGCCAGTTACATAAAACTTCTCGTGAATTTCTGTCAAGAGTGTAACATGCTTTAGGATAGGTCCCATCGGCACTCCTTCTCAAATCACCTCTTCTGCAGTACTGATTAAGTTCTTCTCTTGACTTTGCAGTATCTTTTGTTTTTCCCGGGATGTTTAGCACCGTGTTAAATATGTTATCAAAGAAATTTTTCTCGATATGCATAACATCCAAGTTGTGCCGGATGAGATTTGTGCTCCAATAAGGCAAATCCCAAAATATACTTCGCTTCTTCCAGTTATGTTCTTTACATATACGGCCATTTATTCTATCTGCATCCGGTTCCCATGCATACATCAACCCCAAATGCTCTATAGAATCAAATAGATCCGTGCCGGACCTAACCGGTTCGGCAAATTTTGTGACTGCTTTGTTCTTCCGGAAGGCGATCAAGTTACGCCTGTAAGGATGATTTGGGGGCAAGAACTTCCTATGGTTATCAAACCATGACTGCTTACCACTCTTCTGCAATGTAAATGCATCCGAATCATACATGCAATGAGGGCATGCCAGACGTCCAGCAGTGCTCCAACCAGACAACATTGCATATGCCGGAAAATCACTTATTGTCCACATCAAAGCAGCTCTCATTAAGAAATTCTGTTTCATAGAAATGTCGTAGGCTACACTCCTGTTTCCCACAACATTTTCAATTCGGCCACCAACGGTTGCAGAAAGACATCAATCTTTTCCTTTGGATTTGATGGTCCTGGAACCAAAACGGTTAAAAACATTGCAGTATCTTTCATGCACTTCCACGGAGGAAGGTTATATACAGTCAGTATCACAGGCCAACATGAATACTGTTGCCCCGCTTGACCAAATGGTTGGAAGCCATCGGTACAAAGACCTAATCTCACATTCCTTATATCTTCAGCGAAATCAGGATGATTTTCATTGAAATGCTTCCAAGCCTTTGAATCTGATGGATGCCGCATTTCATCCTCTTTAGATTCATGTTCGGCATGCCATCTCATATCAGCAGCTGTTGCCTCAGATCTGTATAATCTCTGCAGGCGTGGGGTAAGAGGAAAGTAATGCATCCTCTTGTAAGGCACACTTTTCCTCCTACTTGTACCGGCTCCCCTTCGGTGTTTTTGAACCTCGATTGCCCACAAATCTTACACCATCTCAGCTCTGAGTCTTCACCCCAAAATATCATACAATTGTTCAAGCAACAATCGATCTTATTAACTGGGAGCCCAAGCCCACGCAACAACTTCTTTGTTGCGTAAAAACTGTCTGCGGCAACATTATCATTTGGCAAAATTTCTTTGATTAACCCAGCTACAGAATTGAACGCCTTTTCTGATAATCGATGTTCTGCCTTAATATTCAACATTCGAGCAGCTGTAGAGAACTGGGAATGACCCTCACACCAGGATACAATTCTTGATTTGCAGCACGCAACATATCATAAAATTGTTGTGCTTCTGGATTTGGTTCTTCCATAAATGTATTCTGATTGAAGTCATTACCCGATGCATTCATCACCATTTGTTCATATGTGTTTAAATTCACAAATGGTTCATCTACGGGAATTGACTCTTGTTGGCCTATAACAGCTGCTGGAATATCCTCTGGTTCACCATGACAGTACCAAACATAGTAATCAGGAACAAACCCCTTCTTACACAAATGCACCTTAACAGTTTCACATCTCTGTAGGCTTTATTCTGACACCTGTGGAAGTTGCATGGGCACCTAATCCTAGGCCCATCCATCCATTCAGGTTGGCTACATGCAAATGCGATAAATTCTTCCAATCCATTCAGAAAATCTGGATTCAGCAAGCCATCTTTTATCCTTGCATACATCCATGAGCGAGCCCCGCTCATTTTTGACCGACTTATACAAAGTCTGGTAAATCATTAAATGAAACCACAAAATAAAACTATATTAGTATTAATAAATATATAACTAAATTATTTCTTGGTCACAACTAAGGTTAATAACAACCATTTAAATCATTTATAAGTACACCAATTTTTTTTACAACTAAGGACCCTACCATGCAAGGGCGAGCCACGGCTACGATCCTTGGCGTGCTAGCAAGGACCGATGCACAGGTTCATGGCTAATGGGAGGGCTTGAGTTTGGGTCGGGCGCAAGGCGGTGCGTTTAATCATGAGACTTCACAAGAATTCAAGTGTCTTAAATAATTCTACCTTCACTCCATGTCTAAGGTAAGGCCCTATCCCATTCAAGAATATTTTTTGTGATATGTTATTCTGCTATTAATTATCATCGATCGGTTACATTGAAATTTCGGCAGCATTTCCCCATATGTTCTCCTAAATGTGTGGTATATAAGCCACACTAGGAGAACGTATGAGCAAATACAAACCGAAATCTCACCCCACGATGATTACTAGCAGACTAACATGTCGCAAGAAATATTCCCAAACTGTCCACCAGGACAATTTGAGAATTTGCAAGACTAAGGCTTACAAATTCTCAAACGGGTCTAAAGGTTAAAGTGCTGTGATTATGGAAGTCCGAAGACAATCGAACTTATGCTTGTTATTCTTAACTTCTTGTGAATTATACATGTAATCACTAACTTTTTAAGATTATTGTGTCAAATACAAATGTTTGCGAATACTAAAATGTAAATCATTGAAACTACTAATTTGTTGCTGGAAATTAAATAATATTACAACAAGACTTTTTATTTAGCATTACATAATTTAATGCATCATTTAGTTTGCAGCAGAATATAAATAATCAAGACATAACAAATGTAAATAATTACAAATGCACAAATACTATTGCATAAACATTCTGCTTAAATTAATTATTGCATAAACATTATACAAATTAAATAATAATACAACAAGGCTTCCTATTTGGCATTACAAATATTATTGAATAATCAAGACATAACAATCAGTCTATCCAAACAGCTCCGTGGCACCCCCTAACAAATTTTTTTTTTGTTACAGTGGCCTGGCCACCGTGGCCAGGCCACTGCCGGCCATGGCAGCGGCCGTGGCTGGAGAAGACGGCCATGGCAGTGGCCGTGGCCGCCTTGTCCGGCCGCGGCCACGGCCGTGGCCGGACAAGAAATAAAAGAGGGGGGGGAGGGGCGGGGGGGTTCCCCCCCTGTTAAGAAATAATTTTTTTTTTTTGTGACAGTGGCCTGGCCACCGTGGCCAGGCCACTGCCGGTCACGGTAGTGGCCGTGGCCGGAGAAGGCTGCCACGGCAGCGACCGTGGCCGCCTTGTCCGGCTGCGGCCACGGCCGTGGCCGGACAAGAAATAAAAGGAGGGGGGGGGGGGGGGCGGGGGGGTTCCCCCCCCCCCCATATTAAGAAAAAAAAAATTTATTTTGGGAACAGTGGCCTGGCCACCGTGGCCAGGCCACTGCCGGCCACGGCCCGGAGAAGACGGCCACGGTAGTGGCCGTGGCCGCCTTGTCCGGCCGCGGCCACGGCCGTGGCTGGACAAGAAATAAAAGGGGGGGGGGTTTCTCCCCCCCCCCTGTTAAGAAAAAAAATTTTTTTTTGGGAACAGTGGCCTGGCCACAGTGGCCAGGCCACTGCCGGCCACGGCAGCAGCCGGAGAAGATGGCCACGGCAGCGGCCGTGGCCACCTTGTCCGGCCACGGCCACGGCCGTGGCTGGACAAGAAATAAAAGGGGCGGGGGGGGGCAGGGGGGTTCCCCCCCCCGCCCGTGTTAAGAAACTTTTTTTTTTTTTGTGACAGTGGCCTGGCCACCGTGGCCAGGCCACTGCCGGCCATGGCAGCGGCCGTGGCCGGAGAAGATGGCCACGGCAGCGACCGTGGCCGCCTTGTCCGGCCGCAGCCACGGCCGTGGCCGGACAAGAAATAAAAGGGGGCGGGGGGCGGGGGGTTTCCCCCCCCGTCCCCTGTTAAGAAATTTTTTTTTTTGTGACAGTGGCCTGGCCACCATGCCCAGGCCACTGCCGGCCATGGCAGCGGCCGTGGCCGGAGGGAAATTATTAAATTTTTTTTTTTTGAGTGTAGGGGCTTACCTTGGTCGAGAGAAGAAGCCGGAGTCGGATGAGAACACCGGGGAGCCGGAGGACCATAGGGGAGGCGCCGGAGCAGCGAGGTGGGAGCCAAAAATTTTTAGAGCCCGGCGGCGACTAGGTCAAGACGGGGAAGAAGAAGAAGAGAAGGCTGGCTTATATATAAGTACTTAGCGATGCAATTATTTGCGTCGCTATATGGTCGCAATATTTTTTTTCATTTATTATCTCTTAGCGACGCATTAGTGCGTCGCTAATCCATCGTTAATATGGTTTTATTATTAATTTATGAAAAAATAGCGACCCCAATAATTGCGTCGCTAATGCGTCGCTAACTTGGTGCCAACATCCGGCGGGAAATTTTTTTATTTTCTAAGAATTGCATCGCTAAAGCGTCGCAATAATTTTTTAATATTTTAAATTGATTAAAATAATAACTTATTACAATAATTGCGATGCAATCAGTGCGTCACAATAATTTTTAAATATTTTTAAATGATAATATTTAAAATTTATGATAATAATTGCGACGCAAAAATGCGTCGCAATAATTTTTTAATATTTTTAATCAGCTATATGTATTTTAATAATATAATTGCGATGCATATATTTCGTCGCAATATTTGTTTATTTTTTTTAAAAAAATGTGTCGCTAAGGCGTCGCAATAATTTTTTAATATTTATAAATGATAATTTATAATTAATTTTAATAATTGCGACAAAAATTGCATCGCAATATATTTTATAAAATTTTTAATTACATAAATTTATTTTAAAAACATTGCGATGCAACTTATGCGTCGCAATATTATATTGCTTTTATTTTTAATACTGAAAAAATACCATGGCGATCGGTCCGATCGGCGACGATCCGATGGTCGCGATCGATCCAAGGCCTGATCCCGATCGGCCACGACCGATCCCGGACCGTGGCGATCGGTCCAAGATCGGCGACGATCCAACGGTTGCGATCGATCCAAGCCGTGATCCCGATCGGCCACGACCGATCTCGGACCATGGCGATCGGTCCAATCGGTGACGATCCAACGGTTGCGATCGATCCAAGCCCTCATCCTGATCGGCCACGATCAATCTCGGACCGTTCTGATCAGTCCAAGATCGCTGGCGATCCGATGGTTGCAATCGATCCAAGCCCTGATCCCGATCGGCCACAACTGATCTCGGACCGTGGCGATCGGTCCGATCGGCAACGATCTGACGTTTGCGATCGATCCAAGCCCTAATCCCGATCGGCCACGATCGATCCTGGACCGTTGCGATCGGTCCAAGATCGCTGGCGATCCGACGATTGCAATCGATCCAAGCCCTGATCCCGATCGGCCACGACTGATCTCGGACCGTGGCGATCGGTCCGATCGGCAAAGATCCGATGGTTGTGATCGATCCAAGCCCTGATCCCGATCGGCCACGACCGATCCCGGACTGTTGCGATCGGTCCAAGATCGGTGACGATCCGACGGTTGCGATCGATCCAAGCCATGATCCCGATCGGCCACGATCGATCTCGGACCGTGGCGATTGGTCCAATCGGCGATGATTCGACGGTTGCGATCGATCCAAGCCCTGATCCCGATTGGCCATGACCGATCCCAGACCGTTGCGTTCGGTCCAAGATCGGCGACAATCCGATGGTTGCGATCGATCCAAGCCGTGATCCTGATCGGCCACGACTGATCTCGGATCGTGGCGATTGGTCCGATCGGTAACAATCCAACGGTTGCGATCGATCCAAGCCCTCATCCCGATCGGCCACGACCGATCCCGGACCGTTCCAATCGGTCCAGGATCGCTGGCGATCCGATGGTTGCAATCGATCTAAGCCCTGATCCCGATCGGCCACGAACGATCCCGGACCGTTGCGATCGGTCCAAGATCGGTGACGATCCAACGGTTGCGATCGATCCAAGCCGTGATCCCGATCGGCCACGATCGATCTCGGACTATGGCGATCGGTCCGATTGGCGACGATCCGACGGTTACGATCAATCCAAGCCCTGATCCCGATCGGCCACGACTGATCCCGGACCGTTCCGATCAGTCCAGGATCGCTGGCGATCCGACGGTTGAAATCGATCCAAGCCCTGATCCCGATCGGCCACGAACGATCCCGAACCATTGCGATCGGTCCAAGATCGGTGACGATCCGACGGTTGCGATCGATCCAAGCCGTGATCCTGATCAGCCACGACCGATCTCGGACTATGGCGATCGGTCCGATCGGCGACGATCCGACGGTTACGATCGATCCAAGCCCTGATCCTGATCGGCCACGACTGATCCCGGACCGTTGTGATCGGTCCAATATCGGCGACGATCCGATGGTTGCGATCGGTCCAAGCCGTGATCTTGATCGGCCACGACCGATCTCAGACCGTGGTGATCGGTCCGATCGGTGACGATCCAACGGTTGCGATCGATCCAAGCCCTCATCCTGATCGGCCACGACCGATCCCGGACCGTTCCGATTGGTCCAAGATCGCTGGCGATCCGACGGTTGCAATCGATCTAAGCCCTGATCCCGATTGGCCACAACTAATCTCGGACCGTGGAGATCGGTCCGATCGGCAACGATCCGACGTTTGCGATCGATCCAAGCCCTGATCCCGATCGGCCACGACCGATCTCGGACCGTGGCAATCGGTCCGATCGGCAAAGATCCGATGGTTGCGATCGATCCAAGCCCTAATCCTGATCGGCCATGACCGATCCCGGACCATTGCAATCGGTCCAAGATCACTGGTGATCCGACGGTTGCAATCGATCCAAGCCCTAATCCCGATCGGCCATGACTGATCTCGGACCGTGGCGATCGGTCTGATCGGCAATGATCCGACGTTTGCGATCAATCCAAGCCCTGATCCCGATCGGCCACGACCGATCTCGGACCATGGCAATCGGTCCGATCGGCAAAGATCCGATGGTTGTGATCGATCCAAGCCCTAATCTCGATCGGCCACAACCGATCCTGGACCGTTGCGATCGGTCCAAGATCGCTGGCGATCTGACGGTTGCAATCGATCCAAGCCCTGATCCCGATCGGCCACGACTGATCTCAGACCGTGGCGATCGGTCTGATCGGCAAAGATCCGACGGTTGTGATCGATCCAAGCCCTGATCCCGATCAGCCACGACCGATCCCGAACCGTTGCGATCGGTCCAAGATCGGCGACGATCCGACGGTTGCGATCGATCCAAGCCGTGATCCCGATCGGCCACGACCGATCTCGGACCGTGGCGATCGGTCCGATCGGCGATGATCCGACGATTGCGATCGATCCAAGCCCTGATCCCGATCGGCCACGACCGATCCCGGACCGTTGCGATCGGTCCAAGATCGGCGACGATCCGACGATTGCGATCGATCCAAGCCATGATCCCGATTGGCCACAACTGATCTCGGACCGTGGCGATCGGTCCGATCGGCAATGATCCGACATTTGTGATCGATCCAAGCCCTGATCCCGATCGGCCACGACCGATCTCGGACCGTGGCAATCGGTCCGATTGGCAAAGATCTAACGGATGTGATCGATCCAAGCCCTGATCCCGATCAGCCACGACCGATCCTGGACCGTTGCGATCGGTCCAAGATCGCTGGCGATCTGACGATTGCAATCGATCCAAGCCCTGATCCAATCTGACGATAGCATGGTAATTTTTTAATATGATAATTATATTATATAAAAAATTAATTTTAATTATAATAATTACGATGCAACAAGTGCATCGCTATATTAAAACATAATTTCCTTAATTAATTTTTTGATTCATTACGTCGCTAATGCGTCGCTATTTAACATAATTAATTTTTTAAAAACATTGCAACGCACTGTGTTACGTCATAATTATTTTTTCTCATATTTATACTTTATAAAATTTAATTTTATTTAAAATAATTACGATGCATTTATTGCATCGCTAAATTAAAAAAATAATTTTATTTTATTTTCTGGTTTATTGCATCGCTAATGCATCGCTATTTAAAATATTTAATTTTTTCCAAAACATTGCGACGCACTAAATGCGTCGCAATATTTTTTTAAATATTTATACTTTAAAAATTTAATTTCATTTAAATTATTTGCAACGCAATTGGTGCATCACTAAATTAAAAATAATTTTTTAATTTTTTGGTTTATTGCGTCGCTAATGCATCGCTATTTAATATATTTAATTCTTTTAAAAACATTGCGACGCACTATGTTGCGTCGCAATATTTTTTTCTGATATTTAAATTTTATAAGATTTAATTTCATTTAAATTATTTACGATGCAATTGGTGCATCGCTAAATTAAAATAATTTCTCTAATTTTCTATTTTATTACGTCGCTAATGCGTCGCTATTTAACATATTTAATTCTGTTAAAAACATTGCGACCTACTGAGTTGCGTCGCAATATTTTTTTCTAATATTTAAATTTTATAAAAAATTAAATTAAAAATATTGTGATGCAAATAATGCATCGCAATATTAAAATATTAATTTTTTTTGATTTTCTGGTTAATTGAGTCGCTAATGCGTCGCTAATTGCATCGTAATATTTTGTTGTCACAGAGGCGTCGCAAAGTTGTCGCAATTTAGCGACGCATAATTGCGTCGCTAAACTTGCGTTGCTATTTCAGTATTTTCTTGTAGTGAGTCCTACAAAATCCAATGGACTACACCATCTTATTCTCTACTCATGATGCTTAAACTTATATGTGGCCTTTATAATCTAGAGCAGGAGGATGACCGACCTATATATTTAATCTTAATCATTCATATTTAAGCTTGTTCCACCAAGTCCTACACTACATTAATTATGACCCCTTAAGATCCATCATGCATGGTGATGTCCCTACTCATAACATGCCTGAATTAGATCAAAGAGTATAATAAAATTTTATTATAAATATATGCTCCTCCTATGCAATAATGTGGATGTCTGAGTCCAAAAATTAATGTCTCAGATTATTTTTAATGGCTCAGATTATTTTTAATGGCACAAGTAACAGTCCTTGGAATCCAAAAGCAAAATAAGGCAACTTCCCTAAAATGATGTATTATTATCTTTTTAGATTTAACTGTGTGCATCTCTGCGCTCGAATCACATACTACTTCAAAATTTACAAGGGAAAAATATTGAGATGCCGGCTTAATAATCATGATCCCATTTTCTCATCATTGTTTCTAACATAAGATTAAAAAGAATAAATATATATAATGGCAATCTTATTGTGGGGAAACGATGATATTCTTTCTTTTTTATTTTTTTAAATAAAACTTAATTATTTAAAGCAAAGGCTGGTGATTATAAACCCTTCCATAAATAACTGTAAACCAGACCTCCTTATATGATGATTTTTTTATCACTCGTAAACTTACTTAATATAACCTTATAACAATCACATCTCCAATACAAGTTTTGTTTTGTTTTTATCATTATTTTACGTTCTAAATAATAAACCTTGTCTACCAAAAAAAATTCCTTTTATTGTATTTATTTACATAACAATAGTTCTATTAAGAATTTCAAACAAAGCAAGTCCCACAAAAAAAAATCTAACGCAAGCACGCGCCTTCTCTCTTTGGTTTAGAAATCCATATTTTAGCCATTTTGCTTCCTAAATTGACCTACAATTTTACTAATGAAAATTTCTTTACCTTTATATCACATTTTCCTATTTATTATATCCTTTTTTTAAATAAACTTTCCAATACATTCGAAAGTTGAAACCTTTGGGACGAGAAGGGGAAGGCGTTTTTATCAATCTGCTCCTAATCCGGATTGATACGAATCCTATATTGATATGAATTCTATTATCAAACGGATTGATATGAATCCTATTATCAATCTTCTCCTAATCTGGATTGATACGAATCCTATTACTCCTAATTCTCTGTTTCGTAATCCTTCTCTGTTTCGATTTGGCATACACTAGACCGTCCGTCCGTCTCTATATATTGACGGAGAGTTCTCCATCCCTCTCAATGGCCAGAGTACCGTAAAGGGAATTCGAGTAGTTCCACGCCACCGGATAACTTACCTCGGCTTTCATCCTCGCCAGCTGCGCTTGGCCTCCAGAGGGTTATAATCGTTGAGAAGAACTTGCTAGACACGTGAAGATTATAAAATGAAAAATAGAGGCAGCAAAGCCAAGGGTTCTCCCTTTTCACAAGGGTGGGGTGGGTTGGGTTTGGATTTTGGCTCAGCAACCCTGCAAGCCACCAGTTGCTTCATTGTAACCCAACTTTTGGGGAAGAGGAAGTTAAAAAGCGCTTTCCCTTTACCTGGAGATGGGGCAGACTTGGCTCAGCAACGCTGATGGTTACCGATTACTTCACTGCAACCCAAGTCTTGTGAAGAGGTAGCCAAAAGTTCTTCCCCTTTTCTTTGGGATGGGAGCAACCCTGCTAGCCACCGAATGCTTCATTATAATCAAGTCTCAGGAGAAGAGGAGTAATTGCTATCATCTATTCGCTGCTTCCAGCGTCTGCTTGCAGGTTTCCTTAAAGTTTTAATGTTATCATATATTAATGCACTAATCTCTGATTCGTTCTTCATCGAGGGTAGCCTGCAAAAGCCACAGGATAAGTTTAGCAACCTCGGATGCTTCCATGTGAAGTCGGTGGCCAGCTGGTGCGGGGGCAAGATTTTAACGATTCTTAAGGCTGAAAACCCAGTTGGGGGTCAACAGGTCAATTTAATATCTAGACGTTCTGGCTTATCTTCACCTCAGGACTGGATCATATCCGGCAAGCATTCTCCTTGGATTTCTGGTACAAAAGCATCTCTTTAGTTATTTCAACTAATTGCTGGACTAGGATAGTTGTGATGAAATAATTCTGATTTTAGATTGCATGTTCTGTAGGTTAGATAAGCTGCTATGTAAATTAACAGAAGAACAAAGCTGAGATATATATCACCTTTTCGTGCTCATCCTTCGAGCTTGTACTACTATATATTGCAATAAACTGGAATCCATGGCGTTTGTTGTACTATATACCGTAAGACTTGAGGACTGCGTCGTTGACGCTTAAGCTGCTTGTCAACGTCGTCACGCTCGATATACCCGGTTGGTCGGCAGGGGACGTCTGGTTCATGCATGAGAGGATGAGGACGGGAGCCCTTAGCGAGGAAGAGGATATGGCGTCTAATGATTTTTGTGAAGGAGAAGCAGTTTTTTTAATATATATTCGTTTGTTCTACTGTTTCGATTCCTTTCAGCTTAGTTTTTCTTTCTTTTTTGGCAGCAGGTCTGTAGATGGGGAAGGGGAAGAAAATGGGCGCGAAAAGGATCGTTCTCCTCTCTTGTATCAGATCTGTGGGGATCGGATGAGATGCGGTTTCTTTCGGCTGATCAGGCGCATGCGATTGTGGTGATCATCCCCGACGACTTCAACTTTCTTGATTTGGATGTAAAAGATGAGACAATCGGTGGATCTCACTTGATGTCTCTCGTAGATGTTGAGGGGTACTATGTAGTTTATATCTGATGTACAGAAAATTAAAGGAAGTCCGGGGAGCTCCTTTGAGGGGCGAGGCAAGGGGCTTAGGGAAAGTAGTCTACTCCCTTGGATTTGATCTTGTTATCGTACCGACCTTTGCCATGTTGGGTGCGCTCGCATGGCAGGTCACCAACCCTAATAAAATTTTTTGTTTTGGTTTGTTAGGGGGAGATCGCACGGGGGTTGTCTTATTCCCCGGGTTCTCCCCCTTTTTGGTGTCTCTTTATTCCCCTCTCAACCTCATTCTGCTTCTCTCTTGGCCGTGAGTTGTGGGTAAATTGTTGCAACGAAGTTATTCTTTGGTAGATATGACCTATCACTTGACTCATAGATCAAGCAAATTATTGATAACATACTTATATTTACTAATTAATTTAATTCAATGTTACGGCAGGCCATATAGAGTTACACTATTCTAATCCAAATTTGGTGCTTTGTTCCTTGACTTAATTGCTAGATTTAGCCAAACAGGATAGTAGTAACCACTTTTATCTTATCCAATATGACTCATTTTAAACATAAGAATTTAATAATATATTTTGATGATAAAAAAAATATTAATTAAAAAACTATGCAAAATTTGAGTTTATGATGATGAAATAGGTAATATAATTAAAAGAAATTAAGGTACAAATAAAAGATCATCCAGCATATATTTGAACTCAAATTATCTATAAGAAATTCAAGTCAGAGAGATGACCGCCACCACTTTTGAAGGTGCAAAAAAAAAAGTGATTACTTCGGTTTTTCCTAAAGTATATATAAATTTAGACATTGCAAAGGGTCAAAGTAGGACTGAAAATTATTATCTTCATTCATGCCCTTATTAAAGAAAATAATTCACATCCCATTCTATTTCTGTTATTAATGAAAAATTTTATAAATACTATATTTATTATTTTATACCATTTAACTTTCCTATTAAAATAGAAAAGACATAATTCATAATCATCATCTCTTACTAAAACTTATGACTAATTTTAAATTTATAACTTAGAATTAATTTTGAATTTATAGTTGCCATACCTCGATCCTAATGCCTGAGTTGGCGTAAGTGATAGTGCCACATATTTCTTAAGAAAAAAATCTTAGGGAGTATATAGGGCTTTCAAATATAAAGCATTATTATATATTAGCAATACAATAATAATCTAACATTAATTGTTAGCGATTTTGGATTTGCAAAAATTGAAGGGATAAATTTAGTCCAATGATATATGTGGAATGAGTCCAGTATTGATATATGTGATAAGTATAGTTTGAATTATGCATATGTTTTATTGGGAGATATTATTAGTAGTTTGTATAGACCCAAAATCTAATAGTGAACTATGATGCTAGGATCCATTAGCATTTCATTATAAATAGACTTGGCTCACCCTTCTCTTCTTATATGTATAATTAGTTTTTTTTCATCACAAACACCATCTGTTGGAGGAGCAAGAAAAGGAAGATATGAGCCACAACATTCCTAATGAGTGGTTTTCTTGATTCAAGGATTATTTGTAGCTTTGGCATAAACCAAAGTTGGCACAAATAGGCATGATAATGAATTTTATATTATTTAGTTGACATTCCAAAATTGACATATGTAATCCTAAAAATTTTTACATATGGTTTCGAAGCAAGAATATATGAATTTAGAACATAATTTTTACGATTTTGTTTCATGTTTTTATTAGAGTTTTAAATTATAAATCTTCTATAATTATGTGCAGAGCAAGATGGAATTGAAGATAATTTGGTAAACATAAAACTAAAATATTAAAGTATGTATAAACTTATGGATTGCAAAGGATTAGAGGAAAGCTGAAAATTATAATCTTTATTTATATTCTTATTGTTGCCGCCGGGATCTGTCCTCCAACTCGGGCGCGGTCGATCTCCTGGAGCGGATCTGCACAGAAGTCCTCACGTGAGAGGCGTTGGGGGTGGCTGTAACCCCCCCCGTAACGTAATTATTATGGGGAGAATGTAAAACCCCAGGTAATTTAATTAAGGGGAGGATGTTGTGCCGGTACCCGGTTTCTACGAACCAGGTTTAGTTAATTTTAACCCGGTTCATGTGAATCAGGTCGGGGTTGAATTAATGCGTTGAGCAACGCTTCGCTCGCAGCGATGACGCTTTGGTTCTCCAGATCTCATAACCGAAGCGTCTTGCTGCGGCATAAAAGAAGGGTAGGGGGTGCCCTCCCTCCTGGTGCTCAGAGTCCGCATCCCTCCAGGTAATTCTCTGCTCATCCTCTTAGTGCTAGAGAGAGAGAGAGGGAGTTGCCATGGGAGTAAGAGGAAGAGAGAGAGTATCAAGAGAGAGAGACAGCGTAAGAGAGAGAGAGAAAGAGAGCCAGAGAGAGAGAGAGCGTGCGTGAGGCAGAGAGAGAGAGCGAGGGATACTGTGAGAAAATCCGGCTGGTCGACGCTTGGTTCAGGCTCGGCGGCATGCTCGCTGCCGCGCCGGGCCTGAGCCTTGGCCGGCGACCCCGCCGGCGCCGGGAGTGGCGTCCGACGGGGTGGTGATAGAGAGAGAGTGGAGAGAGAGGGCCAATTGGCCCTCCTCTCGCGCGGTGGCGGAAGCCGGTTCGGTTGGTTCGGGCCCGGCGGCGTGCTCGTCGCCTCGCCGGGCCCGAGGCTTGGCCTGTCGCCTCCACCGGCGCCGGGCGTGCGTCCGGTGGAGGTCCGGCCGACCAAGGTGGCCGGCCGTGCCGCCGGCACAATTCCATGCCGCGCGGAGGAGTTGAGGGAGTGAGAGAAATTGAGGGGGAGAGAGGTAATTTGGCGGCCGGACGCGGCGGCGGCCGGCTCTGGCCCAGCCATCGGCGGCCGGGCGCCCTCAATTTGGCCGCGGCGGCCCCGGCCGCCGGCCATGTCCCCGTCCCTTGTTCGGTGAAACAGGGGATCGGGAGGGGGATAAGGCTGTAATGAACCGGGCCGGCTGGGCCGGCTGGTTCAGGCCTTTTGGGCCGTGCAGCATAGGAAGTTTGGACTGGTTTTTGGGCCCTGTAACGGGCCGGGATTAGCATAATTTTTATATGGCTAGAATCTGGGTGAATTCTAGTTTCTGGGGATGATTTTACTTCCCCATTTGAGTGAGTATGGTGAGAGATATTCGAGTCCGAAGTTGAGCCCATGGATTGGTCAGGGTAGAAATTCTAAGGGTCATTTTAATATTCCTTGCTAATCAATTAATTGTGTAAATGATCCTGTAGGTGCTCAGACATCTGACTAGCTGTATATATACCTGTTGGATTGCGTACTGAGGTAAGTAAGCCAGTTATCAGTTTATTAAATAATTTGTTCAGGATATGCGTAGTTAAATTATGAATTGTGATATGAAGAATTGTTATTGGCTAAATTATAAGTAGATGAATACATGGCTGTTTATGTGCTATGATTTCATGTGTGGATGCTATGCATGAGAGATGCAGTTGTTATGCATGAGAGATGCAGTTGTTATGCATGAGAGATGCAGTTGCTATGCATGAGAGATGCAGTTATTATGCATGAGAGATGCAGTTATTATGACATTGATGTGATATATTACATGCAATTGTTCAGTAAGTATAATCCACTGTTTTGCTACATGATTGATGTATTGATGTATTGCATGTGATGTGAGGTACTGTTATGTGTCGCCGCGGTTCTCCTTTATCCTGTCATACCACACACACGTCTAGAGGACGTGTTCTGGTGGATTTCGACATGGCGTGACCCTGGTATCTCGACCTTTTAGTAGGGGGGATGCTTCAAGGGAATGCTTGTTGGTACATTATTGGCGTGACCCTGGTATCTCGACCTTTCGGTAGGGGGGATGCTTTAAGGGAATGCTTGTTGTACATTATTGGCGTGACCCTGGTATCTCGACCTTTTAGTAGGGGGGATGCTTCAAGGGAATGCTTGTTGGTACATTATTGGCGTGACCCTGGTATCTCGACCTTTCGGTAGGGGGGATGCTTTAAGGGAATGCTTGTTGATACATTATTGGCGTGACCCTGGTATCTTGACCTTTCAGTAGGGGATGCTTTAAGGAATGCTGGCTGGTACATTATTGAGATATTGCAGGGCCGTGGGTCACATTTACAGTTACCATTGAGAGTATAAACAGTGGGTTTACTTATAAAGTATAATTGAGCAATTATGGATGCAAATGATTGGTATTATATTCATAAGTGCCGCCGCGGTTCTCCTTTGCTATGGCCATACACATCTAGAGGATGTGCTCAGATGAGGCATTGCAGGGCCGTGGGACACGCATGATATAATACTTACATTGCATAATGGAGTGATTGTGAATGCAAAAGAATGAATTATATTTATATGTGCCGCCGCGGCTCTTCTTTGTTATGGGGCATTGCAGGGCCGTGGGACATATATGATATAATATAACAATTGGAATGCTTTATATGCACTGATAATTTGCTATGATATAATACAACAATGATGAGTGCAAATGATTTGAATTATATTTATATGTGCCACCATGGCTCTCCTTTGTTATGGGGCATTGCAGGGCCTTGGGACACATATGATATAATATAACAATGATGGGTTTACTTACATTGCACATTTGAGTATTGTGAAATGTTTATGCATGCAGATCATTTATATGCTTATTGATTGCTATGCTATGATTTGACTGTATAACGTGGTTTACTTACTGAGTGTAATCTCATAAAAATATTATAATGTTTTTGCTACAGGACCATGAGATTTGAGAATAACATGTTGGAGTGATGGATCTCAACTCAAATAAAATATAGATTTTTTATTGCTATACCAGTGTATGCCCAGACTATTATTGTGGTGTGTAAGGAACCATAGGTTCGTTGGAGCTTCTATGAAGTGGATTCATATGTTGATGTAACCCCTGTAATGCTTATGTGTAGGGCTTGTAGCCCAAATCTTTAGTTAGGGATTGTATTAAAGACATGGACTTGAATGATATTGGTGGTTGCTTTTCTTGAATTCAGTGTCATGTTTCGGGACGCCTTGCGTGCCCGGCACGCGGCGGGTTGTCACCCTAGCCCAAAATTTTTGGGTCTGGGGCGTGACAGCTTTTATGGTATCAGAGCACTAGGTTATGACCCTAGGGACACAGACATATTGACATGATAACACATAGAGAACTTATGGCCCTAGGGACACAGACATATTGACATGATAACATGGAGAGAACATATTTTGATGACATTATACTTAGAGTCACCTGACACTTTAGTTTATGATGATATTAACCACATCTAATTTATCAGAAAATAGTTATGGCTCGCCATACTAGGAGCCAACAGTATGAGGAAGACTCTCTGGCCGGTAATGCTGATCAGCCGGTGGGTCAAGGAACTACTGGAGGTGCGGCCCCTGCCAACCCAGTAGGAGCTGAGCACCAGCGATTCCAGTCCGAGATGCTTCAAGCTCTCTCGGGTATGGCGCAGTCTATGCATGACATGCAGCATCAGAGTGCGCAGCGGAAGCATGGTGGGCCCATAAACCACAGGACCCAGGTTATGATCTTAGGGACATATGCATAATGACACTCTAGGCAAAATACTTGGATGAAATTGAGACAATTATGACTTTCAAGGAATAAACATGTAGTGGAAAATTGCAATTGTTGACTAATATAACTAAACACCATTATGTCCATATTGCAATTGAGTTGATATATGGATCTTGAGGTATTAAATCTGAATTTGAATGTGGATGAATATAATGAATTTTAATTGTAGAACTTACATTATTGATATTGTAAGATTATGAACTCATCTGCTAGTTATAGGGATGATTAATATTGATGATATTTTGGGAATGGAATAGTTAATTACATGTTTGTGATTAATCACAATTGAGTACTTTCTGAATTTGAGTATGGATGGATAAGTATATATAGTGAATTTTACTAAGAGAACTTTTATTATGGATATTGCATGTTCAAAACTGATTGTTAATTGCTAGATGAGATGATGGTTGATATTGATGCTAACAAAATAGTCGAATACATATTACGTCATGATGGACTATTTAGGAAAAGTATAAAATTTTAAATTCTGAGATAATTATTGTTTAAGTTTTGGGAATAGTAGACTTGGAATTAATTTTGGCTATGCATGATCAAATATTTAATTTCAAGGATGAAATTGTAGTGGGATGAGATATTAATATTTGTTTCTGATTTAGTAGTAAAATGAGTAAATTGAATTGGTATTCATTTGTCTCACTCTTCTAATTCAATGATGTAATCATAGAGCTTGGTGGGTTAAGCTGAATTGCTGTCCAACCTTCCACCCTCAAGTAATAGACAACTACAGAAACTAATAAGATTTTAGATGTTATACTGTGAGTAATGAATTTAAGAGGTGCTTGGTATTGTTCTTACCCTTAATGAAATTGCTTATTTATTACCAAGCCAATATTCAAATGGATTCATTTCAATTGTCTACAATATAAGGTATAGATTTCCTTCATATTGAGATGATGTGAGAGCGACAATTTTGAACTGAGCTTGTTTAGCAGCTATGAAAAGTATCATTAATCAAAACAGCTTCATGTAGCTCTGAGTTAATAGAAAAGTTATGTTAATGATCAATAGAAAGATTTGAAATTTCAGGATAAAGATCATTGGAAGTTGTGCTAACCAATAATGTTATGAGGTCCGTTAGAGGAGACTTGAGCCACAAAACATTGGGTCATTTGAAACTTTGATCAAGATAAAGGTAGTGTCTTATAGCTTAACACTGCTTTCATTACTCTTTGGGGTGTTCAATGTGTTTCATACCTTTATGACTGACGAGGTCTATTTCAAACCCCCGTTATGTGTTAGAACTTGAACCAATTTAGCTTAAGAAAGAATTGACCTATGAAGGTCATTTTGTGCACATTGTGGACCACAAGGATTAAGTTCTGAGATGGAGTAGTATTCCTTATGTCAAAGTTCAGCAGAGTAATTATTCTGAGGCAGATTATCTGGGAGTCTAAGGAGAAAATGAGAAAGAAACGTCCATAATTATTTGTATCTTATTTCAGATCAACGATGCATCGATGACGGTGACTTTTGAATGAAATTTAGTTGATTATGAGATAGAAAATTTGGATTTGAATTCTATAAGATGTATATCAAATTTGAGGACAAAATTTTTATAAGGAGGGGAGAATGTAACCCCCCGTAATTATTATGGGGAGAATGTAAACCCCCGGTAATTTAATTAAGGGGAGGATGTTGTGCCGGTACCCGGTTCCTACGAACCAGGTTTAGTTAATTTTAACCCGGTTCATGTGAATCAGGTCGGGGTTGAATTAATGCGTTGAGCAACGCTTCGCTCGCAGCGATGACGCTTTGGTTCTCCAGATCTCATAACCGAAGCGTCTCGCTGCGGCATAAAAGAAGGGTAGGGGGTGCCCTCCCTCCTGGTGCTCAGAGTTCGCGTCCCTCCAGGTAATTCTCTGCTCATCCTCTAGTGCTAGAGAGAGAGAGAGAGGGAGTTGCCATGGGAGTAAGAGGAGAGAGAGAGTATCAAGAGAGAGAGACAGCATAAGAGAGAGAGAGAAAGAGAGCCAGAGAGAGAGAGAGAGAGAGAGAGAGAGAGAGAGCGTGCGTGAGGCAGAGAGAGAGCGAGGGATACTGTGAGAAAATCCGGCCGGTCGACGCTTGGTTCAGGCCCGACGGCGTGCTCGCTGCCGCGCCGGGCCTGAGCCTTGGCCGGCGACCCGCCGGTGCCGGGAGGCGTCCGGTGGGGTGGTGATGAGAGAGAGTGGAGAGAGAGGGCCAATTGGCCCTCCTCTCGCGCGGTGGCGGAAGCCGAACCGGCTTCCGTCGGTTGGTTCGGGCCCGGCGGCGTGCTCGCCGCCTCGCCGGGCCCGAGGCTTGGCCTGTCGCCTCCACCGGCGCCGGGCGTGCATCCGGTGGAGGTCCGGCCGGCCAAGGTGGCCGGCCGTGCCGCCGGCATGATTTGTGCCGCACGGAGGAGTTGAGGGAGTGAGAGAAATTGAGGGGGAGAGAGGTAATTTGGCGGCCGACCGCGGCGGCGGCCGGCTCTGGCCCGGCCACCGGCGGCCGGGCCGCCCTCAATTTGGCCGGCGGCGGCCCCGGCCGCCGGCCATGTCCCCGTCCCCTGTTCGGTGAAACAGGGGATCGGGAGGGGGATAAGGCTGAACCGGGCCGGCTGGGCCGGCCGGTTCAGGCCTTTTGGGCCGTGCAGCATAGGAAGTTTGGGCTGGTTTTTGGGCCCTGTAACGGGCCGGGATTAGAAAAATTTTTATATGGCTAGAATCTTGGGTGAATTCTAGTTTCTGGGGATGATTTTACTTCCCCATTTGGTGTGTATAGTGGAGATATTCGAGCCCAAAGTAGGGCCCGTGGATTAGTCTGGGTAGAAATTCTAAGGGTCATTTTAATATTCCTTGCTAATCAATTAATTGTGTAAATGATCCTGTAGGTGCTCAGACATCTGACTAGCTTATATACCTGTTGGATTGCGTACTGAGGTAAGTAAGCCAGTTATCAGTTTATTAAATAATTGTTCAGGATATGCGTAGTTAAATTGTGAATTGTGATATGAAGAATTGTTATTGGCTAAATTGTAAGTAGATGAATACATGGCTGTTTATGCTATGATGTGTGGATGCTATGCATGAGAGATGCAGTTGTTATGCATGAGAGATGCTATGCATGATGCAGATGCAGTTGTTATGCATGAGAGATGCAGTTGCTATGCATGAGAGATGCAGTTATTATGCATGAGAGATGCAGTTATTATGACATTGATGTGATATATTACATGCAATTGTTCAGTAAGTATAATCCACTGTTTATGCAATGATTGATGTATTGATGTATTGCATGTGATGTGAGGTACTGTTATGTGTCGCCGCGGTTCTCCTTTATCCTGTCATACCACACACACGTCTAGAGGACGTGTTCTGGTGGATTTCGACATGGCGTGACCCTGGTATCTCGACCTTTTAGTAGGGGGGATGCTTAAGGGAATGCTTGTTGGTACATTATTGGCGTGACCCTGGTATCTCGACCTTTCGGTAGGGGGGATGCTTTAAGGGAATGCTTGTTGGTACATTATTGGCGTGACCCTGGTATCTCGACCTTTTAGTAGGGGGGATGCTTAAGGGAATGCTTGTTGGTACATTATTGGCGTGACCCTGGTATCTCGACCTTTCGGTAGGGGGGATGCTTTAAGGGAATGCTTGTTGATACATTATTGGCGTGACCCTGGTATCTTGACCTTTCAGTAGGGGATGCTTTAAGGGAATGCTGGCTGGTACACTATTGAGATATTGCAGGGCCGTGGGTCACATTTACAGTTACCATTGAGAGTATAAACAGTGGGTTTACTTATAAAGTATAATTGAGCGGTTATGGATGCAAATGATTGGTATTATATTCATAAGTGCCGCCGCGGTTCTCCTTTGCTATGGCCATACACATCTAGAGGATGTGCTCAGATGAGGCATTGCAGGGCCGTGGGACACGCATGATATAATACTTACATTGCATAATGGAGTGATTGTGAATGCAAAAGAATGAATTATATTTATATGTGCCGCCGTGGCTCTTCTTTGTTATGGGGCATTGCAGGGCCGTGGGACACATATGATATAATATAACAATTGGAATGCTTTATATGCACTGATAATTTGCTATGATATAATACAACAATGATGAGTGCAAATGATTTGAATTATATTTATATGTGCCACCACGGCTCTCCTTTGTTATGGGGCATTGCAGGGCCTTGGGACACATATGATATAATATAACAATGATGGGTTTACTTACATTGCACATTTGAGTATTTGTGAAATGTTTATGCATGCAGATCATTTATATGCTTATTGATTGCTATGCTATGATTTGACTGTATAACGTGGTTTACTTACTGAGTGTAATCTCATAAAAATATTATAATGTTTTTGCTACAGGACCATGAGATTTGAGAATAACATGTTGGAGTGATGGACCTCAACTCAAATAAAATATAGATTTGTTTTATTGCTATACCAGTGTATGCCCAGACTATATTATGGTGGTGTGTAAGGAACCATAGGTTCGTTGGAGCTTCTATGAAGTGGATTCATATGTTGATGTAACCCCTGTAATGCTTATGTGTAGGGCTTGTAGCCCAAATCTTTAGTTATGGATTGTATTAAAGACATGGACTTGAATGATATATAGGTTGTTGCTTTTCTTGAATTCAGTGTCATGTTTCGGGACGCCTTGCGTGCCCGGCACGCGGCGGGTTGTCACCCTAGCCCAAAAAATTTTTGGGTCTAGGGCGTGAAAGTGGCCCTCCGCGGAAGACCCTTCGATGCTCAAGTCAGGGAGAGGAATCGGCGATCAACAGAAAACGGGGAGGTGATCTCTCCGGGGAGTTTCTCCAAGGGCGGCCGATCGGGAGCTCAGCAAAGGTGGGAGCACCGACGGGCAGCTAGGGGAGAGTGGAAGAGTGAGAGTGAGCGCATACCTGAGGGAATCTGGGAGTGTTACATTTATAGGTTATCACCTGGATCTTGAGCGCCTTCTGGAAGGTTCGAGGGTTGTTAGGATACGGAGATGGATCGAATCAGGCCGTTGTGGGGTCGTTGGGATCCATATCTTGTTTGTTAAGGGATTGACGGCTAGGAGAGCTCCTCGATGGCTTAAGATCTGGTAGGTGCGTAGGTCCCAGGTAGCCGTATTAGGCTCTAGGTCACTTTTCAACATGATTCTTTGCCTGAGATGCTGTTACGATAGGTCTAGGCTCTCCTGCGCCAGGTTCCGCGGGGGTGAGTATCGGATCATGGATCGCTCGGGAAAGACGACCTATGGAGAAGGCCAAGATATGGAAGCTCGGGGGAGTTGAACCGGAGAGAAACGAGCTACGAGAAGCTCGGGGAGCCGCTCCATAGGAGCTCGGAGAGGCCGAGCTATGGAAGCTCGGGGAGAGCCGAGCTGCAGGAAGCTCGGGGAGGCCAAGCTATGGGAGTTCGGAGAGAGCCTAGCTATGGGAGCTCGGGGAGAGCCGAGCTATGGGAGCTCAGGGAGGTCGAGCTATGGAAGCTCGGGGAGAGCCGAGCTATGGGAGCTCGGAGAGGCCGAGCTATGGGAGCTCGGAGAGAGCCGAGCTATGGGAGCTCGGAGAGAGCCGAACTATGGGAGCTCGGAGAGGACCCGAGCCGTAGAAGCTCGGGGAGGCCGAGCTGTGGGAAGCTTGGGGGGAGCCGAGCTATAGGAAGCTCAAGAATATCATGGTGGGCGAAGGGACGGGGTCGGCCTTAGCCTCCTCGCATGAATATCATCGCAATGATGATTTTACCCCCCAACACATGCCCTCCACTCCCTAGTTCGAAGCGTAGGTTCGAGCGTAGGGAGTATAGGCTTAGGTGGCGTGACATGCGTTTGGGTGCGCGTATCCGATTGCCTAAGCAATGATGCCTTAATTAATGCAGCGAGGTCATCATGCCTTCGTGGGTAAGGCTCCTCCAGGGGTGACGGTTGGCGAAACGCCACGTAGCAAATCCCGATTAACGTGGCGTTTGTCGAGGCGGTTCTGGACGCCTCAAGCGAAGCACCTCAACTTCTTAAAACAGCTTCCTTTTTTGGTGAAAAAATGGTTTGCGTAGCCTTCGCGTTTATTTTTATTTTGAGACGTTCAATTTTGTCGCACAAGTTTTTCGAGCGATTAACTTCCTTGGGGAGAAATCGACGATCCATCGATTTTCATGCTTTTTGCCACCCTGCCAGCGCTCTGTCGTTACAGGTAGATCGGTTTTTATTTCACCAAAGTTGATGATACGGCTCTGTGGGGAACATAAAGCTGTCCCGATGCTTTCCGGAAGGCTTTTATGGCATTGGTCTTTCCCCATGCAGGTCGTTTTGGCATACGGCGTACGCACCCGATTACCATTGGAGGATGTTACTTTCGTAGGACGATCTCCTGAACTTGCCAGTTTCCGTAAGATCAGTGGGCAATTTTCTGCGTTTAATAACTGTGATTCGGGATCAAAAAGAAATCTTTGCATGCGTCATGATGCAGGCAATGGGCTCGGCGTGCAGTGGGGCGTTGCTTTCATCCTGGGAGGCCACACGGTGGCATGGGCCAAGTGTTCGAATCTCGGGGCTCCCGGCCTTGATGGCTGTTTTCGGCTTATTTTTGCCTATAAAAAGGGAAGAGGGGTCGTGTTAGACCATCCTCAAAGTTTCCTTCCTCTCTGGAGTTTCTACCATGCGTATTTCCTTGGTGTCGCGAACGGGAGGGTCAAGCTTTCCTTTCATGAGCCCTTTGCCTCGGACAGTTGGGGCGACGAAGGAGCTGCGGGAGAGTGGTTCACCCTTTGGGGCGAGCCCCAGAGATTATATGGAGAGCGCACAGGGAGGGTGCAGAGATCACACGGAGAGCTCACATATGTGCTTCCAGTGTGACCTTTGTGGTTCCCCTTTGGGGACGCACGGTAGGAAGTGCACGTGGGCTCCCCATGGGTTGTGTGAATTTCGCCTCCTCCCCTGGTTTGGATTCCTGGGCTTGCCCGCCTGGGGAATCTTTTGCCACATGGGGAGGGGGCGATGGTGTGCCACCCGCAGGTACCTTGCCTTTGAGTTTGGGCAAGTTGGGCCGGTACACACTCGGTTTGGAGAGCGTTCCGGTGCCAAGGCCCGTGGGCTTCCTACCTACTCGCCCGGGGGGCCTTTCGGTTGGGTGGTTTGGGATAATATCCCATCCACCCTTTCCAATCACTCTGATATCCCGGTTGGGTCACCGGGATATCATTATTTACCGAAGCTGGCCGTAACTATTGGTCCATGTCGCCCGGCTATTATCGGCTCGAGCTGACTGTTTGTGGCTTATCCGGTTCGGCAGTTCGGACGCCAGAGCATCACAGCTGCCCAGGTATGCATTGGAGCAGTTGCCCGAGTTTTGTGCTTATCTTTATTTTATGTATTTCAATGCTCTTGTAACGCCTCTCAGGCATTTGTAATTGGTTTTGATGGCAATGAAATAAAGAGAGTTTTGCTCTGTTTCTCAGTCTCTATTTCTTCTGTGCCAAGTTATTTGTTGTTGGTCATGGGATACAAGGACGTTTCGTTCGTTTCTAGGCGGTGATCCCGCGCTATACGAACTAGTCGAGGCTTGCCAACTGCCATGGCCCAGACGGAGGTTTAGAGGTCGTTCGGTGATAGAATACACTCCTTAACTTGGTCCGAAGCTCGGAGATTCAAGCTTTCGGCTCTATTGGAGTTCGAATGTTTACGGCTCGGCCTTGCCGAGGTCCGGAGAATCTCTTGCTCGGCCCAGCCGAGGCTCGGAGAATCAGTTACTCAACTCAGCCAAGGTTCGGAGATTTTTTGCTCGGCCCAGCCGTGGTTCGAAAAATTTGTTACTCGGCCCAGCCGAGGTTCGGAGAGTTTATTGGTCGGCCTAGCCGAGGTTCGGTGATTTTGTGGCCCTGCCGAGGTTCGAAGATTTTGTAGCTCGGCCCAGCCGAGGTTCGGAGAATTTGTTGCTTGGCCCTGTCGAGGTTCAAGAATTTGTTGCTCGGCCCAGCCGAGGTTCGGAGAATTTGTTACTCGGCCCAGCCGAGGTTCGGAGAGTTTATTGCTCGGCCCAGCCGAGGTTCGGTGATTTTGTTGCTCGGCTTTGCCGAGGTTCGAAGATTTTGTAGCTCGGCCTAGCCGAGGTTCGGAGAATTTGTTGCTTGGCCCTGCCAAGGTTCGGAGGTTTTGTTGCTCGGCCCAGCCGAGGTTTGGAGATTTCGTTGCTCGGCCCAGCCGAGGTTCGGAGAATTTGTTACTCGGCCCAGCCGAGGTTCGGAGAGTTTATTGCTCGGCCCAGCCGAGGTTCGGTGATTTTGTTGCTCGGCCCTGCCAAGGTTCAGAGATTTTGTAGCTCGGCCCAGCCGAGGTTCGGAGGTTTTGTTGCTCGGCCCTGCCGAGGTTCGGAGATTTTGTTGCTCGACCCAGCCGAGGTTCGAAAAATTTGTTACTCGGCCCAGCCGAGGTTCGGTGATTTTGTGGCTCAGCCCTGCCGAGGTTCGGAGATTTTGTAGCTCGGCCCTGCCGAGGTTCGGAGAATTTGTTGCTCGGCCCAGCCGAAGTTCAGAGAATTTGTTACTCGGCCCAGCCGAGGTTCGGAGAGTTTATTGCTCGGCCCAGCCGAGGTTCGGTGATTTTGTGGCTCGACCCTGCCGAGGTTCGGAGATTTTGTAGCTCGGCCCAGCCAAGGTTTGGAGAATTTGTTTCTTGGCCCTACCGAGGTTCGGAGAATTCCTGTTCAAATAGATAACTCGGTCATGCCGAGGATTGGTGAGCAGCACCTGTTTCTTTTCGCAATCTTCGGCAATATAAAGTATGATGATTCATGTTGCGAATTACGAAAACATGTGCTGACAGGAAGGTATAATAAAGTATATCGAAGTGGATTTATAAAGGACATACCCTATTGATAATACTTATGGAGATTGTCCGAGTTCCATGTCCGGGGGATGGACTTCCCGTTCAAGTCTTGCAGCTTGTAAGTTCCTAGTCTGATAATCTCCGCCACTTGGTATGGGCCTTCCCAGTTTGGTGCCAGTTTTCCTTGTTCCAGCAGTTTGGAGACAGAGGCTTTCCGGAGAACAAGATCATCGGGCAGGAAGGCTTTCCCTTTGACTCTGGAGGCGTGGTAGCGGGCCACCCTTTGTTGATAGGCAGCCACTCTGATCCGGGCCTTCTCTCTGACCTCCTCTATCAGGTCGAGGTTGGTGCGGAGCTGTTCGTCGCTAGCTTCCTCTGAGTAGCTTTCCACCCGCAGCGAAGGGAGGCCTATCTCTACGGGATAATGGCCTCCGTGCCGAAGGCCATCGGAATGGAGTTTCGCCTATGGGGACTCTCGGGGTGGTATGGTAGGCCCATAGGACATGGTGCAACTCATCCGCCCACCTGCCTTGGGCTCTGGAAAGACAAGCTTTGATCCCCTGAAGCAGGGTCCTGTTGGTCACTTCGGCTGCTCCGTTGGCTTGCGATGCCCAACCGAGGTGAGGTGGTGATGGATTTCGTGCTCCTCACAGAACTGGAGGAACTTGGGGTTATCGAATTGCTTGCCGTTATAAGTGATTATGGTATGCGGGAGGCCGATCGACAGATGATGGACCTCCATACAAAATTCCTGGCCCGTGCCTCGGTTATTTGTGCAACCGCCTCCGCCTCGACCCATTTTGTGAAGTAGTCGATGGTGACAATAGGAATTTGTTGTCCCGTGGCGAGCGGGAACGGGCCGAGGATGTCCATCCCCTACTTGGCGAAGGGCCAAGCGGAGGATATAGGAACCAGGCCGGCGGAGGGGAGTCTCTGAATGCTTGAGTGTCTCTGGCATGGGTCGCAAGCTCGGACAAGATCGTCTGCATCTTCTGCATAGTCGGCCAGTAGTAACCTTGTCGTAGCACCTTGTGGCATAGGGACCGGCTCCCAGGTGATTGCCGCAAATCCCCTCATGCACTTCACAGAGCATAATCTGCTTCAGATGGGCGGAGGCACCTAAGCAGTGGCATGGAGAAGGATCGTTTGTAGAGATGGTCATCGATCAGCATGTAGTGGGTGGCTTGCAGCTTTAGCTTTCTAGCCTCTCTCCGGTCGGTGGAAGCGACCCTTCTTTGAGGTACTTCAGAATGGGATCGAACCATGATGGTTCGACCTCGACTTGCATTATTCGGTCGGCTTCCGTGATGCTAGGTTTCTCCAGGGTCTCCAGGTGGAACTTTTGTTCAGTGTCCATTGACTCCGTGGTTGCCAATCTTGACAGTAGGTCGGCACGGGCATTCTCGGATCTGGGAATCCGAGTGATCTCAAACTCAAAAAATGGGGAAGCAGGCCCCGTACCTCTTGAAGATATCGAACCATGTTCAGCTCCCAGCCTTAAATTCTCCTCGTACATGCCCAGCCACCAGCTGAGAATCGGTGAAGGCGTTAAGCTTCTCCACCTTCAGGTTGCGGGCGATCCGAGACCGGCTAATAGGCTTCGTACTCAGCTTCGTTGTTGGAGGTTGGGAAGGAGAACCGGACGCCGTATTCAAAGGTCACCCCCTCCGGGCTGGTGAGGACCAGGCCCGCACCGGAGCGACGGGCCTTAGATGACCCGTCGACGTGGAGGAGCCTCCGGGCTCCGGATTTTGGTTCCTCGGGGGAGTTCGGGGCGGAACCATCCTCCGAGATGGTACACTCGAGGAGGAAATCGGCTAGCACTTGAGCTTTGATGGCCGGGCGAGGCTGAAAGTGGATGTCATGCTCGCTTAACTCGACGGCCCATTTGGTCATTCTTCCTGATTCTCAGGGCGGTGGACCACCACCTTGATGGGTTGGTCGGTCAGGACCGTCACAGAATGTACTTGGAGGTACGGTCGTAGCTTCCGAATCGAAGTGATCAAGGTCAACACCATCTTCTCAATTCTGCTGTATCTTGTCTCCGCATCGCGGAGTAGCTTGCTGACATAGTAAATTGGCTTTTGGACCTTGCCTTCTTCTTTGACCAGCACCGAACAGACGGCGCTTTCTGAAACAGCCAGGTACAAGAATAGGGTCTCGCCGGGCTTGGACTACTGAGGAGTGGGGGCGAGCCGAGATATTTCTTGAGATCTTGAAATGATTTCTGGCATTCAGGGGTCCATTGAAAGTTCTTAGCTGACCGGAGGGTTTTGAAGAAGGGGAGGCATCTCCGGCCGAACGCGCTACGAAGCGGTTGAGGGCCGCTATTCTCCCAGTCAGGCGCTGGACCTCTTTAATAGAAGCTGGGGCATCATTTGTTGGAGGGCTTGAATTTTCTGGGGGTTAGCTTCAATACCTCGCTGGGAGACCATGAAGCCGAGAAACTTCCCGGAGTTAACGCCGAAGGCGCATTTGGTTGGATTGAGCCTCATCCCATACTTGCGGAGTGTTGCAAAGCTCTCTGAGAGGTCCTCGACATGCTGCGATGCTTCTTTTGCTTGACCAGCATGTCGTCCACGTACACCTCCATATTCCGGCCGATTTGCTCCTTGAATACTTTGTTGACCAGCCTTTGGTTGGTAGCACCTGCATTTTTAAGACCAAAGGGCATGACACGGTAACAGTAAGTACCTCGGTCGGTTATGAAGGCGGTCTTCTCCTCATCCTCGGGGGCCATCCGGATCTGATTGTAGCCTGAATAGGCATCCATGAATGACAGCATTGATGACCTGAGGTGGCATCCACGAGCTGGTCGATCTGGGGAAGAGGGAAGCTGTCCTTCGGGCAGGCTTTGTTAAGGTCGGTGAAGTCGATGCAGATCCTCCACTTGCCGTTCGACTTCTTTACCATGACGACGTTTGATAGCAGCTTGGATAATTTACCTCCCGGACGAAGTTC
>UESW01001830.1:80358-91948 GCA_900491605.1 Calamus simplicifolius
AGCCTTGGCTGTCGTCCACGACGGCCACATGCAGCCATGTTGGCCCCTCCTTGCATGGAGAGGGATGTTCATAGTAACGTGGCACGGGGGATGAGGAGGCCAGGGGGAGAGACTCCCGACTCCACGGATAGTTCCAACCATTCCCGAGTCCGGCCAGAGGTTCCCAAGATGGATCGAGACTCTCGGCTCCAGCCTTATCCCGGCTATCGATGCCAGCATCAGCGCGACCGGCACCAGCTTCAGTCGACGACCCTAGCCCAACACTGGCTCCAGATCGGGACCAACACCAACGTCGGCTGCCGAAACTAGAGTCGGCTACCGATGCCATGTGTCCTCGGGCCTCAACTCACGACTGCCGATGCCAGTGCTGGCTCCCAACTCTAGATCATAACTCTCTCTCTCTACTGCACTATGGAGATGGGTCCCCAGCATCATTTCAGAGAAGAGCTGGTCATCAATCGACTCCAGGCTCTATCCCGACTCCGTCTTGGTTGCTGACTCCACGGCCTAGCTACCAACACTGACTCAACGTCTTCTCCCAACTCCACAGAGGCTCTTAGCAACCGACTCCAAGCCTTCTGCCGACGCTAGTGTCAGCTGCTTCCTCCTTACTAAGCTCACGGAGAAATCTAGAAGAACAGGCTACATACATGTCATGTGCCAGGTGTAGAGATATCACTGAAGTATTGTGCTCGGAACCTACTCAAGGCTAAGATCTACCTCCATGGGAGAGAAAGGGAGGACATCCACGCGATCCACCACCTTTTGTCTCACTTCACCTATAATGAGGCTGATATGGGAAAGACTACCAACGGCCACATTATGGCCCCCGCATGCCTGGCTCCATCACTGTCCACACAGGACAATGGAAGGGTGGTATGGGGGACACATCTGGCAAACGCCATAACGGTCGCCCATGTCCTACAACAGTCTACAACAGTTGTCCAAATCAAGCAGTATCTGCCAACCATACAGCCACCCATATTTGATGGAGCATAACCTGCAGCTCTAACAAATCACATGGAGGCCAGCCCCGCTGTGCTGCCCCATCATTAATGCTCTGACAAGTGATCATGCCCTAAGATTGGCAGGCTCTAAGTACTAATAAAATGGGTAAAGGATCCCTGACCAAGTAACTCAACACACAACTCCTAAACACTCATACGCTCACAGAGAGTACCTCTCTAAGTCTCTCTCTCTCTCATTCGAGCTTTCTCAAGCTCACGGTTGTTGCTTAGAGCACTAACATTAGCGTCGAAGGGTTCCCACCGAAATCTTCGATCTCTAAGACTTTTTGCAGGTTTCTAAGCACGAAAAGCTCGCCGAAAGATCCTTGGCTCACTAAAGAAGATGATCGGACACTCGCAGATGCTCGAGGGGGGTGATTTGGCGACAATAGCTTGGCGCGCCAGATAGGGGGGTAGAGCATGGATCGTCAGCGATGCTAGCATGCATATTCTCAACCCTTTTTAGATCAAAAAAGATGGTGATGACAAGAGCCAAAGTAGCTTTCGCCAGTCATGCTGGGGGGGCACCCTCAATGAGCTAAGCAACAGGAGGCTAGCTCTCTGCTCCACCATCGTCACCACTTCAAGCCACTCAAGCGGATCAGCTCGCCGCCATCGCTCAACAAGACCAAACATTGGTGGCAGCTGTCCAGAGGTTACAAGAGCAATATTTCATGGCCGCACAACAGTTGCTACTCAGGTCAGCCATCATTATACTGGCATGAGATCTCTCCAGCAAGAGATTCACCGCCATTAGGCTCATCAGCAACTTCAAGCTCAAGCTCATCAACGAGAGCATCTACAAGCTCTTCAGCAAGATCTCCATCAAGCTCACCAACGAGTACCATAGTCATGAAGCCCTCTAAGCAAGGGCACCTACACTTTTCAAGTTCAGTCAACATGATTCCCTAGGGGGTAGACCACCAGCAGGCTGAGGTATCCAAATTAGTAGAAGAAGATAAATTCCTCCAAAGACATTTCACAATGACCACCTCTACTTGGCCAACGGTCTCGGCTTCAGCCTTTGCCACTCGGCCCTATTTGCAATAGCCTCGGTGATGCCGCCGACTCCACCTATCAATTGTAAGGCCATAAGCTGCATTCTCTCTAATGCCTACGGTGCATAAGGTGACCATAAGGATTAACTGGGTCCAAATGATCGCTAGCTGGCCTCAATTAACGCCCAACCAGTTGAATAGGCCGCGATGATGACAAGTGTCTCAGGCAAGGGAAGGTTATGGACTCAGCCACGATCCTTTTCTCCCTGGCCCATGATGGTCTCCCTTCTTAAAGTTGACAGTGAGAACCCCAAGAGGACGTGCCATGATTACACTCTCTAGCCTCCTGCATGCATGCATGCCATGGAAACCACATTACTCTCCTGGGCTCCCTGCGTACAAGCACAAATACAATGGCAACGTGGCAGATAGGCATGAGAGGCGAGAACAAGGGACTCCAACTCCTAGCTCTATTCCAATGCCCGAGTCTGCTCTGACTTCTCCCCTGTAGGTGCCCCGATCCAGCACCGGGTTACTGGATCCCACTCCGCCATCTCGGTCCTCTCCAGGCTGCCAGCTTTATTCTCAGCTTTAGCATTCAACCCAATCGTGGTCTCTCCTGACTATCTTTCATGCAGACTCCTCCTAGAGCACGTATGTCTAGAAGGATGAGTCGAGAAGATGGGTATGCAAGGAAATAAGAGTGCTACAAAAGCTAAGTACTCTATGCCTAGACAAAGTATTTTCTTTCATTGATACTTAAAAATGTCATACAGGGAAGTTGACCTAAGTCAGGTTACATCAAAATATAAAGAAAAAGGACTCCGATTATGGTTATATCCCAGCGACCCTCGGGTCACCCTCTGGGATTCAAAAGGCTCCCGAGCATGGTTCCATCCCAGCGACTCTCGGGTTACCCTTTAGGATTCAAAAGGCTCTCCAGCATGGTCATAGCACCCTCGGGTCACCCTTCGAGGTTCAAAAGGCTTCCTAGCATGGTCATAGCACCCTCGGATCACCCTTCGGGTTCAAAAGGCTTCTGAGCATGGTCTCATCCCAGCGACTCTCGGGTCACCCTTCGGGGTTCAAAAGGCTCTCGAGCATGGTCTCATCCTAGCGACTCTCGGATCATCCTTCGGGGTTAAAGGCTCCCGAGCATGGTCCCATCCCAGCGACTCTCGGGTTACCCTCCGGGGTTCAAAAGGCTTCCGAGCATGGTCATAGCACCCTCGAGTCATCCTCTGGGGTTCAAAAGACTTCCGAGCATGGTCCCATCCTAGTAACTCTCGGGTCACCCTTTGGGGTTAAAGGCTCCCAAGCATGGTCCCATTCCAGTGACTCTCGGGTCACCCCCAGGGTTCAAAAGGCTTTCAAGCATGATCCCATCCCAGTGACTCTCGGATCACCCTCCGGAGTTTAAAAGGTTCCCAAGCATAGTCCCATCCCAGCACTCTCAGATCATCCTCCGGGGTTCAAAAGGCTTCCAAACATGCTCACAGCACCCTCGGGTCACCCTTTCGGGTTCAAAAGGCTCTCGACAGCCTCAACGGCATCATCACAACCTTAATTCTGCCTTAGCGGCTCAATTCTGCCTTAGCAGCCAATGGCCAACTAGGTAAGATCTTTACTCAAATTATGCACTTGTAACAGACAGCAACAAGTCACCATCGGCAAGCCAATTAGAAGACCAAGTCAACTCACAGCAAGAAAGATCAACTTCCCAGCTCACAGTTGATGGGTATCCGCTTTCAGACCCTGCGTCGGAAGAGGATTACTGGTTGCCTTCAGCCAATCAAAGATAACCAACTTACCTCCAACTTTGCTTAAAGTTTCTTGAGCAATCAAGTGCACAGCTTCATGCAGACGTGGTCACAAGTCCACACAAGGCAATACAAAAAAAAAAAATCATCCACTCGGAAGAAATCATAAACAAAGCTAGCATGAAAAGACAGGCGTAAAGATAAAGAATTCTACACTCTTTTCACTTGGCGAATGCAAGGCACATGGTCGCACAAGCTCAGAAGTGTGGGGGGCATCTGATGGGGCCAATAGACCCCATGAATAATGATTATCGCACTCAGGCTGGACCTCTTAGTCGGCCTCGGCATCGGCTTCTACTTAGTCCCGACAGTTGATGTCAGCCTTCCCTACTAGATCAGTCGGCCTCAGACATGGCTTACTCTCACTCCTCGAGCAATCAGCAAAGGCCAAGGAGCCACTCTCGAAAAGAATATCGTACTCTAGAATCGATCTCTTCTTCTACGGTGACCCAGCACGTTATAATATTGTTTTCACCTCGGCTCAAGCCAGCCAAAAGAAACCAAAAGCCAAGGTGTGCTGACAATGGTGTAAATGACCTTTGAGGATGCTAACAAGATTCATTGAAATCAACAATCCCCCCTGCCATCAGTCAAAAAGGAATCATTTATGGTATCTAAAGAGGGGAGAGCGTCATCTCAGCGTACACCATAACCTCTCCCACTACTTGGTGGTCTGCTCCGATGGCATTCCTAAGTGCTCCAAGGCTTTCTGGTGCTTCACGTTGCATGAAGCATAGAAGTGCTTTGGAGCCAAGGCCACACATGCATGTGCATTACGTTGCATGAGGCCATGATGTGTTCTATAATTAATGCTCTGGATGGAGGAACAGAGCCAGCCCAACTCCAGGCTTTGCCTTCTGCCCCAGCAAGCGGTCCTACTCTCAGCTCCAACCCCAACACCGATGGTTGTTCCGACTGTCTCGACCATCCCGTCCCAGCTCCCAAAGTTAGCCATCCGAGCTTCTCCTGGACTCTGGTTTCGAGGCCAAGGTGGAGGTCAACAAGAGAGGAAGCTCTAAGGACACGGCTCCCGAAAACAGCGGACCACCCAGGAGGACCTCGGATTTGGCCACCGCCTCCGACTCTCCATGCGTCCCAACTCTCCCCCGAGCTTTCGGTTTTGGACAACGGCCTCTGGGTCCCTCCTAGCCCTTCGTGCCTGTCAGCTCCCGACTCTACTCGAGGGGAGGGCCACGATCTGCTCTGATGGTTCCGCCCCATTCCCTCTCTCCCTCTCTCCCTCTACTTCTCTATGCTGCACCCCAGGGATAACCGAGTCCAGAACCTTTCAAAGGACAAGCCATGATGTCATGTGCAAGGTACTTCACCACCCTGCTTCTGGGTAATTGGGAGCCTTACCCATCCATCAGCCTCGGCTCCTCTAGCATCGAAGGAGGCTTCTCTCGATAGTGGGACCGACTCCAGCTCCCTATCCTGGCCGACTCCGACTCTACGGGCTCAGCATCGACTCCCTCGACTCCCTGCTGCCGTCTCCGACTCCCTCGGCTCCCTACTATCGATGCCCACTCCGCGGACTCGGCACCGATTCCCTTGGCTCCCTACTGCCGACTCTAAGCCTTCCCCCTATTGCTTCCCCCATCATCCTAACTCTACGGATAGACTCAATGTCGTCCCAGCCACAGACTCCCGACAGCGGACTCTCGGCCACAGACGACTCTTGGCCACGACCGACTCTCGAGTCCAGCATCGTCCCAGCCATAGACTCCCGACGACAGCGGACTCTCGGCCATGGCCAACTCCCAAGTCCAGCATTGTCTCGGCCGTCCCTGACCACTCCAGCCTCAGCTGCCAACTCCAGACCCAGCGGTCGGCACCCGATGGCCAACTCTCGAGTCTAGCATCGTCTCGACCGTCCCCAATCGACTCCAGCCTCGGCTGATGACTTCGGACCTAGCGGTCGGCACCCAACGGCCGACTCTTGAGTCCAGCATTGTCTGGGCCATCCCCGATCGACTCCAACCTTGGCTACCTTCCACGACGGCCACATGCAGCCATGTTGGCCCCTCCTTGCATGGAGAGGGATGTTCATAGTAACGTGGAATGGGGGATGAGGAGGCCAGGGGGAGAGACTCCCGACTCCATGGATAGTTCCAGCCATTCCCGAGTCCAGCCAGAGGTTCCCAAGACTGGATCGAGACTCTCGCTCCAGCCTTATCCCGGATGTCGATGCCAGCATCAGCACGACCGGCACCAGCTTCGGTCAACGACCCCAGCCCAATGCTGGCTCCAGATAGCGACCGACACCAACATTGGCTGCCGACACCAAAGTCAGCTACCGATGCCATGTGTCCTTAGGCCCTAGCTCCTAACTACCGATGCAGTGTCGACTCCCGACTCTAGATCACAATCTCTCTCTCTACCGCACTATGGGGATGGGTCCTATTGGGGGTAAAATCGTCATTGCATTGATATCCGTGCGAGGCGGCTAAGGCTAACTTCCTCCTGCCGCCTCTCTCCGGGCCTCCGTAGCTCGGCCTCCTCCGGGCTTCCTTAGCTCGGCCTCCTCCGGGCTTCCCTAGCTCGACCTCCTCCGGGCTTCCCTAGCTCGGCTTCCTCCGGGCTTCCGTAGCTCGGCCTCCTCCGGGCTTCCCTAGCTCGGCCTCCTCCGGGCTTCCGTAGCTCGGCCTCCTCCGGGCTTCCCTAGCTCGGCCTCCTCCGGGCCTCCCTAGCTCGGCCTCCTCCGGGCTTCCCTAGCTCGGCCTCCTCCGGGCTTCCGTAGCTCGGCCTCCTCCGGGCTTCCCTAGTTCGGCCTCCTCCGGGCTTTCGTAGCTCGCTTATCCAGCGATCCACACCTCGACGTCTACCTCCGCGGAACCTGACGCGGGAGAGCTTAAACTTACCCGAGCAGCTCCTTAGGCAAGGAATCATATCTAGACGTGGCCTAAGACCTATTGAAACCGCCCCAGGTCTACTCACCCAGATCCCAAGACATCAAAGAGCTCTCCCAGCCGTCGATCCCTTAACAGACAAGGTGTGGATTCTAACGGCCCCACAACGGCCTGATTCTGTCTACCCCCGTATCGTAACAACCTCAGAACCTTCCAGAAGATGCTCAAGTCCCAGGTGACAGTCTATAAGTATCAGATTAACAGATTCCCTCAGGTACGCGAGCTCTGTACGCACACCTCCACTCTCACTCTCCTCCCCTTTTTGGAGCCTCCGATTGGCCACCCCCGGAGAGGTCTCCCGGAGAGATCCACCTCCTCATTATCTGGTTGATCGCCGATTCCTTCCCCACTGACTTGAGCGTCGGAGGGTCTTCCGCGGAGGACCACCCCAGCGTCCCTCCGCGTGTGGGCTTCTTTTGCAGGTCCGCCGCACCCCCTCTTCCCGGAGATCGACCGCGCCCGAGTCGGAGGACGGATCCCGGCGGCAACAGATTGGCGCTAGAGGAAGGGCCTCAAGTCCCATCAAAACTTGAAAGAAGGAGACAAGGATCTTAATCCGGAGAAGAACCTCTCTGATGGCCAACCGGAAGAGAGGAGCAACCTCTGATGCTCAAGATCAGGTCGCCTCCCAGAGGCCTGATCCGACGGCGCCACAGCGCCACAACCCCCGCCTGTCGAGACTCCGTCGCCGCCTGCCATTCCGGTGACCCAGGACCAGTTTGCTACGCTGGTCCAGCAAGTCCAGGCTCTTACCCACCTGGTCCAGGAGCGTCTTGCGCCTCCTCCTGCTTCACATCCCCAGAAAAACGGCGACTTCTTCTTCGCCGGCAACCTCCTCCTCTGATCCGCATGAATCAGCGGATCCCCCACATCGCCCCAAGGGGGGACAAACCGGTCCCTCGAACCGGTTACGATAGAGATCCTCCCAGATCTCGGCGAGCCCGCTCCCTCTCTCCGGCGACGTCTCACCATGATTCGACGCCATCCTTGCGGTTCTCGCGCCCAGCTCCTCCTCTAGCCGGTGAGGAGGAGATCCGCCGTCAGATCCAAGAAATGCGTCAGGAGCTGGACGCCGCCAAGCAGATCCATCTGCCCAGCCCAAAGCAGAGCAGGGCATCCCTTTCTCTAAGGGGATCATGGAGGAAGTGATTCCCTCCCACGTTAAGCTGCCAACCGTCGAGCCCTATCACGGCTCCACTGATCCGGACGACCATCTCAGCAGCTTCCGGTCAATAATGATGTTCCACGGAGCATCTGATGCGATCCTCTGCCGAGCCTTCCCATCCACCCTCAGAGGATCCGCCCGAACCTGGTTCAACGCCTTGAAACCGGGTTCCATTGATTCATTCGACGAGCTGAGCCACCTTTTTATTGGCCAGTTCGTCAGCAGCCGCCGCCACCGACGGAGATCCGACTCCCTCTCCGAAGTCAAGCAAAGAGAGGGGGAGTCCTTGAGAAATTATCTTGGCCGTTTCAACAAGGCCATGTTGGAGGTGGACCACCTTAATCATGAGGTGGCTATGTCCGCCCTAGCGGGGGGAGTTTCAAAGGAGAGCGACTTCTATTTGGCAATGGAAGTCAGCTACCCCCCATGTCTGTCTGATATGATGGCCCTTGCGGACAAATACGCTCGGGTCGAGGAGTCGCGGAGAGTGGCCCGCGCTGAGCAGGCAAGGAAGAAGCAAGAGCCCAAAGCTCCCGACAGACACCGCCCTGCCCGTCGGCCAAGTCCGCCTCGCCGCCAAGAGTCCCTCCGCTGCCGCCAAGGAATCGCTCCCGGAGTCCCCCAGGCGATTCGATCGCTACACTCCGCTGACTGTGCCCCGGGCGCAGATCCTCATGGAGATAGAGCGCCAGCTTCCCCGACCAGTACCTCTCCGAGGGAACCCAACCCGAAGAGATCCCGCCAAGTACTGCCGCTACCATAGGGAGCATGGTCATGACACTGAAGAATGCTGGCAGCTGAAGAATGAGATCGAGAGACTGATTCGGCGGGGACGGTTGGACCAGTTCAGAAGAGCACCTGAGCCGCCACAAGGAGGTGATCGCCAGCCCGAGCTCCCACAACTCCCTCCTCCACCAAATCCGCCCGTGGTTGGCCGTATCAACATGATTGAGAGGCCGGCGGATCGAGCTCCAGGGGCAACGGTGATGCACCGGTGCCAAAGAAGGCGCGCACGGGCGAACTTTCCTTTTCTGATGATGATCTTCTTGGGATACAGCTTCCCCATGATGACGCACTTGTTGTATCCCTTAACTTGAACAATTATGATGTAAGCCGAATCCTGGTCGATAGTGGAAGCTCGGTAAACGTTTTGTACCTCGGTGTGTTTGCCAGGATGAAATTGCTCATGGAAAACCTTCGAGCCGTGGATTCCACCCTGATGGGATTCACCGGCGACGTCATCATCCCAGAAGGAATCGTCACCCTGACGGTCCGCGCAGGAACCTGGCCCCTCGTAACCATTGTACAGACCGACTTCTTAGTGACCGACCTCAGGTCCCCATACAACGCCATATTCGGCAGGCCCGGCTGATGTCCCTTAAGGCGGTTGTCTCTATCCCACATCTGTCTATGAAGTTCCCCACCGAGCAAGGAGTTGGAGTGGTTCGGGGAAGTCAGGCCATGGCTCGGCAATGTTTCGTCACGAGCCTTCAGTCCAGAATTCCCGAGGTTGACGGGCTAGACGCTCGTGAGGACTTCGCCGAACAACGGGGGGAACCGGCGGAAGAACTGGAAGAAGTACCGCTAGACGAAGCTCGGCCCGACCGAACCATAAGGATCGGGTCGCTACTCGAAGGAGAGCCTCGTCGCGAGCTGATCAGATTCCTCCAAAGCAATGCGGACATCTTCGCCTGGACCGCCTCCGACATGCCAGGGATTAACCCCGAGGTCCTCGTCCATCGCCTCAATGTGGACGAGATGCACAGGCCTGTTAAGCAGAAGAAGAGAAGCTTCGCCCCAGAACGGCAAAAAGCCATTGAAGAGGAGGTCGACAAACTCATCAAAGCCAATTTTGTCCGAGAGGTGAATTATCCAAGTTGGTTGTCAAATGTCGTCATGGTGAAAAGTCGAATGGCAAATGGAGGATCTGCATCGACTTCACCGACCTCAACAAGGCATGCCCAAAGGATAGCTTCCCCCTCCCTCGGATCGACCAGCTCGTGGACGCCACCTCAGGCCACCAAATGCTGTCATTCATGGATGCCTATTCGGGCTACAATCAGATCCGGATGGCCCCCGAAGATGAAGAAAAGACCGCCTTCATAACCGACCGAGGTACCTACTGTTACCGAGTTATGCCTTTCGGTCTTAAAAATGCAGGAGCGACCTACCAGCGGCTGGTCAACAAGGTGTTCAAGGAGCAAATCGGCCGGAACATGGAGGTGTACGTGGATGATATGCTGGTCAAAAGCAAGGAAGCGCTGCGGCATGTTGAGGACCTCGCGGAGAGCTTTGCCACGCTGCGCAAATATGGAATGAAGCTCAACCCAACCAAGTGTGCCTTCGGCGTCAATTCCGGGAAATTCCTCGGCTTCATGGTCTCCCAGCGGGGTATCGAGGCTAACCCTCAGAAGATTCAAGCTCTCCAACAAATGGCGCCCCCAGCGTCTATTAAGGAGGTCCAGCGCTTAACCGGGAGGATAGCGGCCCTTAACCGCTTCGTGGCTCGGTCAGCCGAGAGATGCCTCCCCTTCTTCAAAACTCTCCGATCGGCCAAAAATTTCCAGTGGACTCCTGAGTGCCAGAAATCATTTCAAGATCTCAAGAAGTACCTCGGCTCGCCTCCACTTCTCAGTAGTCCGATCCCGGGGAGACTTATTTCTGTACCTGGCCGTTTCGAGGGCGCAGTTTGCTCGGTGCTAGTCAAAGAAGAAAGCAAAATCCAGAGGCCGATCTACTATGTGAGTAGGCTGCTCCGCGATGCGGAGACGAGGTACACCAGGATTGAGAAAATAGTGCTGGCTTTGATCACCTCAGTCCGGAAGCTACGGCCTTATTTCAAGCACATTCAGTGACGGTCCTCACCGATCAACCCATCAAGGCGGTGGTCCACCGTCCAGAAACATCGGGGAGATGACCAAATGGGCCGTCGAACTAAGCGAGCATGACATACATTTTCAACCTCGCCCGGCCATCAAAGCCCAAGTGCTGGCCGATTTCCTCCTCGAGTGTACCATCCCAGAAGACGGCTCTACCCCAGAAAATCCCGAAGGACCAAAGCCTGAAGCTCGGTGGCTCCTTCACGTCGATGGGTCGTCCAATGCCCATCACTCCGGTGCGGGTCTAGTCCTCACCAGCCCAGAGGGAATGATCTTCGAATATGGCGTCCGATTCTCCTTCCCGGCTTCCAACAACGAAGCCGAGTACGAGGCCCTGTTAGCTGGTCTCCGGATCGCCCGCAACCTGAAGGTGGAAAAGCTTAACGCCTTCACCGACTCTCAGCTGGTGGCCGGCCATGTGCGGGGAGAGTTTGAAGCCCGAGAACCCAACATGATCCGATATCTCCAAGAGGTGCGCGGCCTACTTCCCCATTTTGCCGAGTTTGAAATTATTCAAATTCCTAGATCGGAAAACGCCCGTGCCGACCTACTCTCCCGATTGGCAACCGCGGAGACGATGGATGCTGAAAAAATTCCATCTGGAGACTCTGGAAAAGCCGAGTATCATGGAAGCCGATCGGGTGATGCAAATCGAGGCCGAACCATCCTGGTTCGACCCTATCCTCAACTATCTCAAAGAAGGGTCGCTCCCATCCGACCGAAGAGAGGCCAGGAAATTGAAGCTGCAGGCGACCCACTATGTATTGATTGACAGCCAACTTTACAAGCGGTCTTTTTCTATGCCGCTGCTC
>UESW01001830.1:100669-199010 GCA_900491605.1 Calamus simplicifolius
TCCATTTGGCTACCGACTCCATGGCCCCTGGCTACCGACACCGGACTCAACGTCTTCTCCCGACTCCACAAAGGCTCTTGGCAACCGACTCCGAGCCTTCTACCGACACCACGTTGGCTGTTTCCTCCTCACTAAGCTCAAGGAGAAATCTAGAAGAACAGGCTACGTGCATGTCATGTGCCAGGTGTAGAGATACCACTAAAGTATTGTGCTTGGAACCTACTCAAGGCCGAGATCTACCTCCAAGGGAAGAAAGGAGGACATCCACTCGATCCACCACCCTTTGTCTCACTTCACCTATGATGAGGCTGATGTGGGAAAGACTACCAATGGCTACATTACAGCCCTTACGTGCCTGGCTCCATCATGTCCGCACAGGACAACGGAAGGGTAGCAGTTGGAACACTGGCAAACGTTGTAACGATCGCCCATGCCCTACAACTGCCTGTAATAGTTCCAAATCAAGCAGTACCTGCCAACCATATAACCATCCATATTTGACAGGACATAACCTGCAGCTCTGATAATCACATGGAGGCCAGCCCCACTGTGCTGCCCCCATCATCAATGCTCTGACAAGTGATCATGCCCCAAGACTGGTAGGCTAAGCATCATAAAATGGATAAGAGGACCCCCAACAAGGTAACTCAACACACAACTCCTAAATGCTCATCGCTCACAGAGCACCTCTCTAAGTCTCTCTCTCTCATCAGCTTCCTTAAGCTCACGGCTGTTGCCTAGAGCACTAACTTGAGCGTCAGAGGGTTCCATCAGATTCTTCAATCTTTAAAACTTTTTGCAGGTTCCAAGCGCAAAAAGCTCACCGAAAGATCCTTGTCTCTTCTTCGTAGAAGCTCGCCGAGATCCTTGGCTCGAAGAAGACGACCGAACGCTCGTGGATGCTCGAGGGGGATGATTTGGTGATAACACATATTATTCTGCATATCTAGTTGCAGGATTCAAGTATCTTTCCAAAAAAATGAATTCAAAATTATTATAAATCTCAAGCCTTGCAATCCCAAAATAAAATAAAATCCCATTAGAAAGCAAGCCAAAATTCTTTGAAATATCTAGAGGAATCCAGCATCACCAATATAAGTACTTGACCTCTCCAGCACTTCAAAGAGGCCCAACAAACACTAATTCCCAAGCCCTATAATAAAAAACGGATGGGAAAACAAAATTAGAGAGAACCACAAAGGACGTACCTTCTGCCACAGTACTCCCAAAACCCAGCAGCAATGCCATCATCTAGAATGAGACGGAGGTGGCCGGAGGCTGCTCAAACCATGGAAGTGGGAAGGAGAGACGGCCATCACGGAGTGATGGAAGAGACTCGAAGGGATGACTGGGCTCTATCGGAAGCCAGGAAGGCAAAATTTACCTCACGAGAAACTAGTCCGTCGGGCGACCGACGTCTTTGGATCGATTTCGGAGACATAGTTTAAAGTTATAACTTTTACTTTACAAGGTTTTTCTGCAAAATTTGCTATATCGCGAATTTTCAAACGCGTGCTAAGCTTGATGGCATACAATTTTATAGCCTTTTTATTTTTATAGGGTCTTACTTGCAATAAGTTTCTGAGGAATTTTCACTTTCCATAATCATATGAAATATGCAGTTAGTTTTGAGCTATTTTGCCACTTCAAACCTTCCTTTCCAACCGGATAACATATGGCAGGATTAAGCCAATACATCGCTAAAATTGTAAATATTATAAAGCTACTATATAGATATATATATTATATATATAATGCATAATATTAAAGTTTAGATTTCTTTGAATCTTAAAAAAAAAGTTAGATGTTGCCAACCTTGGATAACATGATTACAATCCTGTATGGTAATAAAATACAATAAACTCGGGAATGTCAGATTGCACTAGACCCAAGTAAGAATTAGATATCGACCAAACTGAAAAATAAAAAAAGAGGGTTTTTTAGTATAACTTGTTTCTACATATTGCACATTCACTTGTATGCAAACTTTTATATATTTTTTCTAACATAAAAAGGTTATAGTTTAGATAGTTTATTGAGTTGGCTTATAGGCAGGACAAAAAATTTTAGATTCTTTGGCTTTTTTTTTTTTAATCTCCTTCCCGGTTAGTGTAGAGATCTAGATATAAAGGCATGTAGGCCTATAGTTGAATGTCTAACATATGGTAAAAAATTCTAAAATCACACCAAAAGTTGTCTAGCTAAAAATAAAGATAATATTTGTATTCCTTGAACTTAAACAAATGTCTAAAATCTATCTCATTCATGATTAATATGGATTTAAACAAAGCAAGTATAATCTCTCACGTACCAAAGGGACGAATGTCTCGTAACTTTGATTAGTTTCGTAAAACCATTCATGACTCATAATTTTTTTTACATATAATTTTTCACTTATCTATAACACTTAAATATTTTATAAAAAATTAACTATTTTTTAATGTTTTCATAATATATTCCACTTTGATTAGTTTCATGAAAGCATTCGTGACTCAAATTTAAATCTTTATAAAAGTTTTTTTTAATGTTTTTGCAATATAATCCACTTTGAATTTGATAAAAACGTAGTTCTTTTGAAGTACAGATTCATGTATGCCATTAGATCCCCCTATCAAAGTCATTAGTTTTTTTTTTTCTTTTTTTAATGAAAGCTACATTAGTGAAAGATTCATTGAATATCAAAATGAGGCAGGATCAAAAGCAAGCCTATTGCATCCATACAAAAGACTTAAAAAACCTAGGCCATCGGCACTCCTACATATTTCCCATTGTTGATTGGAAGCAATAGATTTGTATTGGCAGAATTTTAATGCCATAGGTGTACAATCTACTTGGCATATCAAATAGAACATCTATTTGATTAATTTTGCCTTTGGCTTTTTTTCAAAGAAAAAAAATATGATCTTTTGATCCTGTAGGAGTATTGCCTCCTTTGAGGCATTTAGAAGACCAAATGGATTCTACATTTTAGAGAAATTTGCTTTCTTACCTATCGATAAGTTCATTCTGAGATGTAGAATACTTGCAAATTAAAAGACTATGATTCATTCCACATTTTTCTACTTTGTGAAGTTATTCACATCAATAGCATCAAGAGCGGTGAAAGTACCACCTAATGACTTGCAGTGGATCCCTGAACTCACTCATGAGTGACCAAATAATTTCACTCTTAGACTTGACTACAACAGAAAAGATTCATGTGACATTTGAAATCATTGTCACCCTTTAATTGGTAGGTAGCCTGCAGTATATGTTGCTAGTGTAGTGCAGGGTACTCTTCTCAAATTTCTACGGATATCGATATCAATCAATTGAAAAATGATGGTTCCAATGTCTTTGCTCAAAAAATAGATTTCATTGTCATCACTTTCTCCCTGCACATGAAAATCAACAATAGTCAATGTCATTCCTCTGAATAGCATATAAGAAGCCAAATCCAAGAGTGCCAAATTCTAATAGTTTGGGAGCATATTCTACCTAATGATGTCAAACCCTTATGGATAGAAATCACACTAGTTTTAGATGGTAGAGCTGCAGATCATGATTATCAAATAAACAAGTGATTACATTTTACGAGCACCTTCACTGACATAACAATATCTAATCCTTCATGTTAAGGAGAAAAGGAGTTTCTGGTTCCTCTTTTTATGTGTCAGGAATTTAGGCAGGGGTCATGGCTCCATATCATGGCCAGATTGACTTTCTTGAAGTAGGGGAATGATAGACAATAACATGAAAAGAACACTAAAGCAAATACTGATTAGATTATGTTAGGTCTAGGAAGGATGGTAAAAAAATATGCGAAGGAAGCATAGTGAAAAGGAAGAATAGAGCCATATTGTCTTTTTTTAAGCAAGAATGTGTTCATAATGTCAGTGAAAACTGCCTAAAAGTTTCGGCTCTGCACTGCATAAAGTGATCCTAGTGTGCGTTTGTGCACATGCTTACATGTGTGTGTGTTTGTGTATGTGAGTGAGAGAGAGAGAGAGAATTAGTGAAATGGGATTTATAGGCAATTTCAATTTCCATTTCAGAATACAAAGTGTCACAACAAAGAGAAGTAGGACATCATGCTGATGTAAAGGGACACTGGGCACCACAGAAAAATGAGTACGCATGAAATGCTAACCATAATTTCCCTGGCTTTACTTTTACCTTTCTGGAACTATGATTTGTGAGAAGCTTGGCGGATGTGCTGATTATGCTTCTCTAGCAGTTCCTCAATCTTACATGACTGACGTAGTAGAGACCCAGATAACTCCACTCTTTGTCCTTGATCCTTGTAATCCTGAGATTTTTTTTTTTTTTTTTCAAGCAGATGGTCAAATCACTAGCTAAATAGACAGTATAGTAGAAAAAAGGTAAATTAACTGCACACTACCAGGATGTTGTGCTTAGATAATTTTGCATCTCTCTTGTTAAGTGCATCTGATAATTCCCAAGATGGTAGGAATCAAAGGAATCTAATAAGTCTGGCTTTCCTGGATTTGACCATCGGTTCATAATCATGTGTTTTGCAATCCCATATGCTCTGGAATTTCTGGTTGTGACCATTCTGTGAGCCTCTCATCCTTTGCAATATCATATGACTTGTAACTATTAAAATTCAAATATGGTGCATGTCTAACATATCCATCAGCTTGTCCTTTCAGGTTGGAAGGATTTTTTGTTCGCGAGATATCGGAATGATCTAGTGCATGAGATGTGTGGCTTCTTGAGCTGGATTTGAAATGAGATTTGATGTATGAATGGTCTTCTTTTGGTTTCTTTCTCCACGTAAAGCCACTAGAGGCAGGCACCTACAAGGGAACAGGGAGAAGAACATCTTTCTGGTAGGTCTGCTTTGCATATGGAGCCTCATCTGGAGGATTAATTGTTGGTACTGGCTGCAGATCTATGAGCAGTCTGGTGTCACCATTAACTCTTGGATCTCTCTTTGCACCACCATATTATTGCCTCCATTTGCTTTCGATGAGTCCTGCAGGAACAAAATACTTCTGATCCCTGTGTCATATAACTCTCAAAGAGAGAGAGAGAGAGAGAGAGAGAGAGAGAGACTTTGGCAAGACACTGTTCTATCTAACCCGTTTGATTCTTGTGAAGTTCTACACGTTCTTGAAGGGTTTCTTGTGGCTTCTATCCCACGTGGCTTACCACCAAACTTTCTCCTTAAAAAAAAAAATTCCCAAAAGACCTATTAAACTCTACAAAACAATTATCTAATAATGGTATCAGATATGATTGATTGCATTTCCTTTACTGACTTGCAAGGTTGGAAAATAAGGGCAACTTTGGCTTTGACAGTTGTCACAGCCTTAGTAGGTTTACAAGTCTCTGGATACATTAATAACTACCAATTGAAATTTATAATATTTAAAAATCTTTTAACTGGTTAACTTCATATTGGGGCTCATTTAATTGTTTAATATAAAAAGAACAAAAGAAAGTTTCTGGTTTTGTAACCAAGGAAGCAAAATATTTTAAATCATATCTTTGGATAAGATGTAAGTTGGGAGCACTCAACACTAGAATTTCAGAATTTGAACTCCTGAGTCACTTTTTTTTAGTTCAAGAGTTGAAAACCTTGCAAGTTCAGAAATTTAGTGGTCTCAAGATACATTGTCTATATTCACCTTTTTCAAATTCAACCAGGTCCAGGATACATTATCTATATTTACCTTTTCAAATTCAACCGCTTTGGCTTTAAAATTCACACCAAGTAAAATTTTTAAAACTATATCTAAAGGATCTGAAGCTTGCTGTCAACTTTGTTGGCCTCCTTATATAAGTTCTCATCATGTTATTAGCTTCATTAAATAGTTATTGATCTTCCACCATTCTCATTAATTGCTTTCTTTACAAGACATTTGATCTCAACCGAATCATCGTCTGAATCATCATAGATATCCACTTGCGCATCCATGCCAAGAGTCATTGGCTAGTATGCCAATTTATACATGATTAATTTAAATAGATAGAGAAGGGAGGTAATTCAAGAGAGCAGACCTTTGAAGATCCCCTTTAAAGAATCTTCCTAGGTCTCTAACAAAATAATATACTTTGATTTCATTCTCCTTACATTCATAGTCATATACATAAACATACATATTTACAATGATAAAATCAACATCTTAATGACAACATATACAAAATAAACATTAAAGTAATTACCTATAACACATCAATAATCGCTAATTTTAAAATATATTTCAAATTTTAAAAAAGGTACACATAATAGGTTATTAGAAGGGCAACAAGGAGTTTGAAAACATGGCAACAAGAGAGTTATGAAGTCAAGATGACAATGAGATTGGGGTGTATTAAAAATAGTGATTTTCCATTATGACTTTTGCAAGGGTTTATGAATCATTCTAATCTCTCTCTACCACTGGAATTGTAATACCCCAATGCATGAATTGTCCTACATCGGATAGGGAAGAATAATTTAAGAAGTCATTTGGTTAATCACGGCGATAGGATCATTAGTAATAGGATCAACGGTAATAGGATCACCAATATCTATCATCACCTTATTTGATATGAGATATTTCAGTAATCAAAGATCATCAGAAACTATAAATCATTGTATTTGGTATACCTTGGGAATGAAAGGTCACCATGCTACAATACTAATAATACCCTGAAAACTTATTTGCATAATATATTTTATCTATTATATAATAATATTATTATATATTATAAAAATACAATAATAGCAACATATTTATATAATAATATTTATATAATATTAATGATAGTACATTATATATTATTATAATAATTAATAATATATAATCATAATATTATATTATTAAAAGATTAATATTATCATATATAATGATTATTATTATATAATTTATATATATGAAAATAATAAAATATAATACATTATATAATATATGGAGAGATTGACACTACTAGAGAAGTATGATTTACCGAGGGATTTTACCGAGGGAAAAAATCCCTCGCAATTTCGAGGGATTTTCTGATAAAAAAATATAAACAATAAAATTTTTTGATAAAAAATATTTTCTCACAAAAGCCGTTGCAAAATTAATTTTTCGAGAGATTTTTCGAAGGATATTTTTATAATAAATGGCTTATTTGTAAAAAAATTGATAAAAACATTCCTCGGAAAATCCCTTGAAAATTAATTTTGCGAGGGATATGCCGAGGAATTTGTTTTTCGTTAATGAGTTCTTAATAAAATTTTTGATGAAAAAAATCCCTCGGAAACTCCCTTGCAAAATTAATTTGCGAGGGATTTTCCGAGGGATTTTTTGATGATTTTATGAGGAATTTTTCAAGGGATATTTCTATAATAAATGGTTTATTTGTAAAAAAAATTGGTAAAACAATCCCTCGGAAAATCCCTCCCTCGAGGGATTGCGAGGGATTTTCTGAGGGATTTTTATTTATGATGAAAAAAATCTTTCAAAAAATTCCTCGCAAAATTAATTTCCAAGGGATTTTCCGATGGCTTTTTTTTTAATTTTTTAACAAATAAGTCATTTATTAAAGAAATATCCCTCGGCAAATCCCTCGGAATTTAATTTCGCGAGGGCTTTTCCAAGGGATATTTTTCATGATAAATTTTGTTAATAACTCATAAATGAAAAACAAATCCCTCGCAAAATTAATTTTTGAGGAATTTTTTATTAATTTTGGTGAGAAATTTTTTGAGGGATATTTCTTTAATAAATGGCTTATTTGTTAAAAAAATTGGAAAAAAACATCCCTCGACAAATCCCTCGGAATTTAATTTTGCGAGGTATTTTCCGAGGGATATTTTTTATGATAAATTTTGTTAATAACTCATAATGAAAACAAATCCCTTGAAAAAACCCTCACAAAATTAATTTCCGAGAGATATTTTTTTCAATTTTTTGCAAGGGATTTTTTTGAGGGATATTTCTTTAATAAATGGTTTATTTGTTAAAAAAATTGAAAAAAAAATCCCTCGGCAAATCCCTCGGAATTTAATTTCGCGAGGGCTTTTCCAAGGGATATTTTTCATGAAAATTTTGTTAATAACTCATAAATGAAAAATAAATCCCTCGAAAAATCCCTCAAAAAATTATTTCCGAGGAATTTTTTATTAATTTTTTGCGAGAAATTTTTCGAGGGATATTTCTTTAATAAATGGCTTATTTGTTAAAAAAATTAAAAAAATCCCTCGGAAAATCCCTCGGAAATTAATTATGCGAGGGAGTTTCCGAGGGATTTTTTCATGATAAATTTTTTTAATAACTCATAAATGAAAAACAAATCCCTCAGAAATCCTTCGCAAAATTAATTTTCGAGGGATTTTTCAAGAGATTTTTTATCAATTTTTTGCGAGGGATTTTTCGAGGGATATTTCTTTAATAAATGGCTTATTTGTTAAAAAAATTAGAAAAACATCCCTCGGCAAATCCCTTGGAATTTAATTTTGCGAGGGCGTTTCCGAGTCATGATAAATTTTGTTAATAACTCATAAATGAAAAACAAATCCCTCGCAAAATCCCTCGCAAAATTAATTTTTGAGGGATTTTTTTCTAATTTTTTGCGAGAGATTTTTTGAGGGATATTTCTTTAATAAATGGCTTATTTGTTAAAAAAATTGGAAAATAAAATCTCTCGACAAATCCCTCAGAAATTAAGTTTGCGAAGGATTTTCTGAGGGATATTTTTTATGATAAATTTTGTTAATAACTCATAAATGAAAAACAAATCCCTCGGACAATCTCTCGCAAAATTAATTTTTGAGAGATTTTTCGATGGATTTTTTAATCAATTTTTTGCAAGAGATTTTTGAGGGATATTTCTTTAATAAATGGCTTATTTGTTAAAAAAATTGGAAATAAAAATCCCTCGGACAAACCCTCGCAAAATTAATTTTCGAGGGATTTTTTGAGGGATTTTTTTATGATAAATTTTGTTAATAATTCATAAATGAAAAACAAATCCCTTAGAAAATCCCTCGCAAAGTAATTACCGAGGGATTATTCGAGGGATTTTTTATCAATTCTTTATGAGGGAATTTCCGAGGGATAGTTCTTTAATAAATGGCTTATTTGTTAAAAAATTGAAAAAAAAATCTCTTGAAAAATCACTCGAAAATTAATTGTGATTTTTATGATAAATTTTGTTAATAACTCATAAATGAAAAATAAATCCCTCGGAAAATCCCTCGCAAAATTAATTTTTTAGGTATTTTCCGAGGGATTTTTTATCAATTTTTTTGTGAGAGATTTTCCAAGGGATATTTCTTTAATAAATGGCTTATTTGTTAAAAAAATTGGAAATAAAAATCTCTCGAACAATCCCTTGCAAAATTAATTTCCGAGGGATTTTTTATGATAAATTTTGTTAATAACTCATAAATGAAAAACAAATCCCTCGGAAAATCCTTGCAAAAGTAATTTCTGAGGGATTTTTCGAGGGATGTTTTTATCAATTCTTTGCGAGGGATTTTCCGAGGGATAGTTCTTTAATAAATGGCTTATTTGTTAAAAAAATTAAAAAAACAAATCCCTCAAAAATTTCTTGGAAATTAATTGTGCGAGGGAGTTCCGAGGGATTTTTTTCATGATAAATTTTGTTAATAACTCATAAATGAAAAACAAATCCTTCGAAAAATCCCTCGCAAAATTAATTTCCGAGGGATTTTCCGAGGGATTTTTTTATCAATTTTTTGCGATGAATTTTCTGAGGAATATTTCTTTAATAAATGGCTTATTTGTTAAAAAAATTGGAAATAAAAATCCCTCGAAAATCCTTCGCAAAATTAAGTTCCGAGGGATTTTTGAGGGATTTTTATTTATGATGAAAAAAATCCCTTGGAAAATCCCTCGCAAAATTAATTTTCGAGGGATTTTCCAATGGATTTTTTTATCGATTTTTTGCGAGGGATTTTTTGAGGGATATTTCTTTAATAAATGTCTTATTTGTTAAAAAAATTAAAAAAATAATTTCTTGAAAAATCCCTCAAAAATTAATTTATCAAATTTATGATATACTTAAAAAAGGCATGCTTTCATTAATAATACTAATTTTTAAAATAATTAAAGGATTAATTTTTAAAACAAAATCCTTTACTTTAAATAAGTTTTATCATGACAGCTTCTATGATAAGACTAAAACAAATTAGCCTTTAACTAAATATGTTGATATAATTATGTGTTGGTGATTGATCTATTAGCCAAGTTTGAAGGAGACTATCTTTGACTTAATAAGAAAATATGCCAAATGATACCATGTACTAGTGATTGCTTTAGTATCTATGCTTGAAAGAAAAATTGCTCTTGCACACATGAGATGCCTTTATGCACATATGTGTCAATAATGAGTCCACTAGCTTAGTTGGAAAGAAAACATAATTTTTAGTGAATAACATGTTCATACACATACATCTGCCCATTATCATCTCTCTGGTTCGACCTAAAAGGAAACATACTTTGATGTGTGAAAACACATTGATGTATGCTAGTGGTAAGCATCGATGAACTTGTCTTGAAAGGAACTTATTCATGATTACACATAGTCAATGGTCTATTCCAGTGGCTAAGTCTTAATTATAGTTAGACTTGAGAGAGTGAACAGTGAACACATGCCCCAATTTCAAATTAATTTATAAATCATACAATAATTTCACAAGATCCATAAACGTACTTTCACAAATAAGTTTAGATACATCAATTCATAATACAAATACTTATGTCTAGTCAATCAATATGATTTTTAATGTATTATAATTCATCATCAAGTCTAAGTAAAACATGTTATTCTGGATCCATAATTTTTTTAAAAAAATCTATGTAAGATAGGCATAAATAATTCCCATGAAACAAAAAAAATCTTATTTTAGTATTTTTTAAAAATAAATTTATAATAGGTAGATGAAGAAGTTGAAGGAAAGGAAGAAGAATAATAAGAAGAATCATGCATTCGATTGCGGTCGATCAGTGTAACGACACGGGCCCACAGGCTTGTTTCGTTACAAGAAAGTAAGACGGACAAGGTCCACACCGACTTGGGCTACCACATCCCAAAAGGGATCCAATTGATACTTGTCCATTTTTCTTAACTGGTTATAAACTACTCAACCAACTCTCAATTTCTCGATGTGAGACTATTGAGAGGGGCATCACAATCTACTCCCCTTACAGAGACAAAGTCCTTGTCGCCAGGGGCAACCACGAGGCAGGTAGGGATCTAGAGGTGACCCTCACAGGTTAAGAGGTGGCTCCCATCCCCCATAGATATAGCACTTTACCCTGTGTGGCACTTAGATCCTGCACTTCTGGCTGGTGCATGGCTCTGATACCATATTGTAAAGATCCGGGCCCACGGGCCCGTTTCATTACAAAAAGCAAGACGGACAATGTCCACATCAACTTGGGCCACCACAGCCCAAAAGGGATCCAATTGGTGCTTGTCCATCTTCCTTAACTGGTTATAAACCATTAAACCAACTCTCAATTTCCCTTTAGGACTATTGGGAGGGGCATCACAATTGGGCTTCCCACTTCACACTTGTGGTTCTATTAGCATTAATGAGCATGCGACAAGATTGGTATTGATATATTAGTGGGTTATCTTCTTTAATGCTCAATTTTACTTTTTTGTATCTCTCATCAAGATTGATGTTGGTTGAAATCTTGCATGCCAGTAGTTATGATTGAATTAGTTTTCTGTAAATAATTAAAATAATATTTTATTTAAAAAATAATTTTTAAAAATATTATTAAAAATCCTTAGAATTGATTGTTGCTATTTGATTTTGCATTCAACCTTCCTCCATGGATCCACGGATTTATCCATGTATGTCTACTGAAAATAATACAATAGAACGGTAGCAAATTTCAATATATTATTGCTATAAAATATATACCATACATAATGTGTTATAATAATATAAAATATAATATAAGAATAGTAAAAATTAAATAGTATAGAAATATTATTTTGAATATCATTACCATTAATATTAATAGTAATATAAAATAAAATTATAATTTTATAAGTATTATATATATATATATATATAGTTGAATAGTTATAAATTATTTAATTTATTTTTTGTTAATAACTTTTATAATTGTTTATTAACTTAAAAAATTATAAATAATTAGAAGCCTTTTAATAATTTGAATAATGGCGGTAGATTAAAAAACCGCCTTAGCGGTTCAGGAAAAATTTTAGCAGCGAGGGCGCCTTTTCAAAAAACTGGCCCACCCGACTCCCAGACTTCTTCGGTTCTTTCACCTCTGCCCTAACTCCCGACTTCCCTCACTCTCCCCTAACACCCGAGGAAAGCCGCCCACCGTCGCCTCCTCCCGTCTTCCCCCCTCCTTCGGCCTCTGTTCTCCGTCGAAGCCGCAGAGGAGGTCTACACCCAGGCCGCTCCCTGGGAAGACTACGAGGAGCCCCCAGTCTCATTCCCAAATTCCAGGGTCGGGCACCCATGGCCGGAGTGGACGAAGCTGGTGACCATCGCCTCCTCCCGTCTACTCATCATCACCACGAATAACCCAGCTAGCGCTTGTACCTATCAACTATACCACCCCAAAGGCTTAATTAAGAGGGACAATATTGGAGCTCCTCATGTCCTCAAAGACCAAAGACAGGCGCATCACCTCCTTCGGACTTGTTTCAATGGTGTCAATGCTCGATCTGGTAGCTCCATCCCTCCCCTCTCAAGTTCAAAATCCAATTTCTTAAAGATTATTGGCCATTAATTTCCACATCATTTTACCATTTTCATGCAGAAATATGAAACACAAGCTGTATCAGGGTAGGTCTTAGCAAGTGAAATTGAATCCATCCACAATTGCAAAAGAAGAAGAGCAGCAGCCGTTACAAAAAGAAGCATCAAATGGCTAAGTTTGATGCTTCTTTTTGTAACGGCGGTCATCTGTTTCTGCACGACTTTCTTTTCTTTGATTCAAATTCACTACTTATTAAGACCAACCTGATATAGGAGTTCTTCTGTATTTGTCTCCATAAATGGTCTCAAAGATGCTATGGCAATTTGATTTGGTAAAAACCTATCTCCCATAGAGCTTTTTTGCTCTCTTGTAGCCACCATTTACAAAGAAAAAGGAAAAATTTTTCTTAGTTGCCCCTTTGATTGGATTTCTGCTCATGCTTTGGGTTTGTTCAGGAGAGGGCCCACCTCAGATTCTAAGCGATTCTGATTAGTTCTCGATTTTGGGAGCTTTAACCTATCCAGAAAATGTTGAAAACCAAAATGACTAACCCAACTTAGAGTGGGTTGGTTCAGATGAGTTGTTTGGTATACCACAAATAAAAGGAAAATTAAATTTTATCAAGATAACATTTTGATTCTGTGTAAGAAAGTCATTATTATTGAGTAGTGAACGATGACCAATACAAACCAACAAAATAACACATAATCTATGCACCAACAAAGCTAATATAAATTTCCATTATGCAATTTTGGAGAGTAATCATTAGTACTTGTCTTTCTGAGTTTTTCACCAGAGTGATGTTGGCATATCACCTATTGAAGGCTAAATTTGCTAGTAACCTTTGCATACTGTGAAATATTATTACCGTTGTAGAGGGAGAGGTCACCTTGCACTTTAAGCTGCCTCTAGAATATATAGTTTTGAAAATTGAACAAATGCATCACTGTATGGTCTGTTTGAATATATTAGCTACTTTGAGAAGTATCAGCTCAATCAAATCACTGTATGCCGAAGGAGTGTATGCACAAATTCCCAATGACAATTACACCATATGGTGCACAATTTTATCGCAGGTCAGACCTTATCTTTGTCATGGAGTGCACTTGCTGCTGCCTCATAGGTGTTGCATTTCAAGTTTGTGTTAGTAGAGTGCCATATTCCAGACCTCACTTTGTGTTTGATGAACGGTTATCTCCTCCCCTCCGGTCTATGTATGCAAATTCTACTATTCTAGAATCTTTTGCTTGTGATGTTGCACAATTGTGCCATGCCAGTTTGTGCTGGTGTGAGTTGGCTTTGCCAACCAACCATGCTCAACTTCATCAATCAACAGACCTGATACTAGGAGGCACCATCTATCTTTTTTCTGCTCTTATTATCGTTGGGATTTCCATCTAAGCAGATTTATTAGCCAATAACACTGTAATTCTAGGTCTTGTGCTCTGGCTCTCCTATTGCACTTTTTATTTATAGACAGTATTATTCTGCTTTTAGCAATTGGCATCTTGGCACTCGTGTGGGTATATTGTCATGTCACAAAATTCCATTACTATTGGATTGACTATCAGATATGGTATGTGCATTTATTAAAATAATCTATGCTGTCTGTGATGCTTTTCATTTTTTTTAGTGTGTTCATTGTGTAAGAGTGTATGTAATGAAGTTTACACATGCATACCTAGTCATGTGTGGACTCATACTTGCCATTGTGTTCACGTGCATGTGCCTGAGCCTGTGGGTGCATGCGTGCACTAATGGGTGGTGGTGGTCTGTGTGGCTGCCTGTGCTGACATGTGTGTTTGTGAGTGTGTATGGTTGTTTGAGTTCTTAATTTGATCCTTATGTCTTTTTTCATCATTTTTTTTTCATTCCTAATACCCCTAATCAAGGTATGTTGTACTGTTTGATACACCACTGGGCGCACTAATTATACTGACAGTGTTAGAATTTTATCGGTATACTTTTTGGTAGAGACGATGAACCAAGCCCCTCATCATTACTTGTCTCCACATTAGTATATTATTTTATAATCTTTCACATATTGGCATGGTATATTTGCAGTCTTTCTAAAATTTTTCGTTCATGTAGTTCTATTTATGGGTGAATTTGGACGTACCGCAAAATCTTGATATTTCATGGTTTTTGCATGTTTTTGAAATTATTAATCAAGATTTTGAAATTATTACCTTCAGTTTTCTCCATTTTTGAGCTTTCACTTCTTAACAACCAAACGTCTCCTAAAGATTCTCTGCTTTTAAAATCCAAAAATTTCAGATTCATGAAGGAGATAAAATCATGATGTTCCATTCTTATGGTGGATTCTTAAAGATAATCAGGGATTCTTAAAAATAACTAGGAACTCTTAAAAAGATTCTAAAGAAATCTCATAAATGCTCCTTGTAGCATCTAATTTATGTCTAGCATTGTGCTCTTCTCCCAAGCATCCTACTTTTCCCCCATTCTTGTTTGTCCTGGATTTTGTGGATGTTGGTGTGGATGTATGTGTTTGTTTGCTAGTTTTTATAAGTTTATGTTTGTGAGAGAATCTCTCTCTGAGAATGCAACTGTGTTATATGGTAAAAGCTGCAGGTTTACCTGAAGAAGTTTGACTTTGTCATGTGAATTATCAACTCCCTGGGAGCCATGAGGTGCTGGGTCAAATTTGTCCTGCTTGTTTATTACGGTAGGCTTTGTAGTTCCATCTATGGCTGTAAATCTTGCATTTCCCTTCAGCTTTTTCTGAATACTGGTGATCATTTCTTCCTTCCTCAGAAGGTTGGCCCCTAAGTGGAAAATCTCATTTGTCAGCTTCAGCTTTTTCTGAATACTGTGTTATGAAAATCTCAACCTCAGAAGTGAGAATTCTGACCATCGAATCATTTTCATCTTCTAAATGCCTCAGTTCATTTAGTTGCTTCATTGATTTCTCTGCATCTACCCCTATAGAGACAAGTTTTCCATCAAGCATATCTGCTTCAAAGTAGCTGCCTTGTAACAACATCTCATTTTCTTTAGCCAACATCTTTGATTCATCTGCCAAATTTTCTTTTTGTGCCTAAGGTCTTTTCATCCTGATTGATCAAGAAAGAAGGTAACAAGCTACTGAAAAAAATCCAAAACTCCACCAGACTTGAATGGTTATAATTTTTGTCTGGTTATAATTGATCAAGAAAGAAGGTAACAAGCTTGTCTGGTTATAATTTTTGTCCTTTTTTCTGTAAGATGTGTTGTTTGGTTATAATTTTTTTAAAATCTGATGGATAACTACTTCCACTGTCACCTGCAGCCATGTATGATAATCTGGGCAATCAAGCTGGGGTGCAGAGACCTCCAATAAATCCTCAACCAAACCCATTTGGCAATGCATTCTATGGAGCTGGATCTCGGCTTATCAGAGGTGGCCTGGGGGCATATGGAGAGAAATTCTTGGGTTCAAGTTCTAAATTTATGCAAAGCAATGTATAGAATATGTAAACAGAGAATGAATGTTAGTACATGCATTGTAGAATATTAGTCAATAGCCTCCCTTTTGCACTGAATTATTTGCATGCATTATAAATAATAATAAACATGCCATTATATTTTCTAACTTTTGGCCTCAAATGTAACAGATTAGCAAGTATTTCTCCAATCCTCAGTATTATTTTCAAGTAAATCAGCAGTATGTGAGGAATAAGTTGAAAGTGGTCCTATTTCCATTCCTGCACGGTAAATTTACTGCTTTATTTTTTAGCTTGACTTTCCTAATTAATCGCTTCTCTTTATTATTAATAAGCTTATGGAACTAATTTATGTTTTTGCTATATTCTGTTTTATCCAGGGTCACTGGACCAGGATAACCGGGCCAGTTGGAGGTAGGCTTTCATACAAACCTCCAGTTTATGATATAAATGCCCCATATCTATACATTCCTTTCATGGCCTTTGGCACCTACATTATTCTCGCAGGCTTCTCATTTGGTCTTATGGGAAAGTAAGTTGTGTATTCTGGCCTCACCTTACATCTTAGCAATAACAGTTACTGATCATACTTGAGTCTCTTGTAGGTTCAGTCCAGAAGCTTTGAGTTTTTCACAAGGGGATTGGCTGGGTGGTTTATGGAGTACTTAAAAATCCTTTTATTGAATGACTCCCTGAGTTAATCTGGTTCATGAATCATGCAAACTATTTATGAGTATTTCAGGAACTGCATGTGTGGATTCATATATTGGTTTATTATTCCAAAATTTGGCTGTTGATGTTAATGTAGGTGTCATCATTTCTTTTTACAGTTTCTCTCTTCTTTTAGTTCTTGAACTCTTCCCTGGCCTATTGATTTGTGAATATAAAACTGTGACCATTCACCACCAGCTGATTGTGGCTTCTATGGTACTGTTGTCTTTTTTAAAATGCTTTAAAGCTTCCCCCTTCCCCCTAAAGCTGTGGCTGCTGTTGCTGCGATGACTGCAAAGAATGGGAGAATTGAGGTACATCATTTAAAACAGAAATTACTAAATGATTGTAATAAGTTCAGCTTTGCAATAAATTATCCCTCGGTTACTGCAACTCATCATAGTAAAAACAGAAACAGAATGTACAAGAAAAGGCTAACAGCATTGAATATTCAAAACCATGTTATTATTTCATCCAAGTCTTAGGCCAAAGAAGTGTGAGATTTTCCTCACGACATGATGTTTTAGCATGCAGAGAGCTTGTTGCAGGATTATGAAATAAATAAATAGTACCCACCAAGCAAGTAGTAACCAATTCACTACTTTTGCAGCCTCTATCAAGTCAAGTCCAGTTCTCCTACATATTGCTTCCCTGTTGACTTCTTATTGCCTACCTTACTTTTGTTTTTTGTTAGATCTATCTTAAAGATGTTTCCATATTCAATTGGCTTATGTGAGTGCCTTTAAACATATGCATTTATTAGGTTCATATCTCTTTATTTATGTTTTATTTATGTTATTAAATTCTAATTTGGTAATATCTTTTTCTTTACATATTATGAAATTCAACACAAAGTTGAACCGCCCATCTACATTAGATGAGCTCTTCAGACACACCCATCAAAAAAAAAGGATGGCAATCAGTGGTTAATAAAAAGGCAGAGACATACATGTAAGTATTTAAAAAACTCTACTTTAATTCATATATTTATACTATTTGTATGTTTAACTAATTGTGTCTAATATCTTTTACAGACTAATTTTATACAAAAATGGCAAGAGATGGAATCAAGTCAAAGCTCAACTGGAGAGGATGGTGTGGAATCATCACAGCAGCAGCCTCAGCCCTCCATGATGCATATATGGAAAGAGACAGGTGGGGTAAATAAGGGACGAATTTATGGACTTGGATCCCAGGCTAGCTTGCTGACATGCTCATCTTTTAGCCGCACATCTTCATGAGTTCCTGAGGAGTGGATTCAGGAGCAAGAAAGGATCTATAATATGTTTGAGACTGTTTCTGCCCGCAATGAGGAGTTAGCTGTCCGAAATGAGGGTTGGCTACCCGAAATGAGGAGTTAGCAAATCAGAACCGTTAATTAGCATATCAAAACAATGAGCTATCTGCTCGGATTTTCTGTACCGAGGAGTTTATACATCTTATGATGAAAAAGATGCTGGTTAATCCATCTACAGTTTCAGCACCATCTCCGGCTGCTGCCTCTGCAAATAATGATGATTGCGATGTCGATAATGATGATGATGATCATGAGGAGGAGGATTTATAATTTCTTTTTTCTATAATTGGAATGATACTTGTTTGTGATACTTTTTTTTTTTTTTGTTATGAAACTTTGGATGTAATGACACTTGTACAACTTTTTTGAACATGTTTGTTATTAACTTGTTATGAACTTGGATACGATGAACTTGCTATAAATTTTTTTGAGCTTGTTATGAGTTTGTTATGAACCATATATAATCAGGTATATGATGAAACTTTGGATATGATGAAACTTGTTGATAATTTGTATATATAATCAGGTATATTTAAAAAAAAGGTCATTTTGTGAGGGATTGTTCCTTCGAATATTTATTTAGCGAGGAATAATTTTCTCAGAAATAAAGAAAAGCTATTTAAAAAAATTCAAAATATCCCTCGAAAAATCCTTTGGAATTTTTTTTTGAAAATTCCCTTGGAAATTCCTTAGAAAATCCCTCGAAAAATCCCTCGTAAATTACCAAAATTCCCTAAAAAATTTTCCCTCTGAAACTCCCTCGGAAAACCCCTCGAAAATTTTCCCTCGGAAAATCCCTCGGAAAAGTTTCCTCGGAAAATCCCTCGAAACATTTCCCTCGAAAAATTCCTTAGAAAAGTTCCCTCGGAATATCCCCAGAAAATCCCTCGAAATAGTTCCCTCGAAAAATCCATCAGAAATTTTCAAGGGATAAATTTTGTCGAAAAATCCCTCGAAATAAATTCCCTCTGAAAAAGTCCTCGGAAAAATTTTTCGGGTTTTTCTGCGACCATTTATCCGTCGGAAATCCGTCGGAAATATAAATTTCGACAGATTTTTTTCTTTTTCCCTCGCAAAATGCATCGCAAATGACCATTTTTCTTGTAGTGTGATAAATATAGGAACAAAGTTGTTCCAATCTTTTTGGTGAAGATCTCCAACATTACGATGATCCACAATCCAACCCCCTTGATTGGATAGGCATTGGATTAGTAACCATATCTAGCCATATCTAGCCACACTCCAGCCCGCGGAGGCAAACAAAACGAGCCATGCTCCAGCTTGCAGTGGCAATCATATTTAGCCGCTCTCCAACCTGCAGTAGCAAACATATCGAGCTATGCTCCAGCCAGTGGCAACAACTATATCTGGTTGCACTTTAGGCTATGGTGGCAAACCAAAATGAGCCGTGCTCTAACCCATGATAACAACCATTTCTAATGAGTAATCCAATGCCACCACCGTCCATTCTATTACTTATTCCAGTTGTTTAACAATTGAAATTTTGTTCTTAATTACATGAGCATGTAGGCCAACGTACTTTATATATAGTCTATATCATAAGTCATATCAGGCACAAGGCATGCACATATAATTAATAATCATGCATAATTTAAGCATTTTTTATCATAATTATTTTACTACGTATTCAACATTATATCACTAACATGTGCAATATTACTACTTGTATGTTCATACCATCGTCATAATAAATTCACACATAATTAACATCATATCACAACATATGTATTGTCATATCATATATGTTCCTACCATAATAATATACATCATAATAAATTTCTATAAATGATCATCAGAATATCCCTAACACATGTATCATCCACCATTCAATGCTCATACCAACATGCACTTATGCAATCACGTACGAAAATTCTTATTTGCATCTTAGTAAATCCAAACTTACTTCCTGAATGCTTTGATTGCTATCTATCTACAGATAGCCTGCCTTCAAATTTTTTTATTTCATGCGTAGCTCCCAAATGGCCTATCGCAGCATGACCACAAGGTTTCTGTCAATGAGTCTGGCACCTCCTCCTTATGTTGATACATACATGGATTGCTTTCACCGATGACAACTGTGATGCATCATGCTCACTCGATCCAGCTTTTTGTGAAAACATGGTGCAGCTCATCTTAGAGGAAAAAGGGGCACCGAAAAGATCTGCTTTTCCGTTCGACTAAGTCATCACAGCATGCTTATATAGTGAATTTTAAAGAGAGGTCTTAGAATTTTTTTCCCTCCTCCGTTGACACCTAGTTATGTGCTCTAGGCCTTCTTTGCATTAATTTTGCCAGTTGTCATATTTATAATCATCATGATTATTTACTCATTGATCATCAATTACAATTTATCATTACAATCAAGCTGTTTCTTGGTCTCTTCCTGCTCTTGTTTTTGCAGTAATTTTATTCTTTGAAAAACTTATGCTTATTTCTCTTCTTGCTTGCAGATTGAAGAATATTTTTCTTAATAACATAAAGAATAAAATTAGAGCTCAAACTTGAAGTTCTTGAAAGCGCATCGTATTTGGATGGATCTTCTCAGCATTTTCAAGTTGATTTTCTACAGACCAAACCACTCTGCCATATCAATGCCGACACTGCGTGCTATTTATGCATCGAGTGTTTTGATGCTTACATGCATATAAATTATTTTAGTAGACTTTTGACAAACTTTGAATTAAAAAAATTGAAATTATTAGTATATTCAATTTGTATGTGAGATAATTCGGTAGGCTTTATATTCACTATTGGAAGGAATATGTTTTAATTTTCTGCTATTTCATTGTATCTGAAAAATTTCCTGTACGGCCTCAAAATGTCCCACACAAGTAGCTTATTCAAGTGGATCGCTTAGATCCATATATAAATCATAATTTGCTTCCATTTGTAGCTTATAGGAATCCCTATCCAATACTAGTTCATTACATCTTAAAGGATCATTCTTAGTCTCCACATTTTATTTGTGCAAATTGCTATGTGATGTGGCTGATCCAACGCTGTTAGAACCGTGAAGGAAGCTGACAGATCGATCTCCAAGGCCCATCTCGACCTCTGCATCGGTCACGGCCCATTCCCATCTCGGCGTCGGTCTCGGGGCCCGTCGGTCTTGGGGTACGCTCACAGCATCCTACCCCGAAACCCCCATCGGTCTCAGGGTGCATTCACAACATCCTACCCCGAGACCCCCCGTCGATCTCGGGGTACGCTCACAGCATCCTATCCCGAGAATTCACAACATCCTACATGGCGCGCCAATCTGATGACGTCAAATCACCGGCCTCGAGCATGCGGTCGCCTCCTCCAGCAAGCTCCTTGCGCCTGCAAGCAAGTCTCGGGGGCCGGAGATTCGGCGGGGACCCTCCAACGCTCAAGTCAGTGGTCTGGGCATCAGCCATGAGCTTGAAGAAGCTCGAAAAGAAAGAGAGATGGCTCCCCGAGAGAGACCTCTCGTTGTGATCGTTTAGGGGTGTCATGAGCGTGTTACCTGGTCGAGGTCCCTCTTACCCTTTTTATTGATGCCTGGAATCCATGGGCTTGGGCGTGATCTCTTGTCAGAGCATTAATTGATGGCAGTATGGTGGAGCTTACCTCCATGTGCCGTGTCACACTGCAGGCCGTGTCCTGTCAGAGTTGGTGGCTGCAGGGCATGGCCGATCATTACGGCGCTTTCCAGACGTATCCCCTATGTCACCTTTTTGGTTGTCTATTCCTCGTAGAGCATTTGATCATAGAGTGCTCGCATGCACTGTTCATGCCCTTGGATGAGCTTCAGAGAAGGCTGTGGGTGAATACTTGCATGGTACTGTTCACCGGCACTGTTCAATGTCCGAGCCCGAGATCATGGGGTCTCGGGGTAGGAAGTGTCTCGGGGTAGGATGTTGATACGGGGGGTCTCGGGGTAGGATGCTATGAGCGTACCCCGAGACCGACGGGGGGTCTCGGGGTAGGATGCTGTGAGCGTACCCCGAGACCGACGGGAGGTCTCGGGGTAGGATGGTGTGAATGCATCCCGAGACCGACGGGGGTCTCGGGTAGGATGCTGTTTCCTTGCGATTGTCTCGGGGTAGGATGTTGTGATGGTCTCTGCACCCCGAGACCGACGGGGGGTCTCGGGGTAGGATGCTGTGAGCGTGTCTCATTGAGGGGGTCTCAATGAGATTGACGCCAGGCCGTGATTCTGGGCCTTTCGAAGTGGGGCTCTGTCAGCTTCCTTCACATAACAGCGTTGGATCAGCCACATCAGATGCCCCCTCGCCCCTGAGACGAAGCGGGTCCACCCCAGCAAGGCGAAAGGGGCACCTCCCAAGTGGCTGATCCTCACCTGATGCAGGGCTTCATGCCTGGCTGGTGTAGGGCAGGTGCCGATCGGGCATGCCTGGCTGGTGCAGGGTTTCATGTGCCGACGGGTGTCGGGCTTCATATGGGCTTCGGGCATGCCTGGCTGGTGCAGGGCTTTAGGTGCCGACTCGGGCTTCATGCCTGGCTGGTGCAGGGAGACAAGGTGCCGAATGGCTGTGCAGGGCAGGTGCCGAAATGCCTGGCTGGTGCAGGGCTTTAAGGGCTTTTAGGTGTCGGGCTTCATGCCTGGTTGGTGCAGGGCTTCATGTGCCGACGGGTGTCGGGCTTCATGCCTGGCTGGTGCAGGGCAGGTGCCAACTCGGGCATGCCTGGCTGGTGCAGGGCAGGTGTCGGGCTTAATGGCTGGTGCAGGGCAGCCGACGAAAAATGCCTGGCTGGTGCAGGGCTTCAGGTGCCGACGGGTGTCGGGCTTCATGCCTGGCTGGTGCAGGGCGTGCCGATCGGCATGGCTGGTGCATAGGTAGTCGGGCTTATGCCTGGCTGGTGCAGGGCTTCAGGTGCCGACGGGTGTCGGGCTTCATGCCTGGCTGGTGCAGGGCTTTTGCGAGCTTATGCCTGGCTGGCCCAGGGCTTTTTGCCAGTACATGCCCTGGGCTTCATGCCTGGCTGGCCCAGGGCTAGGTCGGGCTTTTGTTGCTGAGAGCCTTCTGCCAGTGGTACACTGGGCTTCATGCCTGGCTGGCCCAGGGCTTTGGTGTCAGAGATCGGGCTTCAAGGGCCCATTGGGGTGGTACACTGGGCTTCATGCCTGGCTGGCCAATGCTGAGAATGGTTCTGCCAGTGGTACACTGGGCTTCATGCCTGGCTGGCCCAGGGCTGCCGACCGGGGTCGGTGCTGAGAGTTCTTGGGGCTTCACTCTTCGGGCTGCTGAGAGCCATTGGTACACTGGGCTTCATGCCTGGCTGGCCCAGGGCTTTGGTGCCGACCGGGGTCGGGCTTTTGTTGCTGAGAGCCAGTGGTACATGCCAGTGGTACACTGGGCTTCATGCCTGGCTGGCCAAATACATGCCGGGCTTCATGCCTGGCTGGCCAGGGCTTTGGTGCCGACCGGGGTCGGGCTTTTGTTGCTGAGAGCCGGTGGTACACCGCTCTGCCAGTGGTACACTGGGCTTCATGCCTGGCTGGCCCAGGGCTTTGGTGCCGATAAAGCGAGGTTGGCCTTGATGTTGATGCAAGGTAGATCTTCCCTGCATGACATTTTTAAGTATTAATGAAAGAAAACTGTCTTAAGTGCAATGTACTTAGCTCTTGTAGCACCCATGTTTTTCCTTTTGTGGATTTGAGCACTTCGCCCGCTGGTGGTCTGCCCCCCAGGGAGTCATGTTAGTTGGATTGGAGTGTCGTTGCCCTTACTTGGGCCTTCCCTCGCATTGGAGGCCAGGACGAGATGTCTGGCCGGAAGAAGCTAGAAACCGGGACAAAGCTGGAGTCCGTTGAGGAAAGCCCGACAGTTGGCGGTCATTGAAGATGAGCGGCCGGGAGAGTCCACTGAGGGTGGACGATTAGGAGAAGATGTTGCTGGGAGGCCCCTTTGCCTAGCTCTTTCTTTGAAGAGATTGATTGCCCTCGGTGCTGAAGCTTGAGAGCAGCTAGAACGATCCGTAAAAGGTCCTAGGCTCGGTTTGGCTCTCGGCTTCACCACAGAAATTGACATGCCATAAATCTTGAGGTGACGAATAATGTCTCAAGTTCATCCTTTTGGAAATTATTCTTCGACCCATGCTGCAGTCCGCTCTGGTTGATTGTTGAGCCTTGAGTGAGCTCTCCCAGCCGTTGGTGTTGTTTGTCCAGACGCTTCTTCACCTTAGGTTTAAGATCTTTCCCATATGGCTCAGAAGATGAGTGATAAGGAGTGGCAGCTTGAGCGGGGGGTAGGAGACTGCAGTTTCTTGAAAGCTTGCCTCTGCAGCTCATGAACTGCTGCATTCAAGGCTTGAACTTGCTGATTGAAGATAGCCGGCTGGTTGATGAAGCAGCTGAGGTTGGTGGTGAGTGAGGAGCAGAGAGAATGGTCCCTTGTTGCTCAGTGTGACATGGATGCCCCCCGGCATGATTGGTGAGGACCTTCCGGGCGTGCATCACCACCAAAGACTTGACGCTGCCCCCCAGCGTAGCTGGTGGAGACCTCTTGCGCACGGGTCATCACCATTATTTAAGAGCTCGGGGAAAGAGGAGTTGTTGATTTCCGATTCGCTACCTGGCGCACCAATCTGATGACGCCAAATCACCGGCCTCGAGCGTGCGGTCGCCTCCTCCAGCGAGCTCCTCGCACCTGCAAGAAGTCCCGGGGGCCGGAGATTCGGCGGGGACCCTCCGACGCTCAAGTCAGTGGTCTGGGCATCAGCCATGAGCTTGAAGAAGCTCGAAAGAGAAAGAGAGATGGCTCCCCAAGAGAGATCTCTCGTTGTGAGTGTTTAGGGGTGTCATGAGCGTGTTACCTGGTCGAGGTCCCTCTTACCCTTTTTATTGATGCCTGGAATCCGTGGGCTTGGGGCGTGATCTCTTGTCAGAGCATTAAGTGATGGCAGTACGGTGGAGCTTACCTACGTGCCGTATCGCGCTGCAGGCCGTGTCCTGTCAGAGTTGATGGCTACAGGGCATGGCCGATCATTATGGCGCTTGCCAGACGTGTCCCCTACGTCACCTTTTTGGTTGTCTATTCCTCGTAGAGTGATCATAGAGTGCTCGCATGGCACTGTTCATGCCCTTGGATCAGAGAAGGCTGTGGGTGAATATGCATGGTAAATCAATGTAATTGCTTCCATGTTGTAGTCTCTGATGCACCCGAGACCGATAGGAATCCTCTATCCGACGGGGGGTCTCGGGGTAGGATGCTGTGACTAGTTCTGTTGCATCTTAAAGGATCATTCTTAGTCTCCACATTGTTATTTGTGCAAATTGCTATGTTACGCAATCAGCCCTGGTGGAATAACATACAAGTATCTTTTCATGAAAATGAATTTAAAAACATCACTATCTTCAGGCCCTTGCAATCCTTAAATAAAAATAAAAGCAAATCATTAGAAAGCAAAAGCATCACTAATATAAGAACTCTACCTCTCCAGGACTCCAAAGAGGCCAAACAAAAATTAGAATCAAAGGGAAGAGAATTAAAAAGACCCACAAACAAGGTGTCTTTCCTCCGCAAGGACTAGCTATTATGATAAATGTAATAATCTTCCTACCCAAACTGCATGCAACCCCAAACCCTTGGTAGTATAACACTCCTCTTCATAACCCCGCAAATTCCGCCCATCTCCTCTATAACCGTTATCTTCAAGCTCGAGTCCAACATGAACTACTCGATCACCATCCTTGACCATGCCTAGTGACTGCTTGGAGGCTGGTGAAGTAAGCAAATGGGTGGACTGATGAGAACTAGAACTTGATGGGTTAGGTCTTGATGATGCCTCCCTAGTGTTTGATCAAATGCCTAAAGAAAGAAAAGAACAAGAAGTAGGATTAGTGGGAAAAAATCGAGAAGTAATTTTGGAGGGACAAGAAATATGGTGAAACAGAAGATTTGAAGCAAGCTAAAAAGGGGCTCGCAAAGACCTTCAAGATAGGCTTGATTCTCCCAAGGAAAAAGCTGAAAGCTTTGATTGATCACAGGGGACCTATAATTGATATTGTTGTTTGATGCAATGGCGAAGTTTGGAGGGTTGACGCACAGAATCTTGAAGATAGTTCAGCACATGGAAAATTAGTTGGTTTTATTCTTTTGACAAACCATAGGTTTGAGCTGAAAGCTTGGCATATATACAAGGTGAAAGGCTTGCTCTTTTGTTACTAATATTTATAATGAAGGAAATCTTGTTAAGGATAGGAACAGATTGTTCACCATTTGGCACCCAAGTTGCTGGTTTTTCAATTGCCTTCCATCTTGAGGAACCGTTGCTCAATGGAGTTGCACCTGGAGCTCCTTCCATCTTGAGGAACAGGAACTAGTTTGATAAGGGCATTAATAGTTGCAGTGGAAGGCAAATGTGATCTAATCAACATGAATTATGGGGAGCCTGCATTGGTACTTGATTATGGATGTTTTGTTGACCTTATTAAAAAGGTTGTGGACAAGTGCTATCTGATTTTATTAGCAGTGTTGTGAACAATGGACTAACATTAAGCATTTTTGGTGTACGTGGTGGCTCTACTTTCAGCATATTTGGTGTTGGTGCATGTCAGCTGCTACCGCGGCTGCTGGAGCTCGTTGTGTGGTTGAGGCTCCACCTAAGGGGTTGGAATGTACATGATGAACAGCTATCATAACTATCATAAAGAAGGGGGTGCATGTCAAAATGTTGTTGGTATGACCGTATATATTTTGTTAATACATATGTGGTAGCTGTATCATGTTGTTTAAATATGAAAAGATGTTACGATGGAAATGTGTTGCATGATTATTAATTGTATGCACATAGTCAAAATTTTATATGGTATGATAAAATGATATTAAAATTTATATTTATAAATTAAGAATTGATAAATAGTAAGAATGATGATAATGTTGAAAAGGTAATGGGCTAGTTATGTATGTTTGCTGTCATGGCCGGCTGAAGCGTAGCTAGATGTTTATTGTCACCATGGGTTGTTGTAGCATGGTTGGATATATATGACTATCATCAAGGGCCAAAATCATGGCTTGTCACTATAGGCTGAAGTGTGGCTAGGTGAAATTTATTTGACTGTTACCATAGGTTGAGCATAGTCAAATTTACTTTCATGCTACAAGTTGATGCATGGTTTTAGTTAGTCCATTGCCAAGTTACTAAGATCGATCTTGCGGATAATAAAAATAATAAACATAGGTAAAGATATTATTGATGGATTTGAGCCGAAAGGATTTGTGATATTTTGGAAATGGCTATGTTGATATGCATATCACATATTTGTTCACTTATGCATGTAAATATTATCATTTATTGATATTTTGTGATGAGCATACATGTGCATATATGTGCATGCAAGGAATTCTTAAAAGGCTAAGGCTCATTACATGTTTGTTGCATGTTTTACAAAGCTCAGGATGTTTAGGCTTAGTTTTTCGTGATCAAGCTAGAGTGACGCATAAATACATAAATCAGATTATTTGATACTAGCTTTTGAAATGACAAAATTTATAAGCCTTGTAAGTTAATAATATTCAATTGGATTTTAATATACTAGTAAATCGATAAAGTGTATAAAAAACTTCTGGCCTTGCATAATTTTAAAGTTAAACCTAGAAGTAATTACACGGCCATGTCACATGTTTAACCCAGTTATTAGGCTGGGGCGTGACAATAAATAAGGATATACCATGCACAGTTTACAATGTAGTTTTTCACACGAGGCCAAGTCAATGCATGCAAATGACTAGACTGTCCTTTAGGCAGCCATGGCGCTTGTGAGCTTAGATTTTCAACAAAAAAATCTAATAAAGAAACCATAGATGCACTTAGAAGGCCCAACTCCAGAATGATGGAAAGGATACCGGAGGAAAATAACGTCAATGATCTGTAAAACACAAAAGGCAACTAAGAGTCTATCAGCTTTGAGCGACTAGGACCGGAAGGCTATCACAAACATTGAGAAATTGGATGCATTTAGGATCTTTAAATGTCATATCATCGTAAATAAGAGAATTCTTGTGAAGAGCAAATACTTGGTTTTTTTGCATCCAACCACAATCGCATTAAGTAAAAAAAGCATAATGCTATTAATGTGTAATTTCATGTCAATTATTTATATAACCCAATGCATAAAACATGAGGTTTAAGAATATGGAGAAATTTCAAAGTTCAATAATCAAGATATTGAACGAGAAATTGCCATTGGTTGAAGATGATATATTTTTTGGAGGTAAAGCCAAGATATGAAATGGATGAAAAAAAAAATGTGACTGTTCAGATTTACAGATGATTGGTCATAAGTTGTGTTAGGAAAAAGAGTATAAGTCAATAGAATTCTTCTTCACTAATCACTTTGGGCTAGCAAATGGATAGGATATCGGTCAAAGAACCAAGAGAACGACCCATTGTGGTCGAGTTGTTTTTTATTAACGAGCTTTCTAAGTTACAAAATCCTTCCTAAATCCTTTTTTGGAATGAATTAGGAAGGAGATGGTAATCAATCTTGTTATGTATCGGAGCACTAAAGTTTTACAAGAACATTCAATCCTAAAACCTCAAAAGCTCTACCTTTTAGAGCATCAAGATTTCTTTGTATACTTTTATCTTGCCCAATGAATTCCCTATCCTATACTTTTTTTGTTTCCCAAGTTGAATAGGCCTTTATTATCCAGCATCTTAGAGCTCGAGACAATTATGGATCATTAAAAATTTATTCACATGAATGAATGTTGAACATCATCTTATGGCTCTCAATTTTTTCAAACTTGATTCACATAGCTTTCTATCTAAAACAAACGCACAGCCTATTTTTGAGCCTGTAAGTTCGGAGCACTCAACACTAGAATTTCAGAATTTGAACTCTTGAGTAACTTTTTTTAAGTTCAAGAGTTGAAAACCGTGCAAGTTCAGAAATTTAGTGGTTCCAAGATACGTTGTCTATATTCACTTTTTTTCAAATTCAACCGGGTCCAGGATACATTATCTATATTTACCTTTTTCAAATTCAACCAATTTGGATTTAAAATTCACATCAAGTAAAATTTTTAAAACTATATCTAAAGGATCTGAAGCTTGCTGTCATCTTTGTTGGCCTTCATTAAATATTTATTGGTCTTCCACCATTCTCATTAATTGCTTTCTTTACAAGCCATTTGATCTCAACCGAATCATCATGGATCTCCACTAGCACATCCATAACAAGAGTCGTTGGCTATTATGCAAATTTATACATGATTAATTTAAATAGATAGAGAAGATAGGTAATTCAAGAGAGCAGACCTTCGAAGATCCTCTTTAAAGATTCTTCCTAGGTCTCCAAGAAAATAACATACTTTGATTTTATTCTCCTTGCATTCATAGTCATATACATAAACATACATATTTACAAATGATAACATCAACATCTTAATAACAACATACACAAAATAAACATTAAAGTAATTAGCTATAACAAATCAATAATTGCTAATTTTAAGAGATATTTTAAATTCAAAAAAAGGTACACAACAGGTCATTAGAAGGGAACAAGGAGTTTGAAAACATGGCAACAAGAGAGTTATGAAGTCAAGATGACAATGAGATTGGAGTGTATAAAAAATAGTGATTTTCCATTATGACTTTTGCAAGGGTCCATGAATCATGCTAATCTCTCTCTACCACTAGAATTGTAATACCCCATTGCACGAATGATCCTACATCGGATGGGAAAGAATGATTTAAGAAGTCGTTTGGTTAATCACCAATGATAAGATCACCAGCGATAGGATCACTAGTAATAGGATCAACAGTAATAGCATCACCAGTGATCCATCATCATCTTAATTGATATGAGATATTTCAATAATAAAAAATCATTGAAAATCATAGATCACCATATTTGGTATACCTTGGGAATGAAAGGTCACCATACATACAATACTAATAATACCCTTGAAAACTTATTTGCATAATATATTTTATTTATTATAATAATATTACTATCTATTATAAATATAGATAATAATATAATATTAATTACTACATTATATATATATTATAACAATACAATAATCGCTACACATTGATATAATATTTATATAATATTAATGATAGTACATTATATAATAGTAATAATTAATAATATATAATCATAATATATTATTAAAAGATTAATATTATAATATATAATGATATATTATATAATATTTATATTATAATATATTATATTATAATATATGGGAGATTGATAAATATAAAAACAAAGTTATTCCTTTTTTTTTGGTGAAGATCTCCAACATCATGATGATCCAACAATCCTATCCCTTGAGTGGGATTCAGATTACTACCAGGCAGTGATCCTAATCCCATAGTGATGGCACATCATCGCCCAAAGCAAGCTACCAAATGGGATGATTTTATCACCATTTCAAGATCATCAGTGAATTTGCAAGATCATCCCATACCAAACATTCATTAAAGAATTATAACTCGAGTTTACCTACTACCAATTAACTTGCACTCAAGTTTTTAAGGTCATATGGATCCAACATACTAGTAAGTTAGTTAATCTAGCATGTAGGTTTGGAGTGTTATAAATGAAATCAAAGCCAACCCAAGTATACAAAAGTTAGTGAGCAGAAGTAAAGGACTATCAATAAAATGGTGATGTAGAGAGTTCCCCTATGGCGTGGAGCTATCTCTATAGTATCAACGATCTTGTTTGAAATGGATTTTGGTTAGCTTGCAGCATGTGATAAGGATGTCATCTGATAAAAAATGAGAGATTGCAATACTCCTATGCACGAATAGTCTCATGTTAAATGAAAAAAAAAAAAAAAGAGTTATAACTCAAGTTCATTTGCTATCAATTAATTTACACTTGAGTTTTTAAGGATACATGGATCTAACCTATTAACAAGTAAATTAGGCCAACAAGTGGGCTTAGGACATTATATGAATAGTGAATTAATGAACTCACAAAAAGAACATATTATCTTCTCTAATAATTAAGGCTATAATTGCAACTTGCAATCCTATTATTTGATTAACACTAATCCCAATTTGGATTCAACGTAAACATGATGATAAGTAGATTGTGTATGAAATCAAAATCAATGAAACTTTTGGATTAGATATAAGCAATTTAACTTAAACTCGAATAGTTACATGCAGGCAGGGGGGATTGGTGATTTGGTGATGGCTGTTCATGAATCAAATTTAATTTTTGTATCACCTATTATATATATTTCATTAGTAAAGTTAGCCAAAACATATAAGTTCTAGTTTGACTACCTCTTCAAGACGTAATATTTCATACTTGATAGATATCTAAATCCAATCTGTGCCTGGTCCAAATGTAATGCATATTTTTATTAGCTAAATCTAAATCCAGGCCAACTCAATATCATCCTTGCTAATAATATAAAGCAAATGTCTTCCAGAGTGGTTGTTAAATTAAAATGTATACCACTAAAATATGTCTATTCTATTCTAAAAGCTCTAGTGAGTGTGCCCTCAAGTTCAACTTTGCATTTTTCCTCTCTTTTTTTTCCACAAGGCTACTAAAGCTAGACAAAGGAATCTCGGTGATTTAAGAATTTTCACTGATTCATTCCTTTTGCTCACTGCAAGGTCTAGACCTTATACATGATGGAATGCTAGTACAACAATGATGCTAGCCTTGACATTATTTAAAGCTGCTACGTTCCACTATATTTAAGCTATTTGGGTTTTCCGGCTCACGATTTTTTTTCCCCTCCAAGATAATGCCAAATGAGGTCTTTAAAAATTGCCAATTAAAAATAATAAAATGTTTATCATTAGAACTCAACTATTAATTAACATTATTGAATTTGGCATAATCTCCAACACCATCTTGAACCAAATTTCCTACTACCACATGTTATTTTAGCTTTTTAAAGCACTTAACGTCAAGGCTTCAAAATATTGATCAGTTATTGTAAATTTTTCAATATTTTATAAATTAAAGAATCTTTATGGCCATTCCTATTAATGCGAAGATATGGCATCATGGATAGTATTTTCAATAATTTTCTCTTATGTAGTATTTTCATCAAACCTTACTTAATCGTCAGTTTTATGCCTGCAAACCAACGCTTTTTATATTTGTTGGACTTTTTTTCTTGATTAATAATATTTTCATATTTATTGATTACAATGTCTTTGCTCAAAAACTCTCTAAGAGCCTCGTATTGGAGAAGAGATTCCCTCTTAGAAAGAGCCAAATGGGGTTTAAAAAAAAAAAAAAAAAAGACAACTAGCATGCCCTGTTTAAAAATTAGCGTGTCCAGCCAGTCAATGATGAGATATCTAAGCTCTGGAACAACGAATCACAACTTTTCTTCTTTTCCTTGCCGATGAAGCAAAGAATAAAGAATAGCTTGAGTTGCTTTTTCTCAACAAATGGTGTTAAAATGGCTCTAACGAGGCCTCATTTGGAAAGAGACGTTATGTGAAAAAAAAAAATTGAAAAAGACAAATGAGAACATCTAATTTGTAAGAAAGTGTTACCGTGGGACTCCATCAAGCTTCATCAATTTTACATCCATCGTTAATTTTTTTTTCTTTCAAAAGCTTTAAAACTTTACACACACACACACACACATAATTTCATCTCCAAAATAAAGCATTAGCATGCAATAATCAAATGATAATATTTTTTAAATAATATCAAAATATTCTTTGAATACAGTAGCTTAACGATATTAAGGGATGGATGAAATCAGTCTGTATACTAAAATAAAAATTTTGGAATCTTTAATTTTTTTTGATCATATATAAATTGATCAAATTTAAAAGAAGTTCCATTGTAATTTTTTTGAAAAATTATCCCAATGCAGTGAATCTTTCGCTTTAAAAAATGTTAAAAAAAAAACAAACAGTGCACTCTTGTTTAAAAGTTGTCACCATGATGATTAAGATGTCCTCATGCATAAATAGTCTCACATTGGATGAGAAAAGAATAATTTTAAAAGTTATAACTTAAATTCATCTACTACTAATTAACTTACATATCGGATGGAAAAAGAATTATTTTAAGAGTTATAACTCAAATTCATCTGCTACTAATTAACTTACACTTGAGTTTTTAAGACTACATGAACTTAACTTACTAATAGATTAATTGGATCAGCAGGTGGGCTTGAGGCATTACATGAATAGTGAATAAAGCAATAAAAAGGCCAAATTATTTTTCTAATAATTAGGGCTATAATTGTAACTTGCAAACCTATTGGAACACCTGATCCTAATTTAGTTCCAACTTGAACATGATGATAAGTAGATTACCTATGATATCAAAATTATTGAAACTTTTGGATTAAATATATAAGAGAACCTAACTTAAACTATAATAGTTACCTACCTTTTTTTTTTTCTTTTTTTTTTGGAGGGGGGGGGGGGGGGTGAGGTGTGTGTAAGGGAGGTGTGTGAGAGATTAGTGATGGTTGTTCATAAATCAAAATTTAAGTTTTATAGCATGTATTATATTTTTTATTAATAAAGTTAGTCAAAACTTGTAAGTTCTAGCTTGATCAACTCTTCAAGATATAATATTTGGTGCTTGATGGATTTCTAAATCCCATATGTACTCAGCCAAATGTAATACATATTTTTATTACATGAATCTAAATCCAGGCCTGTCTCAATATCGCCTCTACTAATAATGTAAAGCAAAAGTCTTTCAGGTGGCAGCTAAATTATAATGTATATCACTAAAAAATATATTTTATTTTAAATGCTCCAGTGACTATGCACCCAAGTTTAACTTTGCATTCTTTTTTTAACGAGTGAACTAAAGCTAGACAATTAAAGGAATCTCGGCGATTTCATTCTTTTTATCGCTTACATATGATAGAATGCTAGTACAATATTGATGCTAGCCTTGATATTATTTAGAGCTGAAGCGTTCCATTACATTTAAACTATATTGCACCCACCATAGGGTTACTGTGATCCATTATAATGAGACAAAGCGTATGTTGCACTAACATTGCATAGGATTTAGTACTTTTTTTCCTTAAAATATAGCAAAACAATGCAACCCTACCTTTAGTGGTGATGAAAATTGTTATTTTTCTTTCTTTCGACACATTTTATGAAAGATTAAATAGTTATTGCAAATAACTAATGACTCTATTAAAATTTTTAAACATGTTTCACGTTCTATTACTCTTGAATTATTTGTAATGCTACATAGTTTAGGAACCTCGTCATGCCTCAATTCTAATCACATGCATGAAGTATGATTGAACAAAAATCTTGCATTATATTTCTAATCATGATAAAGTAATCTAACGAGATTAATTATCAAAAAATATGCTCATCTCAAATCTAGCGTAATTAAGGCAATCAATAATTATATAAGGATAGAATTCATAACATAATTAAAATACTAATTATAAGATAAAATTTTGTTTTAATTTAAAATAACATTTTTTATCTTAAATATAGATAATTTTATTATAACATACATTCATATAAATTACATTTGCGTATATAAATTATTGATTTTTTTAAATTTAAGAAAGTGAATATAGGTGCTTACCTCACTCTAATTAGATATATTACAATTTTTTTAAGCATCTTAAAATTGAATTTTAATCATACGTTGCGAAAGAAATGTTACTAGCCTAATTTGGCTACATCCTACATGATAACTTCTCTATATGATAATAGAGAGAGACTTTTTAGGAGAGAGAAATTAAGGGGAGGGAGGGGGGGAGATCGAGAGAGAGAGAGAGAGAGAGAGAGCGTCTGTGTTGCTGGGGAAGCGAGAGGGCATGGAAGTCTACCCGCGAGGAAGACAGGAGTCTGGTGCCCAAACACCCAGCAAATGATTTTTTATGAGGCGAATGGTTTTTTAAAGGTCGCTCTAATGAGTCCCATGTGGAAGAAGAGATTCCCTCTTCGAAAGAGAGAAATAAATTAAAAAAAAAACGTACCCTGCTTAGAAATTAACATGGAGGAGGCTGGTGCACCAATACCCAGCAAATGGGTTTTTACGAGGCAAATGGTTTTAAAAGGTGGCTCTAGTGAGGCTCATGTGGAAGAAGAGATTCCCTCTTGGAAAGAGAGATTAAAAGAAAAAAAAAAGCGTACTCCGCTTAAAAATTAACATGCTGGAGGCTGGTGCACCAATACCCAGCAAATGGTTTTTTATGAGGCAAATGGTTTTAACTTTTAAAGATGGCTCTAGCGAGGCTCATGTGGAAGAAGAGATTCCCTCTTGCAAAGGGAAAAAAAAAAAAAAAAAGCGTACCCCCGCTTAGAAATTAACATGCGAGACGCTGGTGCATCGATGCCCAGCAAATGATTTTTTATGAGGCAAATGGTTTTAAAAAGTTGCCTCTAACGAGGCTCATGTCGAAGAAGAGATTCCCTCTTGAAATATCTAGAGGAATCCAGCGTCACCAATACAAGTACTTGACCTCTCCAGCACTTCAAAGAGGCCCAACAAACACTAATTCCCAAGCCCTATAACAAAATAAACGGTCATGGGAAAACAAAATTAGAGAGAACCACAAAGGACGTACCTTCTGCCACAGTACTCCCAAAACCCAGCATTAGCAATGCCATCATCTAGAATGAGACGGAGGTGGCCGGAGGCTGCTCAAACCATAGAAGGGAGACAAGGAAAGAAGAATGACTGGGCTCTATCGGAAGCCAGGAAGGCAAAATTTACCTCACGAGAAACTAGTCCGTCGGGCGACCGACGTCTTTGGATCGATTTCGGAGACATAGTTTAACTTTTTAACTTTTACTTTACAAGGTTTTATCTGCAAAATTTTGCTATATCGCGAATTTTCAAACGCGTGCTAAGCTTTGATGGCATACAATTTTATAGCCTTTTTATTTTTATAGGGTCTTACTTGCAATAAGTTTCTGAGGAATTTTCACTTTCCATAGATCATATGAAATATTACAGTTAGTTTTGAGCTAGTTTTGCCACTTCAAACCTTCCTTCCAACCGGAGTAACATATGGNGGTTATAAACCATTAAACCAACTCTCAATTTCCCTTTGGGACTATTGGGAGGGGCATCACAATTGGGCTTCTTACTTCATACTGTGGTTCTATCAGCATTAATGAGCATGCGACAAGATTGGTATTGATATATTAGTGGGTTATCTTTCTTAATGCTCAATTTTACTTTTTTGTATCTCTCATCAAGATTGATGTTGGTTGAAATCTTGCATGCAGTAGTTATGATTGAATTAGTTTTCTGTAAATAATTAAATAATATTTATTAAAAAATAATTTTTAAAAATATTATTAAAAATCCTTAGAATTGATTGTTGCTATTTGATTTTGCATTCAACCTTCCTCCATGGATCCACGGATTTATCCATGAATATCTACTGAAAATAATATAATAGAACGGTAGCAAATTTCAATATAATATTGCTATAAATATATATACCATACATAATGTTATAATAATATAAAATATAATATAAGAATAGTAAAAATTAAATAGTATAGAAATATTATTTTGAATATCATTACTATTGGGGGGTAAATCGTCGTTGCTTTGATATCCGTGCAAGACGGCTAAGGCTGACCTCCTCCCGCCGTCTCCTTCTGCTCGGCCTCCCCCGGGCTTCCGTAGCTCGGCCCCCTCCGGGCTTCCGTAGCTCGGCCTCTTCCGGGCTTCCGTAGCTCGGCCTCTTCCGGGCTTCCCTAGCTCGGCCTCTTCCGGGCTTCCCTAGCTCGGCCTCTTTCGGGCTCCGGGCTTCCGTAGCTCGGCCTCCTCCGGGCTTCCTAGCTCCTCTCGGGCTCCTAGCTCGGCCTCCTCCGGGCTTCCTAGCTCGGCCTCTTCCGGGCTTCCCTAGCTCGGCTCTTCCGGGCTTCCCTAGCTCGGCCTCTTCCGGGCTTCCCTAGCTCACTTTTACTTAGCGATCCACGCCCTGACGTCCACCTCCGCGGAACCTGACGCGGGAGAGCTTAAGCTTACCCGGGCAGCGCCTTAGGCAAGGAATCATGTTGAGACGTGGCCTAAGACCTATTATAACCGCCCCAGGTCTACTCACTCAGATCCCAAGACATCAAGGAGCTCTCCCAGCCGTCGATCCCTTAACAGACAAGGCGTGGATTCTAACGGCCCCACAACGGCCTGATTCTGTCTACTCCCGTATCGTAACAACCCCAGAACCTTCCAGAAGATGCTCAAGTCCTCAGGTGACAGTCTATAAATATCAGATTGGCAAATCCCCTCAGGTACGCGACTCCGTACGCACACTTGTACGTTTACACCTCCACTCTCACTCTCCTGCTCTCGACGGGAGCTCGTCGGCGCTCCTGCCCCTTTGGAGCCTCCGATTGGCCGCACCCGGAGAGGTCTCCCGGAGAGATCCACCTCCTCATTATCTGGTTGATCGCGATTCCTTCCCCACTGACTTGAGCGTCGGAGGGTCTTCCGCGGAGGACCACCCCCAGCGTCCCTCCGCGTGTGGGCTTCTTTTGCAGGTCCGCCGCACCCCCTCTTCCCGAGATCGACCGCGCCCGAGTCGGAGGACGGATTTCAGCGGCAACAGATTGGCGCTAGAGGAAGGGCCTCAAGTCCCGTTAAAACTTGAAGAAAGGAGACAAGGATCTTAATCCGGAGAAGAACCTCTCTAATGGCCAACCGGAAGAGAGCAACCTCTGATGCCCAAGATCAGATCGCCTCCCAGAGGCCTGATCCAACTGGCGCCACAGCGCCACAACCCCACCTGTCGAGACACCGTCGCCGCCTGCCATTCCGATGACCCAGGACCAGTTTGCTACGCTGGTCCAGCAAGTCCAGGCTCTTACCCACCTGGTGCAGGAGCACCTTACGGCTCCTCCCGCTTTGCATCCCCAGAAAGAAGCGGCAACCTCTTCTTCGCCGGCGACCTCCTCCTCTGATCCGCATGAATCAACGGATCCCCCGCATCGCCCCAAGGGGGACAAACCGGTCCCTCGAACCGGTTACGATAGAGATCCTCCCAGATCTCGACGAGCCCGCTCCCTCTCTCCGGCGACATCTCACCATGATTCGATGCCGTCCTTGCGGTCCTCGCGCCCATCTCCTCCTCTAGCCGGTGAGGAAGAGATCCGTCGTCAGATCCAAGAGATGCGTCAGGAGCTGGACGTCGCCAAGCAGACCCACCTGCCCCAGCCCAAGGCAGAGCAGGGCGTCCCTTTCTCTAAGGGAATCATGGAGGAAGTGATTCCCTCCCATGTTAAGCTGCCAACCGTCGAGCCTTATCACGGCTCCACTGATCCGGACGACCATCTCAGCAGCTTCCGGTCAATAATGATGTTCCACGGAGCATCTGATGCGATCCTCTGCCGAGCCTTCCCATCCACCCTCAGAGGATCCACCCGAACCTGGTTCAACGCCTTGAAACCGGGTTCCATTGATTCATTCGACGAGCTGAGCCACCTTTTTATCGGCCAGTTCATCAGCAGCCGCCACCACCGACGGAGATCCGACTCCCTCTCCGAAGTCAAGCAAAGAGAGGGGGAGTCCTTGAGAAATTATCTTGGCCGTTTCAACAAGGCCATGTTGGAGGTGGACCACCTTAATCATGAGGTAGCTATGTCCGCCCTAGCTGGGGAGTTTCAAAGGAGAGCGACTTCTATCTAGCTATGGAGGTCAGCTACCCCCCATGTTTGTCTGATATGATGGCCCTTGCGGACAAATACGCTAGGGTCGAGGAGTCGCGGAGGGTGGCCCGCGCTGAGCAAGCAAGAAAGAAGCGGGAGCCCAAAGCTCCCGACAGACACCGCCCTGTCCGTCGGCCAAGTCCGCCCCGCCGTCCAAGAGTCCCTCCGCTGCCGCCAAGGAATCGCTCCCGGAGTCCCCCCAGGCGGTTCGATCGCTATACTCCGCTGACTGTGCCCCGAGCGCAGATCCTCATGGAGATTGAGCGCCAACTTCCCCGGCCAGAACCTCTCCGAGGGAACCCGACCCGAAGAGATCCCGCCAAGTACTGCCGCTACCATAGAGAGCATGGTCATGACACCGAAGAATGCTGGCAGCTGAAGAACGAAATCGAGAGACTGATTCGGCGGGGACGGCTGGACTAGTTTAGAAGAGCACCTGAGCCGCCACAAGGAGGTGATCGCCAGCCCGAGCTCCCACAACTCCCCCCTCCACCAAATCCGCCTGTGGTCGGCCGTATCAACATGATTGAGGAGGCCGGCGGATCGAGCTCCAGGGGCAACGGTGATGCGTCGGTGCCGAAGAAGGCACGCACGGGCGAACTTTCCTTTTCTGATGATGACCTTCTTGGGATACAGCTCCCCACACCATAATCACCGATAACGGTAAGCAGTTCGACAACTCCAAGTTCCGCCAATTCTGCAAGGAACACGGAATCCGTCACCACCTTACTTCGGTCGGGCACTCACAAGCCAACGGAGCGGCCGAAGTGACCAACAGGACTCTCCTCCAAGGAATCAAAGCTCGCCTCTCCAGAGCCCAAGGCAGGTGGGCGGATGAGCTGCACCATGTCTTATGGGCCTATCGCACCACCCCGAGAATTCCGACGGGCGAGACTCCGTTCTGAATGGCTTTTGGCACGGAGGCCGTCATCCCTGTGGAAATAGGCCTCCCATCTTTGCGGGTGGAGAGTTATTCAGAGGAAGCCAGCAACGAGCAACTCCGCACCAACCTCGACTTGGTAGAGGAAGTCAGAGAGAAAGCCCGAATCAGGACGGCCGCCTATCAACAGAGGGTGGCTCGGTACCATGCCTCCAGGGTCAAGGGGAAAGCCTTCCTACCCGGCGACCTCGTCCTCCGAAAAGCTTCTGTATCCAAACCACTGGAGTAAGGAAAGCTGGCGCTGAACTGGGAGGGTCCGTACCAAATCACGGAGATCATTGGGCCGGGAGCCTACAAGCTGCAGGACCTCAACGGGAAATCCGTCCCCCGAACGTGGAACTCGGACAACCTCCGCAAATATTATCAATAGGGTATGTCCTTTATACTTCGCCAGTTATCTATTTTCCCACAACTTGCTGTGTGAATTGATTATGCACCATATTGCCATAAATCGTAAAAGGAAATAGATACTGCTTACCAATCCTCGGTACAACCGAGTTATCTGCCTGGACAGAAAATCTCTGAACCTTGGCAGGGCCAAGTAAAACGAAGTCTCCGAACCTTGGCAGGGCCAAGTAAAACAAAATCTCCGAACCTTGGCAGGGCCAAGTAAAACGAAGTCTCCGAACCTTGGCAGGGCCAAGTAAAACAAAATCTCCGAACCTTGGCAGGGCCAAGTAAAACAAAGTCTCCGAACCTCGGCTGGGCCGAGCAACAAATCTCCGAACCTTGGCAGGGCCAAGTAAAACAAAGTCTCCGAACCTCGGCTGGGCCGAGCAACAAATCTCCGAACCTTGGCAGGGCCAAGTAAAACAAAATCTCCGAACCTTGGCAGGGCCAAGTAAAACAAAGTCTCCGAACCTCGGCTGGGCCGAGCAACAAATCTCCGAACCTTGGCAGGGCCAAGTAAAACAAAGTCTCCGAACCTCGGCTGGGCCGAGCAACAAATCTCCGAACCTTGGCAGGGCCAAGTAAAACAAAATCTCCGAACCTTGGCAGGGCCAAGTAAAACAAAGTCTCCGAACCTCGGCTGGGCCGAGCAACAAATCTCCGAACCTTGGCAGGGCCAAGTAAAACAAAGTCTCCGAACCTCGGCTGGGCCGAGCAACAAATCTCCGAACCTTGGCAGGGCCAAGTAAAACAAAATCTCCGAACCTTGGCAGGGCCAAGTAAAACAAAGTCTCCGAACCTCGGCTGGGCCGAGCAACAAATCTCCGAACCTTGGCAGGGCCAAGTAAAACAAAGTCTCCGAACCTCGGCTGGGCCGAGCAACAAATCTCCGAACCTTGGCAGGGCCAAGTAAAACAAAGTCTCCGAACCTCGGCTGGGCCGAGCAACAAATCTCCGAACCTTGGCAGGGCCAAGTAAAACAAAGTCTCCGAACCTCGGCTGGGCCGAGCAACAAATCTCCGAACCTTGGCAGGGCCAAGTAAAACAAAGTCTCCGAACCTCGGCTGGGCCGAGCAACAAAATCCCCGAACCTCGGTAGGGCCAAGCGATAAATCCCCCGAGCCATGACAAGGCAAGGTAGAAACCATTCGGGCTAAGACCCCAGCGAAAGGTCTAAACCTACAAGCCTCGACCAAAGCCGAACGGCCCCCCAGACAGTCCACCGAGGGACTTCGCCCGGTTTGAAAACGGGCGCTAAACAAAAACCATCGGCATGCGAAAAAAATGCCACCATCGGCAGAATTTCCCCAAGAGGCTATAAAGCCTCACATAACCAGCCAAGGGCCCCAGGCCGGGCCGGGAAATTCTCCCTAGCAGTAGAAAACCTTTGGACGACCCCCCTGTAACTCGTCATTCGAAATATCTACGATTAATACGCAGGGCGATGGGACCAGACCGACGCCCAAGTCCGTCAAGCGTATCAAGGTAATTATTCTCAAAGAAGAAAGAAATTCCTGAAAGCGGGTCTATTTTCCATTTAAACGAGAAGGAGCTACTGCGAGGCATAAAAAAGACACGGAAAAACAAAAGCAAAAACGGGAGCGGGCAGAGGCCCTGGAATCAGTCGCCCCCAGAGGCCAGTAGCTCCTCCAGACGCCCCGCCAGGTCGGCCACCTGCTGACGGAGGGACACGATCTCCTCCTCTTGCCGGTCCATTATCCGGCGTAAGGTTTCCGCCTCCCTGACCGAGACATCCAAGAGTTCTTCGACGGTCCTCGCAAGCTGTTCATTGATTGCGAGGCCCGACGCGAGGGTCAGCCCATCGACGGTAATGGAGGTACTCCTCCCCTCCGAATACGGCGGGCCGCTGACCGAGGAATACGAATCACTCAGCGATCGCGCCGGAGAGGCCATTCTTTTTCGGAGCTCAGACCGAGGGATGGCCGAAACCAATCCCCCTCGGTCATATTTATACCCGTCAGGCAGGTATCCCGATCGGCCGCGCCGCAAACGCCGATCCATGAGAGTTTGCCACGTGTCACCATTCTAACACATGAGGAATCCGAAGAGTCGCGCCATATCCCGAGTAAGATCGATAAGCGCGAACAGATTGTTCGGAGGTTCCCCAGGCGAACTCTTTCCAATCTGTTACCCCTTGCATTAAATGCATTCGGCGCTTCCCCGAGCCGCTTAATATCATCCCCTTTTTTCGAAAAACGTGGAAGTCCGCCGCTCGGCCGATGACTCGCCCCCTTGGAAAGAGCAGCATTGCCAATAAAAGCGTAGCAACGCGCCGCCCGCTCCGCTCGGGCGCCCCCTTTTTTAAGCGCCACGTGGGCCTAACGCTAGGGTCTGCAACGGCAGCTGAATCGCTCCCTCCGAGCTACGATAATCTCCGAACCTCGGCAGAGCCGAGCTACCAGTTCTCCAAACCTCGGCAGGGCCGAGCCATAAAACTCTCCGAACCTCGGCAGGGCCGAGCTACCAGTTCTCCAAACCTCGGCAGGGCCGAGCCACAAAATCCTCCGAACCTCGGCAGGGCCGAGCTACAGAATTCTCCGAACCTTGGCAGGGCCAAGTAAAATGTTCACGGAACCTTGGCGGGGCCAAGTAAGACGTTCCCCGGAACTCGAAACTCGACTATCCCAAGCAACTGGCCCCTTGCACCATGACGAGAAGGGGTGCGGATTCCCTGAGCTTCGGCCAGGACCGACCTACGGTAAACCGAGCTCCAATAAAAGCGGAGCACAAAAGTACCAAACTCCTGACCCAAGCAAGGAGCATGTTTTGCCGAACGATCTACGCACCACCGCATACGGACCTTGATTAGTTCGGATGGTGCGAAATCCTCGTCTAAGGACAAACAAAACGCTTTTGACGCCCACAAATAACAATAGCGAAAAGCTCGGCACAAGAAAAGATAGAGGTCAAAAAACGGAATATAACCCTCTTTATTGCCGATCATGATCAGTTACAAATGCCTCACAGGCGTTACAAGGGCATCGAAATGCATAAAACAAAGGCAAACACAAAACTCGGGCAACCAGACAGTCGTAATCGCGTCCCAGTTGGTTAGGGCCGATAATTTCCCATCGACACGGACCAATAGTTGCGACTGGCCCCAAGTCGGGACGATATCTCGGTGACCCAACCGGGATATCTGGACGGCCATCCCAGACCACCCAACCGGGGGCGTACTGCCGCTCCATGCCATGGCTCAATAACAAGGAGTCGGCGGACGAGGCGCTCTCACCCCCTCCCCGAGCGGCTGATCCCGGGAGTCCGAACCAGGGAAGGAGGTGAAATACACACAAACCATGGGAGGCCCGCATGCACTTCCGACCTTGCGTCTCCGAGCAGGAGTCGCAGAGATCACGCAGGAAGCGCATAGGTACACTCTCCGTATGATCTCTGCGCCCCCCATGCGCGCTCCCCATATGATCTCCGAGACTCGTCCCCTAAGGGCGAGCCATCTTCCAGCTGCTCCCCGGTCGCCCCAGCTATCCGGCGGCAAGGAGCCCATGAAAGGAAAAGTCGATCCTCCCACTCATAGAAACAAAGAAATGAGCATAGTAAAAGCTTTGGCGAGAAAAGAAACTTTGGGGATAACCAGATGAGACCCCCTTTTTTCCTTTTATAGGCGGAAATGGATCAGGAAAAGCCACCCAGGCTGCGCGTCCCGAGATTCAAATTTCCAAGTAGTACTTCCACGTGGTCTCCCAAGATTGGCGCCCCACTGCGCGCCAAACCCACCGCCTGAACCAGGACGTGTACGAAGATCCCCTCCTGATCCCGAATCACAGTCATTAAATGCAGGAAATCGTCCGCTGACACTTCGAAAACCGGCGGGCTCAGAAAATCGTCCTTCAAAAAGTACTGTCCAATAGTGGACGGTTGCGTGCGCATCACAACGAGGCGACCTGTGTGGGAAAAGAGCACCTTCTGGAAAGCTCTGATGCAGCTTTATGCCCCCCACTGTGCCGTATCACCGTTTCTAGTAAAGTAAAAACCGAATTGCCTGCGAGACAGCAGGGCGCTGGCAAGATGGCAGGAAGCACGAAAACCTAATTTATCTGTCGGCCCTAGCCGACCCACTTCATCTGTCGGCCCTAGCCGACCCACTTTATCCGTCGGCCCACGCCGACCTACTTTTGTCCGTCGGCCCTAGCCGATCTATTTTATTCATCGGCCCCAGCCGATCTGATCTACCCGTCGGCACCAGCCGACCTATGCTGTTCGTCGGTCCTAGCCTACCTGCTTCGCATATCGGTCCGAGCTAACGCGTTTGCCTAGTCTCGGAATAAAGATAACCCAAGATTACCAGCGAGCCACAGGCCGCCCAAGGCGAAACTGGGCGACGATGAGACCAAACCAGAGCAGCACTTAAGTCAAAACAGAAAGTTCTTTTATTAAGGAACGACAGATAAGCAAGATACAATAACAACTCCTATGAACCGGGAGCCACACCGGCCTTTGAGGAACCCTCAGTTGCGCATGCAGAGGCATGACTAGGCTCACCCTTCTCCAATATTCTCGCCCCCTCGGCGGCAGTTTGCGACCGTCCCTCGGAGGCTACGGCTTCGCTAGGACCACGAGCGCCACCAGGCTCGGCGTTAGAAACGTCGACACATTCGTCTTCGTCCTCTTCTTCTTCGGACTCGCCATCTTCGGAATCTTCGATGCTCAGAAAAGAAAGGTCCCATTCCGGGTGCCCACTGAGTATCCTCTGCTTGCACTCTTCCATCCCGTGATGGAACGCGTCTACGCTCATAGCGTCTTGCCTCCCCTTAAGTATGGCGAGCTGCGTGTTGGCCTCAGCGGCCCGTTTCTCGGCCTCTGCGACTTGGGCCCGCAAAATGGTATCTCGCTCCTCGAACTCGCTAGCCTGCGCCTCGAGCTCCGAACTCCTGCTGCGAGCGGAGACGAGCTCACCTTGAAGAGCCCGAACCTCCGACTCCATCTTCGCCATCCGAAAGATTCAAAATCAAATCGGCACTACGAGAACCCAGTGGTAAAAACAGAAAGGGGAAAAATAAGGGCATACCTCCGCCTCTCGCTCGGCCAACCTCTTGGCCATCTCTTCTGCCTCGCCCCTGGCTCTCGACCTGTCAGCCCGTACCAGCTCGACCCTCTCCTGCAAGGCGCTGATCTTCAGCTGTCTAGCCTCGATATCCCTCCGGGCTTCCCTAGCTCGGCAGGCGGGACGTCTCATTCGAGGCGTCCGGAACCGCCTCGACAAACCTCCATACCGATCGGGATTCACGGCACGGCGCAATCTCAACCGTCGCTGGTGGAGGAACCTTACCTCCGAAGGTATGATGGCCCTGTCGCATTAATTAGGGCATCATTGCATGTACTGTCTAAGCCAAGGCGTCCCATCCAAGGCGCGCCACTTGAGCTTATACTCCCTACGCCCGAACCTACGCTTCGAACTAGGGAGTGGAGGGCATGTGTTGGGGGTAAAATCGTTATTGCTTTGATATCCGTGCGAGGCGGCTAAGGTTGACCTCCTCCCGCCGTCTCCTTCTGCTCGGCCTCCCCCGGGCTTTCGTAGCTCGGCCTCTTCCGGGCTTCCGTAGCTCGGCCTCTTCCGGGCTTCCCTAGCTCGGCCTCTTCCGGGCTTCCCTAGCTCGGCCTCCTCCGGGCTTCAGTAGCTCGGCCCCCTCCGGGCTTCCGTAGCTCGGCCTCTTCCGGGCTTCCCTAGCTCGGCCTCTTCCGGGCTCCCCTAGCTCGGCCTCCTCCGGGCTTTCCTAGCTCGGCCTCCTCCGGGCTTCCCTAGCTCGGCCTCTTCCGGGCTTCCCTAGCTCGGCCTCCTCCGGGCTTCCCTAGCTCGCTTTTACTTAGCGATCCACGCCCTGACGTCCACCTCCGTGGAACCTGACGCGGGAGGGCTTAAGCTTACCCGGGCAGCGCCTTAGGCAAGGAATCATGTTGAGACGTGGCCTAAGACCTATTATAACCGCCCCAAGTCTACTCACTCAGATCCCAAGACATCAAGGAGCTCTCCCAGCCGTCGATCCCTTAACAGACAAGGCGTGGATTCTAACGGCCCCACAACGGCCTGATTCTGTCTACTCCCATATCGTAACAACCCCAGAACCTTCCAGAAGATGCTCAAGTCCTCAGGTGACAGTCTATAAATATCAGATTGGCAAATCCCCTCAGGTACGCGACTCCGTACGCACACTTGTACGTTTACACCTCCACTCTCACTCTCCTGCTCTCGACGGGAGCTCGTCGGCGCTCCTGCCCCTTTGGAGCCTCCGATTGGCCGCACCCGGAGAGGTCTCCCGGAGAGATCCACCTCATCATTATCTGGTTGATCGCCGATTCCTTCCCCACTGACTTGAGCGTCGGAGGGTCTTCCGCGGAGGACCACCCCCAGCGTCCCTCCGCGTGTGAGCTTCTTTGCAGGTCCGCCGCACCCCCTCTTCCCGGAGATCGACCGCGCCCGAGTCGGAGGACGGATTTCAGCGGCAACAATTACCATTAATATTAATAGTAATATAAAATAAAATTATAATTTTATAAGTATATATATATATATATATATATATATATATATATATAGTTTAATAGTTATAAATTATTTAATTTATTTTTTGTTAATAACTTTTATAATTATTTATTAACTTAAAAAATTATAAATAATTAGAAGCCTTTTAATAATTTTAATAATGGCGGTAGATTAAAAAACCGCCTTAGCGGTTCAGGTAAAAATTTTAGCAGCGAGGGCGCCTTTTCAAAAAACTGGCACACCCGACTCACAGACTTCTTCGGTTCTTTCACCTCTGCCCTAACTCCCGACTTCCCTCACTCTCCCCTAACACCCGAGGAAAGCCGCCCACCGTCGCCTCCTCCCGTCTTCCCCCCTCCTTCGGCCTCTGTTCTCCGTCGAAGCCGCAGAGGAGGTCTACACCCAGGCCGCTCCCTAGGAAGACTACGAGGAGCCCCCAGTCTCATTCCCAAATTCCAGGGTCGAGCACCCATGGCCGGAGTGGACGAAGCTGGTGACCATCGCCTCCTCCCGTCTACTCATCATCACCACGAATAACCCAGCTAGCGCTTGTACCTATCAACTATACCACCCTAAAGGCTTAATTAAGAGGGACAATATTGGAGCTCCTCATGTCCTCAAAGACCAAAGACAGGCGCGTCACCTCCTTCGGACTTGTTTCAATGGTGTCAATGCTCGATCTGGTAGCTCCATCCCTCCCCTCTCAAGTTCAAAATCCAATTTCTTAAAGATTATTGGCCATTAATTTCCACATCATTTTACCATTTTCATGCAGAAATATGAAACACAAGCTGTATCAGGGTAGGTCTTAGCAAGTGAAATTGAATCCATGCACAATTGCAAAAGAAGAAGAGCCGCAGCCGTTACAAAAAGAAGCATCAAATGGCTAAGTTTGATGCTTCTTTTTGTAACGGCGGTCATCTGTTTCTGCACGACTTTCTTTTCTTTGATTCAAATTCACTACTTATTAAGACCAACCTGATATAGGAGTTCTTCTGTATTTGTCTCCATAAATGGTCTCAAAGATGCTATGGCAATTTGATTTGGTAAAAACCTATCTCCTATAGAGCTTTTTTGCTCTCTTGTAGCCACCATTTACAAAGAAAAAGGAAAAATTTTTCTTAGTTGCCCCTTTGATTGGATTTCTGCTCATGCTTTGGGTTTGTTCAGGAGAGGGCCCACCTCAGATTCTAAGCGATTCTGATTAGTTCTCGATTTTGGGAGCTTTAACCTATCCAGAAAATGTTGAAAACCAAAATGACTAACCCAACTTAGAGTGGGTTGGTTCAGATGAGTTGTTTGGTATACCACAAATAAAAGGAAAATTAAATTTTATCAAGATAACATTTTGATTCTGTGTAAGAAAGTCATTATTATTGAGTAGTGAACGATGACCAATACAAACCAACAAAATAACACATAATCTATGCACCAACAAAGCTAATATAAATTTCCATTATGCAATTTTGGAGAGTAATCATTAGTACTTGTCTTTCTGAGTTTTTCACCAGAGTGATGTTGGCATATCACCTATTGAAGGCTAAATTTGCTAGTAACCTTTGCATACTGTGAAATATTATTACCGTTGTAGAGGGAGAGGTCACCTTGCACTTTAAGCTGCCTCTAGAATATATAGTTTTGAAAATTGAACAAATGCATCACTGTATGGTCTGTTTGAATATATTAGCTACTTTGAGAAGTATCAGCTCAATCAAATCACTGTATGCCGAAGGAGTGTATGCACAAATTCCCAATGACAATTACACCATATGGTGCACAATTTTATCGCAGGTCAGACCTTATCTTTGTCATGGAGTGCACTTGCTGCTGCCTCATAGGTGTTGCATTTCAAGTTTGTGTTAGTAGAGTGCCATATTCCAGACCTCACTTTGTGTTTGATGAACGGTTATCTCCTCCCCTCCGGTCTATGTATGCAAATTCTACTATTCTAGAATCTTTTGCTTGTGATGTTGCACAATTGTGCCATGCCAGTTTGTGCTGGTGTGAGTTGGCTTTGCCAACCAACCATGCTCAACTTCATCAATCAACAGACCTGATACTAGGAGGCACCATCTATCTTTTTTCTGCTCTTATTATCGTTGGGATTTCCATCTAAGCAGATTTATTAGCCAATAACACTGTAATTCTAGGTCTTGTGCTCTGGCTCTCCTATTGCACTTTTTATTTATAGACAGTATTATTCTGCTTTTAGCAATTGGCATCTTGGCACTCGTGTGGGTATATTGTCATGTCACAAAATTCCATTACTATTGGATTGACTATCAGATATGGTATGTGCATTTATTAAAATAATCTATGCTGTCTGTGATGCTTTTCATTTTTTTAGTGTGTTCATTGTGTAAGAGTGTATGTAATGAAGTTTACACATGCATACCTAGTCATGTGTGGACTCATACTTGCCATTGTGTTCACGTGCATGTGCCTGAGCCTGTGGGTGCATGCGTGCACTAATGGGTGGTGGTGCATTAGTGGTGGTGGTCTTTGTGGCTGCCTGTGCTGACATGTGTGTTTGTGAGTGTGTATGGTTGTTTGAGTTCTTAATTTGATCCTTATGTCTTTTTTCATCATTTTTTTTCATTCCTAATACCCCTAATCAAGGTATGTTGTACTGTTTGATACACCACTGGGCGCACTAATTATACTGACAGTGTTAGAATTTTATCGGTATACTTTTTGGTAGAGACGATGAACCAAGCCCCTCATCATTACTTGTCTCCACATTAGTATATTATTTTATAATCTTTCACATATTGGCATGGTATATTTGCAGTCTTTCTAAAATTTTTCGTTCATGTAGTTCTATTTATGGGTGAATTTGGACGTACCGCAAAATCTTGATATTTCATGGTTTTTGCATGTTTTTGAAATTATTAATCAAGATTTTGAAATTATTACCTTCAGTTTTCTCCATTTTTGAGCTTTCACTTCTTAACAACCAAACGTCTCCTAAAGATTCTCTGCTTTTAAAATCCAAAATTTCAGATTCATGAAGGAGATAAAATCATGATGTTCCATTCTTATGGTGGATTCTTAAAGATAATCAGGGATTCTTAAAAATAACTAGGAACTCTTAAAAAGATTCTAAAGGAAATCTCATAAATGCTCCTTGTAGCATCTAATTTATGTCTAGCATTGTGCTCTTCTCCCAAGCATCCTACTTTTCCCCCATTCTTGTTTGTCCTGGATTTTGTGGATGTTGGTGTGGATGTATGTGTTTGTTTGCTAGTTTTTATAAGTTTATGTTTGTGAGAGAATCTCTCTCTGAGAATGCAACTGTGTTATATGGTAAAAGCTGCAGGTTTACCTGAAGAAGTTTGACTTTGTCATGTGAATTATCAACTCCCTGGGAGCCATGAGGTGCTGGGTCAAATTTGTCCTGCTTGTTTATTACGGTAGGCTTTGTAGTTCCATCTATGGCTGTAAATCTTGCATTTCCCTTCAGCTTTTTCTGAATACTGGTGATCATTTCTTCCTTCCTCAGAAGGTTGGCCCCTAAGTGGAAAATCTCATTTGTCAGCTTCAGCTTTTTCTGAATACTGTGTTATGAAAATCTCAACCTCAGAAGTGAGAATTCTGACCATCGAATCATTTTCATCTTCTAAATGCCTCAGTTCATTTAGTTGCTTCATTGATTTCTCTGCATCTACCCCTATAGAGACAAGTTTTCCATCAAGCATATCTGCTTCAAAGTAGCTGCCTTGTAACAACATCTCATTTTCTTTAGCCAACATCTTTTGATTCATCTGCCAAATTTTCTTTTTGTGCCTAAGGTCTTTTCATCCTGATTGATCAAGAAAGAAGGTAACAAGCTACTGAAAAAAATCCAAAACTCCACCAGACTTGAATGGTTATAATTTTTGTCTGGTTATAATTGATCAAGAAAGAAGGTAACAAGCTTGTCTGGTTATAATTTTTGTCCTTTTTTCTGTAAGATGTGTTGTTTGGTTATAATTTTTTTAAAATCTGATGGATAACTACTTCCACTGTCACCTGCAGCCATGTATGATAATCTGGGCAATCAAGCTGGGGTGCAGAGACCTCCAATAAATCCTCAACCAAACCCATTTGGCAATGCATTCTATGGAGCTGGATCTCGGCTTATCAGAGGTGGCCTGGGGGCATATGGAGAGAAATTCTTGGGTTCAAGTTCTAAATTTATGCAAAGCAATGTATAGAATATGTAAACAGAGAATGAATGTTAGTACATGCATTGTAGAATATTAGTCAATAGCCTCCCTTTTGCACTGAATTATTTGCATGCATTATAAATAATAATAAACATGCCATTATATTTTCTAACTTTTGGCCTCAAATGTAACAGATTAGCAAGTATTTCTCCAATCCTCAGTATTATTTTCAAGTAAATCAGCAGTATGTGAGGAATAAGTTGAAAGTGGTCCTATTTCCATTCCTGCACGGTAAATTTACTGCTTTATTTTTTAGCTTGACTTTCCTAATTAATCGCTTCTCTTTATTATTAATAAGCTTATGGAACTAATTTATGTTTTTGCTATATTCTGTTTTATCCAGGGTCACTGGACCAGGATAACCGGGCCAGTTGGAGGTAGGCTTTCATACAAACCTCCAGTTTATGATATAAATGCCATATCTATACATTCCTTTCATGGCCTTTGGCACCTACATTATTCTCGCAGGCTTCTCATTTGGTCTTATGGGAAAGTAAGTTGTGTATTCTGGCCTCACCTTACATCTTTAGCAATAACAGTTACTGATCATACTTGAGTCTCTTGTAGGTTCAGTCCAGAAGCTTTGAGTTTTTCACAAGGGGATTGGCTGGGTGGTTTATGGAGTACTTAAAAATCCTTTTATTGAATGACTCCCTGAGTTAATCTGGTTCATGAATCATGCAAACTATTTATGAGTATTTCAGGAACTGCATGTGTGGATTCATATATTGGTTTATTATTCCAAAATTTGGCTGTTGATGTTAATGTAGGTGTCATCATTTCTTTTTACAGTTTCTCTCTTCTTTTAGTTCTTGAACTCTTCCCTGGCCTATTGATTTGTGAATATAAAACTGTGACCATTCACCACCAGCTGATTGTGGCTTCTATGGTACTGTTGTCTTTTTTAAAATGCTTTAAAGCTTCCCCCTTCCCCCTAAAGCTGTGGCTGCTGTTGCTGCGATGACTGCAAAGAATGGGAGAATTGAGGTACATCATTTAAAACAGAAATTACTAAATGATTGTAATAAGTTCAGCTTTGCAATAAATTATCCCTCGGTTACTGCAACTCATCATAGTAAAAACAGAAACAGAATGTACAAGAAAAGGCTAACAGCATTGAATATTCAAAACCATGTTATTATTTCATCCAAGTCTTAGGCCAAAGAAGTGTGAGATTTTCCTCACGACATGATGTTTTAGCATGCAGAGAGCTTGTTGCAGGATTATGAAATAAATAAATAGTACCCACCAAGCAAGTAGTAACCAATTCACTACTTTTGCAGCCTCTATCAAGTCAAGTCCAGTTCTCCTACATATTGCTTCCCTGTTGACTTCTTATTGCCTACCTTACTTTTGTTTTTTGTTAGATCTATCTTAAAGATGTTTCCATATTCAATTGGCTTATGTGAGTGCCTTTAAACATATGCATTTATTAGGTTCATATCTTTTTCTTTATTTATGTTAGTTATTTATGTTATTAAATTCTAATTTGGTAATATCTTTTTCTTTACATATTATGAAATTCAACACAAAGTTGAACCGCCCATCTACATTAGATGAGCTCTTCAGACACACCCATCAAAAGAAAAAGGATGGCAATCAGTGGTTAATAAAAAGGCAGAGACATACATGTAAGTATTTAAAAAACTCTACTTTAATTCATATATTTATACTATTTGTATGTTTAACTAATTGTGTCTAATATCTTTTACAGACTAATTTTATACAAAAATGGCAAGAGATGGAATCAAGTCAAAGCTCAACTGGAGAGGATGGTGTGGAATCATCACAGCAGCAGCCTCAGCCCTCCATGATGCATATATGGAAAGAGACAGGTGGGGTAAATAAGGGACGAATTTATGGACTTGGATCCCAGGCTAGCTTGCTGACATGCTCATCTTTTAGCCCACATCTTCATGAGTTCCTGAGGAGTGGATTCAGGAGCAAGAAGGATCTATAATATGTTTGAGACTGTTTCTGCCCGCAATGAGGAGTTAGCTGTCCGAAATGAGGGTTGGCTACCCGAAATGAGGAGTTAGCAAATCAGAACCGTTAATTAGCATATCAAAACAATGAGCTATCTGCTCGGATTTTCTGTACCGAGGAGTTTATACATCTTATGATGAAAAAGATGCTGGTTAATCCATCTACAGTTTCAGCACCATCTCCGGCTGCTGCCTCTGCAAATAATGATGATTGCGATGTCGATAATGATGATGATGATCATGAGGAGGAGGATTTATAATTTCTTTTTTTATAATTGGAATGATACTTGTTTGTGATACTTTTTTCTTTTGTTATGAAACTTTGGATGTAATGACACTTGTACAACTTTTTTGAACATGTTTGTTATTAACTTGTTATGAACTTGGATATGATGAACTTGCTATAAATTTTTTTGAGCTTGTTATGAGTTTGTTATGAACCATATATAATCAGGTATATGATGAAACTTTGGATATGATGAAACTTGTTGATAATTTGTATATATAATCAGGTATATTTAAAAAAAAGGTCATTTTGTGAGGGATTGTTCCTTCGAATATTTATTTAGCGAGGAATAATTTTCTCAGAAATAAAGAAAAGCTATTTAAAAAAATTCAAAATATCCCTCGAAAAATCCTTTGGAATTTTTTTTTGAAAATTCCCTTGGAAATTCCTTAGAAAATCCCTCAAAAAATCCCTCAAAAAATCCCTCGATAAATTACCAAAATTCCCTAAAAAATTTTCCCTCTGAAACTCCCTCGGAAAACCCCTCAAAAATTTTCCCTCGAAAAATCCCTCGGTACATTACCCTAGGAAGTATCCCTCGAAAAAGCTCTCGGAATTTTTTCCTAGGAAAATCCCTCGGAAAAGTTTCCTCGGAAAATCCCTCGAAACATTTCCCTCGAAAAATTCCTTAGAAAAGTTCCCTCGGAATATCCCCAGAAAATCCCTCGAAATAGTTCCCTCGAAAAATCCATCAGAAATTTTCAAGGGATAAATTTTGTCGAAAATCCCTCGAAATAAATTCCCTCTGAAAAAGTCCTCGGAAAAATTTTTCGGGTTTTTCTGACGACCATTTATCCGTCGAAATCCGTCGGAAATATAAATTTTCGACAGATTTTTTTCTTTTTCCCTCGCAAAATGCATCGCAAATGACCATTTTTCTTGTAGTGTGATAAATATAGGAACAAAGTTGTTCCAATCTTTTTGGTGAAGATCTCCAACATTACGATGATCCAACAATCCAACCCCCTTGATTGGATAGGCATTGGATTAGTAACCATATCTAGCCATATCTAGCCACACTCCAGCCCGCGGAGGCAAACAAAACGAGCCATGCTCCAGCTTGCAGTGGCAATCATATTTAGCCGCTCTCCAACCTGCAGTAGCAAACATATCAAGCTATGCTCCAGCCAGTAGCAACAACTATATCTGGTTGCACTTTAGGCTATGGTGGCAAACCAATATGAGTCGTGCTCTAACCCATGATAACAACCATTTCTAATGAGTAATCCAATGCCCACCACCGTCCATTCTATTACTTATTCCAGTTGTTTAACAATTGAAATTTTGTTCTTAATTACATGAGCATGTAGGCCAACGTACCTTTATATATAGTCTATATCATAAGTCATATCAGGCACAAGGCATGCACATATAATTAATAATCATGCATAATTTAAGCATTTTTTATCATAATTATTTTACTACGTATTCAACATTATATCACTAACATGTGCAATATTACTACTTGTATGTTCATACCATCGTCATAATAAATTCACACATAATTAACATCATATCACAACATATGTATTGTCATATCATATATGTTCCTACCATAATAATATACATCATAATAAATTTCTATAAATGATCATCAGAATATCCCTAACACATGTATCATCCACCATTCAATGCTCATACCAACATGCACTTATGCAATCACGTACGAAAATTCTTATTTGCATCTTTAGTAAATCCAAACTTACTTCCTGAATGCTTTGATTGCTATCTATCTACAGATAGCCTGCCTTCAAATTTTTTTATTTCATGCGTAAGCTCCCAAATGGCCTATCGCAGCATGACCACAAGGTTTCTGTCAATGAGTCTGGCACCTCCTCCTTATGTTGATACATACATGGATTGCTTTCACCGATGACAACTGTGATGGCATCATGCTCACTCGATCCAGCTTTTTGTGAAAACAGGGTGCAGCTCATCTTAGAGGAAAAAGGGGCACCGAAAAGATCTGCTCTTCCGTTCGACTAAGTCATCACAGCATGCTTATATAGTGAATTTTCAAGAGAGGTCTTAGAATTTTTTTCCCTCCTTCGTTGACACCTAGTTATGTGCTCTAGGCCTTCTTTGCATTAATTTTGCCAGTTGTCATATTTATAATCATCATGATTATTTACTCATTGATCATCAATTACAATTTATCATTACAATCAAGCTGTTTCTTGGTCTCTTCCTGCTCTTGTTTTTGCAGTAATTTTATTCTTTGAAAAACTTATGCTTATTTCTCTTCTTGCTTGCAGATTGAAGAATATTTTTCTTAATAACATAAGGAATAAAATTAGAGCTCAAACTTGAAGTTCTTGAAAGCGCATCGTATTTGGATGGATCTTCTCAGCATTTTCAAGTTGATTTTCTGCAGACCAAACCACTCTGCCACATATCAATGCCGACACTGCATGCTATTTATGCATCGAGTGTTTTGATGCTTACATGCATATAAATTATTTTAGTAGACTTTTGACAAACTTTGAATTAAAAAAATTGAAATTATTAGTATTTCAATTTGTATGTGAGATAATTCGGTAGGCTTCATATTCACTATTGGAAGGAATATATGTTTTAATTTTCTGCTATTTCATTGTATCTGAAAATTTTTCCTGTACGGCCTCAAAATGTCCCACACAAGTAGCTTATTCAAGTGGATCGCTTAGATCCATATATAAAATCATAATTTGCTTCCATTTGTAGCTTATAGGAATCCCTATCCAAATACTAGTTCGTTGCATCTTAAAGGATCATTCTTAGTCTCCACATTTTATTTGTGCAAATTGCTATGTTACGCAATCAGCCCTGGTGGAATAACATACAAGTATCTTTTCATGAAAATGAATTTAAAAACATCACTATCTTCAGGCCCTTGCAATCCTTAAATAAAAATAAAAGCAAATCATTAGAAAGCAAAAGCATCACTAATATAAGAACTCTACCTCTCCAGGACTCCAAAGAGGCCAAACAAAAATTAGAATCAAAGGGAAGAGAATTAAAAAGACCCACAAACAAGGTGTCTTTCCTCCGCAAGGACTAGCTATTATGATAAATGTAATAATCTTCCTACCCAAACTGCATGCAACCCCAAACCCTTGGTAGTATAACACTCCTCTTCATAACCCCGCAAATTCCGCCCATCTCCTCTATAACCGTTATCTTCAAGCTCGAGTCCAACATGAACTACTCGATCACCATCCTTGACCATGCCTAGTGACTGCTTGGAGGCTGGTGAAGTAAGCAAATGGGTGGACTGATGAGAACTAGAACTTGATGGGTTAGGTCTTGATGATGCCTCCCTGGTGTTTGATCAAATACCTAAAAGAAAGAAAAGAAGAAGAAGTGGGATTAGTGGGGGAAAAGATCGAGAAGTAATTTTGGAGGGACAAGAAATATGGTGAAACAGAAGATTTGAAGCAAGCTAAAAAGGGGTTCGCAAAGACCTTAAAGATAGGCTTGATTCTCCCAAGGAAAAAAGCGGAAAGCTTTGATTGATCACAGGGGACCTATAATTGATATTGTTGCTTGATGCAATGGCGAAGTTTGGAGGGTTGACGCACAGAATCTTGAAGATAGTTCAGCACATGGAAAACTAGTTGGTTTTATTCTTTTGACAAACCATAGGTTTGAGCTGAAAGCTTGGCATATATACAAGGTGAAAGGCTTGCTCTTTGTTACTAATATTTATAATGAAGGAAATCTTGTTAAGGATAGGAACAGATTGTTCACCATTTGGCACCCAGGTTGCTGGTTTTGCAATTGCCTTCCATCTTGAGGAACAGGAACTAGTTTGATAAGGGCATTAATAGTTGCAGTGGAAGGCAAATGTGATCTAATCAACATGAATTATGGGGAGCCTGCATTGGTACTTGATTATGGATGTTTTGTTGACCTTATTAAGAAGGTTGTGGACAAGTGCTATTTGATTTTATTAGCAGTGTTGTGAACAATGGACTAACATTAAGCATTTTTGGTGTACGTGGTGGCTCTACTTTCAGCATATTTGGTGTTGGTGCATGTCAGCTGCTACCGCGGCTGCTGGAGCTCGTTGTGTGGTTGAGGCTCCACCTAAGGGGGTGGAATGTACATGATGAACAGCGATCATAACAAGAAGGGGGTGCATGTGAAAATGTTATAATTGGTATAATCATATATATTTTGTTAATACATGTTGTAGCTGTATCATGTTGTTTAAATATGAAAAGATGTTACGATGGAAATGTGTTGCATGATTATTAATTGTATGCACATAGTCAAAATTTTATATGGTATGATAAAATGATATTAAAATTTATATTATAAATTAAGAATTGATAAATAGTAAGTATGATGATAATGTTGAAAAGGTAATGGACTAGTTATGTCCGTTTGCTACCATGGCCGGCTAAAGCATAGCTAGATGTTTATTGTCACCATGGGTTGTTGTAGCATGGTTGGATATATGACTGTCATCAAGGGCCAAAACATGGCTAGATGTTTATTGTTATCGTGGGATAAAGCGTGGTTGGACATGGCTGTCACTATAGGCTAAAGTGTGGCTAGGTGAAATTCATTTGACTGTTACCATAGGTTGGAGCGTAGTCAAATTTACTTTCCTACTACAAGTTAGATGCATGGTTTTAGCTAGTCCATTGCCAAGTTACTTAGATCGATCTTGTGGATAATAAAAATAATAAACATAGTTAAAGATATTATTGATGGATTTGAGCCGAAAGGATTTGTGATATTTTGGAAATGGCTATGTTGATATGCATATCACATATTTGTTCACTTATGCATGTAAATATTATCATTTATTGAAATTTTGTGATGAGCATACATGTGCATATATGTGCATGCAAGGAATTCTTAAAAGGCTAAGGCTCATTACATGTTTGTTGCATGTTTTACAAAGCTCAGGATGTTTAGGCTTAGTTTTTCGTGATCAAGCTAGAGTGACGCATAAATACATAAATCAGATTATTTGATACTAGCTTTTGAAATGACAAAATTTATAAGCCTTGTAAGTTAATCATATTCAATTGGATTTTAATATACTAGTAAATCGATAAAGTGTATAAAAAACTTCTGGCCTTGCATAATTTTAAAGTTAAACCTAGAAGTAATTACACGGCCATGTCACATGTTTAACCCAGTTATTAGGCTGGGGCGTGACAATATACAATGTAGTTTTTCACATGAGGCCAAGTCAATGCATGTAAATGACTAGACTGTCCTTTAGGCAGCCATGGCGCTTGTGAGCTTAGATTTTCAACAAAAAAATCTAATAAAGAAATCATAGATGCACTTAGAAGGCCCAACTCCAGAATGATGGAAAGGATACCGGAGGAAAATAACGTCAATGATCTTGTAAAACACAAAAGGCAACTAAGAGTCTATCAGCTTTGAGCGACTAGGACCGGAAGGCTATCACAAACATTGAGAAATCGGATGCATTTAGGATCCTTAAATGTCATATCATCATAATAAGAGAGCTCTTGTGAAGAGCAAATACTTGGTTTTTTTGCATCCAACCACAATCGCATTAAGTAAAAAAAGCATAATGCTATCAATGTGTAATTTCATGTCAATTATTTATATAACCCAATGCATAAAACATGAGGTTTAAGAATATGGAGAAATTTCAAAGTTCAATAATCAAGATATTGAACGAGAAATTGCCATTGGTTGAAGGTGATATATTTTTTGGAGGTAAAGCCAAGATATGAAATGGATGAAAAAAATGTGACTGTTCAGATTTACAGATGATTGGTCATAAGGTTGTGTTAGGAAGAGAGTATAAGTCAATAGAATTCTTCTTCACTAATCTCTTTGGGCTAGCAAATGGATAGGACCCATTGTGGTTCCAAGAACCAAGAGAACGACCCATTGTGGTCGAGTTATTTTTATTAATGAGCTTTCTAAGTTACTAAATCCTTCCTTTTTGGAATGAATTAGGAAGGAGATGGTAATCAATCTTGTTATGTATCGGAGCACTAAAGTTTTACAAGAACATTCAATCCTAAAACCTCAAAAGCTCTACCTTTTAGAGCATCAAGATTTCTTTGTATACTTTTATCTTGCCCAATGAATTCCCTATCCTATACTTTTTTTTGTTTCCCAAGTTGAATAGGACTTTATTATCCAGCATCTTAGAGCTCGAGACAATTATGGATCATTAAAAATTTATTCACATGAAATGAATGTTGAACATCTTATGGCTCTCAATTTTTTCAAACTTGATTCACATAGCTTTCTATCTAAAACAAACGCACAGCCTATTTTTGAGCCTGTAAGTTCGGAGCACTCAACACTAGAATTTCAGAATTTGAACTCTTGAGTCACTTTTTTTTAAGTTCAAGAGTTGAAAACCGTGCAAGTTCAGAAATTTAGTGGTTCCAAGATACGTTGTCTATATTCACTTTTTCAAATTCAACCGGGTCCAGGATACATTATCTATATTTACCTTTTTCAAATTCAACCAATTTGGATTTAAAATTCACATCAAGAAAAATTTTTAAAACTATATCTAAAGGATCTGAAGCTTGCTGTCATCTTTGTTGGCCTTCATTAAATATTTATTGGTCTTCCACCATTCTCATTAATTGCTTTCTTTACAAGCCATTTGATCTCAACCGAATCATCATGGATCTCCACCAGCACATCCATAGCAAGAGTCGTTGGCTATTATGCAAATTTATACATGATTAATTTAAATAGATAGAGAAGATAGGTAATTCAAGAGAGCAGACCTTCAAAGATCCTCTTTAAAGATTCTTCCTAGGTCTCCAAGAAAATAACATACTTTGATTTTATTCTCCTTGCATTCATAGTCATATACATAAACATACATATTTACAAATGATAACATCAACATCTTAATAACAACATACACAAAATAAACATTAAAGTAATTAGCTATAAAAAAATCAATAATTGCTAATTTTAAGAGATATTTTAAATTCAAAAAAAGGTACACAACAGGTCATTAGAAGGGAACAAGGAGTTTGAAAACATGGCAACAAGAGAGTTATGAAGTCAAGATGACAATGAGATTGGAGTGTATAAAAATAGTGATTTTCCATTATGACTTTTGCAAGGGTCCATGAATCATGCTAATCTCTCTCTACCACTAGAATTATAATACCCCATTGCACGAATGATCCTACATCGGATGGGAAAGAATGATTTAAGAAGTCGTTTGGTTAATCACCAATGATAAGATCACCAGCGATAGGATCACTAGTAATAGGATCAACAGTAATAGCATCACCAGTGATCCATCATCATCTTAATTGATGAGATATTTCAATAATAAAAAATCATCGAAAATCATAGATCACCATATTTGGTATACCTTGGGAATGAAAGGTCACCATACATACAATACTAATAATACGCTTGAAAACTTATTTGCATATATTTTATTTATATATATAATATTACTATTATAAATATAGATAATAATATAATTAATTACTACATTAATATTATATTATAACAATACAATAATAGCTACATATTGATATAATTATATTTATATATAATTAATGATAGTACATTATAATATTAATAATATATAATCATAATATTTATTATTAAAAATTAATATTATCATATATATATTATATATATTATATATTATATATATATATTAATATATGGGAGATTGATAAATATAAAAACAAAGTTATTCCAATTTTTTTTTGGTGAAGATCTCCAACATCATGATGATCCAACAATCCTATCCCTTGAGTGGGATTCAGATTACTACCAGGCAGTGATCCTAATCCCATAGTGATGGCACATCATCGCCCAAAGCAAGCTACCAAATGGGATGATTTTATCACCATTTCAAGATCATCAATGAATTTGCAAGATCATCCCATACCAAACATTCATTAAAGAATTATAACTCGAGTTTACCTACTACCAATTAACTTGCACTCAAGTTTTTAAGGTCATATGGATCCAACATACTAGTAAGTTAGTTAATCTAGCATGTAGGTTTGAAGTGTTATAAATGAAATCAAAGCCAACCCAAGTATACAAAAGTTAGTGAGCAGAATTAAAGGACTATCAATAAAATGGTGATGTAGAGAATTCCCCTATGGCGTGGAGCTATCTCTATAGTATCAACGATCTTGTTTGAAATGGATTTTGGTTAGCTTGCAGCATATGATAAGGATGTCATCTGATAAAAAATGAGAGATTGAAATACTCCTATGCACGAACAGTCTCATGTTAAATGGAAAAAAAAAATTAAGAGTTATAACTCAAGTTCATTTGCTATCAATTAATTTACACTTGAGTTTTTTAGGATACATGGATCTAACCTATTAACAAGTAAATTAGGCCAACAAGTGGGCTTAGGGCATTATATGAATAGTGAATTAATGAACTCACAAAAAGAACATATTATCTTCTCTAATATTTAAGGCTATAATTGCAACTTGCAATCCTATTGTTGATTAACACTAATCCTAATTTGGATTCAACTTAAACATGATGATAAGTAGATTGTATATGAAATCAAAATCAATGAAACTTTTGGATTAGATATAAGCAATTTAACTTAAACTCGAATAGTTACATGCAGGCAGGGGGGGATTGGTGATTTGGTGATGGCTGTTCATGAATCAAATTTAATTTTTGTATCACCTATTATATATTTCATTAGTAAAGTTAGTCAAAACATATAAGTTCTAGTTTGACTACCTCTTCAAGACGTAATATTTCATACTCGATAGATATCTAAATCCAATCTATGCCTGGTCCAAATGTAATGCATATTTTATTAGCTAAATCTAAATCCAGACCAACTCAATATCATCCTTGCTAATAATATAAAGCAAAAGTCTTCCAGAGTGGTAGTTAAATTAAAATGTATACCACTAAAATATGTCTATTCTATTCTAAAAGCTCTAGAAGAGAATTCCCTCTTGCAAAGAGAAAAATAAATTAAAAAAAAAAAAAAGCGTACCCTGCCGCTTAGAAATTAACATGCAGGACGCTGGTGCACCGATGCCCAGCAAATGATTTTTTATGAGGCAAATGGTTTAAAAGGTGGCTCTAATTAATGAGGCTCATGTGGCAGAAGAGATTCCCTCTGGCAAAGAGAAATAAATAAATAAAAAAAAACGTACCTCCACTTAGAAATTAACATGCAGGACGCTGGTGCACCAATACCCAGCAAATGGTTTTTTAATAGGCAAATGGTTTTAAAAAGTTGCCTCTAACGAGGCATGTCGAAGAAGAGATTCCTTCTTGAAATATCTAGAGGAATCCAGCGTCACCAATGCAAGTACTTGACCTCTCCAGCACTTCAAAGAGGCCCAACAACACTATATTTCATATGATCCATTCATTTTGCTCGCTATAAGGTCTAGACCTTATGCATGATAGAATGCTAGTACAAAATTGATGCTAGCCTTGACATTATTTAGAAAGTTCCACTACATTTAAGCTATATGGGTTTTCCAGCCCATGATTTTTTTTTCCCCTCCAAGATAATGCCAAATAAGGTCTTTAAAAAATGCCAATTAAAAATAATAAAATGTTTACCATTAGTACTCAATTATTAACATTATTGAATTTGGCGTAATCACCAACACCATCTTGAACCAAATTTCCTACTACCACATGCATGTTGTTCTAGCTTTTTAAAGCACTTAACGTCAAGGCTTCAAAATATTGATCAGTTATTGTAATTTTTTTAATATTTTATAAAGTAAAGGACCTTTATGTCCATTCCATTAATGCGAACATATGGCATCATGTATAGTATTTCTAATAATTTTTTCTTATGTAGTATTTTCATCAAAACTTTGCTTAATCTCAAACGAGGACGGAGATTAGTCCCAACCAATATTCTAAACCGGACGCCATCGTAACACCGTAATAAAGATTAAAAGACAAAACGCATATTCGTAGACCGAAACAGAATGCCATTTAAAAGAAGTACTGTCTGTGTCTGTGGGAAAAGATAAGAATGGAGCTGGAGCCGTAAAATATTAATAACTCCATCCATGCGTAATTTTCAACGGTAAAAATAAAAATAAAAATAAAAATAAAAATACAAGAGGCCGAGGCCGAGGCCGTGCTCGGTCGCCACCCTTTCCAGAGAACTAATAGAAGACGCCGCCGAGGTGGGGTCCCAACTCCCCACCCCAACCCCAACCCCCCCTAGAGATCTCCATGAGGAGCCCCCATGCAAGCGTGATTCACCGCTCCACCCAACGACCCATTTTCCCCACAGCTATCAAGCATCAACTCTCTCTCCTTTAATGATCTTAGACTGCACATGAATACTGAATCCTCTTTGACGGATGGATTGGATTCGATACTAGCTCATGTGTGAGGGAGGACTAGGACTAGGGCATGACAACAACCTCCTTGGAAGAGGGTCCCCTCCTTGAAAGAATCACATCCCATGCATTTACTCTACTCTATTCTTGTGAAATGATCAAAGGGAGGGGAGGGGAGGGGAGCCATCCTCTTCCTCCTCCAGCCTTTTTCCTTGTCCGCACTTTAAATTAGTTAACAAATAACATGTGAGGATATTGCGAGACCATCTTTGCAGCTATAATCATGAACCATAGAAAACTTTAATAATTTGGTCAAAATAGATAAAGAAGAAAGATGGGATCGCAATATTGAAAATAAAGTGAATAGGCGTGGGGCATAAAACAAAAAGTCAAGGCGCATCAACCCACAAATAAGGGCAAATTCCAAATTTAGGCCAAACAACTATGAGGGACAAAAATTTATTCTAAATTTCCTGCCCTTAGCGTTGGACTTAGTGCATTTAGGTTGCCTGAACCTTCAACTAGGTTGGCATGATTGATGCACCGATGCAGCCAGCACCAGGTGAGTGCGAAATCTGAACCACCTCAATGGTATCAAAAGTCCGTGATAAGACTAAAGTCCGTGATAAGACTAAACGAGTCAATGAGCACTCCCTAAGAAGTTCAAATGAAAAAGAAAGGATAGCAGCCCCAATAACGTTCACTGGACTCTCAAAATATACATTCATGGCGTGCAGTTTGACACGGTTATGCATGACCACGGCTTAGTTCATTGATGACCTTACTCAAGCTCATTCGATTACAAAAATGAACCAAACACCAGTCCGTCTTTTGAGATTCACGGGCTCTAAGATGAGCCATCGAGTTGTGGTTCAACTTCAGAGTTGGCTCATTCAAGAATATTACAAACCCAGCTTGATAGCTGAGCAAGGCTTAAGCTATGCTCAGCCTGAACAATTGATGATCATATCGTAGTAAATTTTTAGATTATCCTTCAAATAGATTTCAAAATAGCTTAACGATGTTAAAGAACAGATGTATAAAATCGGCCTTTGTATATAAAAATACAAATTTCGAGAACTTCTGATTTATTTTTTTTTTTGGATCAAGGTATCGAGTGATCAAACTCTGAAATTTTTGTCACATTGGTTTAGTCTCAGATGGAATGGATTCTTCGCTGAAAAGAGACAAATGGGAAAAACCAAACCAGCGCACTCTTGTTTAAACATGCTCACCACCGTGATGAAGACATATATGTGAGCTGTGGGCCCAAATATCACACCTCTTGGCTTGCTTTTATCGATCACTGATGTAAAAAAAAAAAAAAAAATTGGCTCTAACAAGGCCTCGTGCGAAAGAAGTGATTCCCTCGTGGAAAAGAAGCAAATGAAAAAAATCAAATTTCCTTCCCGTGTCGACAAGCTAAAGATAACGCGTCCAGCCAATAGATGATATCGCGCACAAGGATAAGTGGTGGGAATCTTTTCTTCACTCGTTCCGTGGTGGGCCGACGGACCCCTAGTGGTGAACCGTCAGAAGACGGGTTCTTTTGGTTAAAGGTACTTTTGAAAAAAAAAAAGTCAGTGGTAACTGGTAAGTGGTCCTCCAGTTTCAGTAGGCGACAATCTAATCCAACTTTCCAAGCTGTAAATAGATGGTTTCCACGATGGTGTGGAGACTCCACTCCTGTAGTCTTCAGCTTAAAATAAAGTAGTAATCCCAATTTGCGAGTGGATCACTTAGATATGTATATAAAATCATAATTTACTTTTTTTTTTTTGGTACAAATGGTGATCATACTAGTCTAGTGCAAATCAGTCCAGATATATCGGAGTACAAAATCTGTTGCAAAAGAGAAGGGCAGGAGTCGCCCGGCCTCCAATTTCATGATCCAGCATGCTAGGCCACGGAAGTAGCCACTCAGTCCGCCGCCGAATTGGCTTCACGGTAAATATGACGAATCTGGGCATAATCCACCTCCCGCAGTATAGTCCAACTATCCCAGAGAATCGGATTAGCACAACCAGGAGGGCTATGCTCCTTCTTCAGCCAAGAAATGACTGACATGGAGTCACCCTCAATGAAGAGCCTCTGAGCATGAAGAGTCCGAGTGGTGTAAGAAATACCAGCCCATGCCGCATAAAGCTCGGTCATGGGGACAGAGGAGTCGAGAGAACCAAAACCTCCCGCTGCCAGTAATTCACCATGAGGACCACGGATAATAAAAGCAGAACCAGCAGCTCTACCACGAATACTCCCGTCAAAGTTGATTTTGACGAACCCTGGAGGGGGGGTTCCCAGGAGATGAAAACCGTATGCCGGTTCGCTGCCAAAGCAGCAGGGGAACCCCAAAGGCCAGAGTCGTCAGAACCAACACGAGCACAGTCCGCCACCAATAATCTAATCTTCCTGACAATCATGTGAGGAGAAATAGCATCATCAAAGAAAATGAGCTGGTTCCTGGACAGCCAGATATGATATGCCGTGGCAGCTCAAAGAGCTTTCTTCTGCTGGAGTCCCCTCTGGAGATTAAGAAGGAAAGAGGAGCACAAGGAGCCCGAGCTATCATGTCTGAAAGAATAGCCTATCATATGCCAGACCCATCTAGCTCTGGGGCAGGTGAAAATAACATGATCAGACGATTCCTCCTCCAGACTACATAAAGGACAGATCGGCTGAATAGGTAAACCTCTCTGCGAAAGAAGAACGCAGGTTGGCAGGCAGTCCCACAGAAGCTTCCAGATAAATAGCTGAACCCTGGAATAATAGAAAGCTTTCATATCCACGCAGCATCCTCCGACCGCTGGGGCTGAGGCCTGAACAACTTCATCAGATCCCTAGAGGGGGCCTTAGAGAGACAGGATCTTTGCCAGAGCCTGGAATCAGATAAACGGTCAGGAGTAAGAGGCATCGAGAGAATCCGCTGAGATAGTTCGATACCAAAGAAACTCATCACCGAGGGAACATGCCAGGCAGGGGGTCAGAGGAAATCAAATCCTTAACCTTTAAACAGGCAGGGGCATCAATACTAATAAAGGAGGGCCACCGAGAGAGTGGAAGCTCAGAAAGCCAGGTATCCTGAATAACATCAATCGATGAACCATCTCCTATCATCCACGAGATATTCTCCGAGATAGCCTGACCATAACGACAAACCTCCTTCCAGAAGGAGCATCCCCGAGGCGGAGAAATATGCGAGACAGATGACCAGTCACCATACCTCGCACGCATCATCTCCAGAAGGAATCTCGAGGCATGTCTGGCTAGAAGGGCATCACGTCTAACAATCAGAGACTGTATCCCGGGACCACCTTCAAGGATAGGCAAACAGACCATGTCCCAGGATAGGAGATGAATACCATGACCTTCTTGCGTAGAAGCCCATAAAAAATCTCGAAAGCATCGTTCAATCCTCCTCAGACAAGTAATCTGAATGGCAGCATTAGATAGGAGGTAGAGGGGAAGGGATGAAAGAACCGAACGAATAATGATAACCCTCGCCATCATCGAAAGGCCAGTGACCTGCCATCCCTCAATGCGTTGGCGAACCCGCCTCTCAATCTCATAGTAATCATAACAACGGGGGCGTCTCCCCGTTATAGGGATCCCCAAATACATAAGCCTGTCAGTCTGAGAAGTAATCCCCGACAGATTGAGAATGGCTTCCCTGGTTCTTCTAGAAGCCTTCGGGCTAAAACATATGGAAGACTTTAGAAGATTAACCTTCTGACCCGAGGCCTGATAATAACGCTGAATAATAGAGTGAAAAGAAGCCGCATTATTAATAGAGGCCTGGCCCAAAATGATACAATCATCAGCGAAGAGGAGATGAGAGACAGAGGGACCCCCGGAGCCAGCCATAAAAGGGACAATCCGCCTATCTGACTGGGCTTGCCATAAAGCTCGAGAAAGATCATCTGCTGCCAGGATAAACAGTAAAGGAGATAAAGGACATCCTTGCCGGAGACCCACAAAGGAGCGAAAGAACTCAGACGGGCTCCCATTGACAATCAGAGAAAAGAAGGCCTTTGAATGCAAGCCATAATCCACTCTATGAATAGCCCATCAAACCCAAACTCCAGAAGAGAACGCTGCAAAAAGGCCCAACTCATTCTATCATAAGCTCGCTCCATATCGAGCTTCACAGCCATAAGACTTCGACTGGCCGGGGCTCTCTGGAGATCATGCATAAACTCCTGAGCTATGAGGACATTATCCGAAATGGAGCGCCCTCTAATAAAAGCGCCCTGTTCAGCAGAAATGAGACAAGGAATCACGAGACAAAGGTGGCGGGCTAAAAGACGAGCACATACCTTATACAAGGTAGTACAAAGACTGATAGGCCGAAAGTGCTGCGGAAGAGAAGCATCCATACGCTTAGGCACCAAAGTAATAAAGGTCTGATTCCAGTCCGAAGGAATATATCTAGCCTGGAAGACGTCCTGAATGGCCTGAACCACCTCCTGCCCAACAATATCCCAATAGTGACGATAAAAGAAGGACGGAAATCCATCAGGGCCAGGGGCCTTATCCGGACCAAGCGCCCAAAGGGCCAACCTAATCTCATCAGCTGAAATCGACCTGACAAGCATATCATATTCCGAGAAAGAAACCTTCCTAGAATCCGGAACCTGAACAACCGGGCCCCCGTCACCGGTAGACTCCGCCCATCTGGATTGAAAAAAGTGTAGAAGCAGATCCCTGATAGAATGGATGTCCTCCTGAATGTGACCATCATCATCAAATAACCTCCGAATCCTATTAGCCGCATGCCACTTCAGAGTAGCCTGATGAAAGAATCTAGTGTTACGGTCCCCATCACAAATCCACTGAACCCTGGACCTCTGCCACCAGTAGACCTCCTGCTGCCGAAGAAGGGAGTGATGACGAGCAAGCAACTCCCTAAGAGAGGAGAGATCTGACTCCAACAAAAAGCCCTCCTGATCCTCCTTAGCCTGCAATATACTAATATCATTTTCGACCTTTTCAACTTGCCTGACCAGATCACCCACCTCCAGCCGATTCCATCTAGACAGCCTGTGTCTCACCATCTTAAGGCGCCGCGATAACCGATAAACTGCATTACCCCTAACAGGAGTATGCCATATCTGAGAAATGATAGAACGAGTGGCAGAATGGCCAGTCCAAAACTTCTCAAATCTAAATTGTTTTCGAAGCTGCTGATTAACCTCTGTGGAAATCATAATGGGACAGTGATCGGATGCAATCCTAGGGAGGTGAGTGACAGAAACCGCAGGATATCTCTGAAGCCACTGAGGTGTAGCCAAAGCTCTGTCAAGTCTCTCCTAGACACGAGCAGACCCCTGCCGATTATTACACCAAGTGAATTGAGGACCAGAAAACCCCAAGTCCAACAGCCCAGAATAACCGATGAAGGTTCTAAATTTAGTGATATCAGCTGAACCAATAACCCGTCTTCCCCCACATTTTTCACAAGCCTCAGTGATACAGTTAAAATCCCCAGCTATGATAGACGGAATACCTTGAGCAAGGAGGGCATACAGATCAGACCAAAGAACCCTTCTTTCCCGGTAATCTGTACTTGTGTAAACAGCCGATAGAAGCCAAGGGTCTGAAGTCCCCTCAGAGATCCTAAGGCCAATCTGCTGGTTACACTGATGGAAAGCATCAATCTTTGCAGCAGAGGCACGCCAGATAGCCAACATTCCTCCCGACAACCCTTCAGCCTCCACAACATAGGAGGACCAAGAACGGGAAATCTGCCTATGAAACCAGGCTAGACTATCACCCGACAGCCTGGTTTCTAGGAGGACACATATATCAAAATTATATAACTGCAATAATCTAGTAAAAGAGGATCGAAATGAAGGATTTCGAGCCCCTCTGACATTCCAAACTAGGATCTTCATTCACAGACTGGAGGAGGCTGGGACCCACCCTGGTCCATCATAATACTATCGGCAAGTTCCCCTTTCAACAAGGAGCCTGCATCAGACATCATTAATGGACAAGCCTACTGACCTTCAGAAGCATAGCCTGTCTCAATGGAACGGGAAGGCTGCACTGTAGCTAAGGACCCTGAGCTCAGGCCCTCAATAACTCCAATAGCATTCTTCGAAGAAAATCCGACACTCCTCACTGATAGGTTCCCACCCAGCTCCTGGACACCATCCTGGCAACATGGGGTCAGAACCAACTGAGAAGGATGAAGCTAGACACCCCGCCAGATTTGGAAGAAGGAACCTTCCCTTTACCCTTCCGCTTATCCAATTTGGAATTAGACCACGAAGCCTAAAAGACTTCCGGTCTAGCTCGCTTTAAAGGGCCTGGACAAGCATCCCTACAGCCTCGGTGACCTTCCACACCCGCATCCAATACAAGAGAGGCAAAGGGATTCTTAGTCACAATAGGCTGATTCAGATAATTTCCCTGGGAGCCATCTTTCTCAGAAATAAGCAGCTTGGAATCCTGAGGCTCAGAACCGGCATGCCCACGAAGAATCGGCACGGCCTCCTTCCCTTTTGAAGAAATCTCCAAATCACCCCCGAAATGGCTCGATTCTTCAGCCGGATCAATCACCACCTTCAAGGCCGATGATGACCTCCGGCGAGCCAGCTTCACCGGCGACTCCCAACCATCAGCCTGAGCTCTATTGCCCAACCGAAGCCCGGACTTCTTTTTTAGGGCAGCCGCACAAGGAATCGAAGATGTCGTAGAGGCCTTCGGCTGCGTCACCCCCTTATCAGCCACCTGAGAAGCCGAGGCACCTCTCCTTTGGTGAACAGCAACAAGCCAAAGTCCAAAAGTAAGGTTGGACACAGAGCTCGCTCCCTCAGTCTTCTCTGGCGACAAACACGGGCCTCCCAGATGCAGAGTGCCGCAAGTCATACAAATGCCCTCCAAACTCTCATACACAAATGACTGCCAAAATGGGTGATTCAACCCTTGAACACGGACGCCTGGCCGGAGAGGGCGACTGAGGTCGAACTTGATGCATGCCCTTGTAATATTTAATAATAATAATTTAAAAATATTAGCGACGCAATTTAAGTCGCTAATGCATCGCTAATTAAATTTTTTTAAAAATAAATTAATTAATTAGCGACTCAATTGCGACGAGATTTTTCATCGCAAATATTTTTAAAAAATATTTTTAAAATTAGCGACGCATGTATGTTGCGTCGCAATATGCGACGCATTTAATTGCATCGCAATATATTGCAATGCATTTATTGCGTAGAGTCGCTGTTAAGCAACGCAATTGCGACAAATTAAGATTGCGACGGCCATCGTAGCCACGTCGCAATTGCGTCGCTAATGCGTCGCTATAGGGTGTTTAGCGACGCATTAGCGATGCATTTGGGCGTCGCTATATTTAAATTTTTTTGTAGTGCACCGATAACACCATATAAGTCATTAAGTATGCGTTGACGATCATAACCGTACTAGCACATCAACATATTGATGATTGAAATCGTACTAGTGAGTAGGTGTACCAAAATTATATGGGTACATCAAAAATACATGCTGGCAATCACAGATGATGATGACGGGTAAATGATGGAAAATTTTGAACTAGGCCGAAAGCGTTGAAAGCGACGCTTTTAAGCGTTGGTGGCGACGCTTTTGTTGCGTGGCATCGGATCAATTAGCGCGGAACGCTATTTCCCATCCATTGCATCGACGCGAATATATTGCAATGCATTTATTGCGCTCGCAGAGAGTCGCATAGTTAAGCGGACGCAAATTGTGACAAATGTAAGATTGCGACGACCATGGACGTAGCCACGTGAAGCCGCAATTGGCATCATTGCTAATGCTCGTCGCTATAGGGTGTTTAGCGACGCATTAGCGATGCATTTGGGCGTCGCTATATTTAAATTTTTTTGTAGTGTACCGATAGACACCATATAAGTCATATTAAGTATGTGTTGACGATCATAACCGTACTAGCACATCAACATATTGATGATTGAAATCGTACTGAACAGTGAGTAGAAGTGTACCAAACATTGAATTATGGATACCCATCAAAAATGACGCAGTGTCTACCGACGCAAGTGTCGGCAAAATCAGCTACATAGCGTCTCGAATCAAATTCTATGTATATAAATCTAACCTATCAAACTTCATATGTACAGTTTGATTCTTACATAGGGATCACGTGCCATCAATGTAAATCAATTCCGCATTGAGATTCTTCAGCTAGGCGCTCTCTTTTTTTAATTTTGTATGTTTAAGTTAGATTAAGTTTAGATCTATTTAAATTAGTGTCACATATTATTAGCCATCTGAATCAGATGTTTTAAACCAATGGGTCCAGCAAAAATTAGGGTCAAAGAAAATAGAATCATAGAGAAGCGCAAAGGAGATGCCTTTTTTTCCACAAGGACTAATTATTATGATAAATAAGGCTATAAGGCTGTACTATGCATAATTTACAATGTCACATGATCGAGGCCTAATCGACGCGTACAAAGGGCTAGACTCTTCCACCTTCAGACCATAAATACAATTAGAAGGCCCAACTTTAAGAGGTCAGAAATGATTACAATTGGAGGAAAATGACGTCAATGATTTGATTAAACATATAAGGTATTTAAGAGTTATCATCTCAGAGGGATTGAGATTGGAATGCTATCCGAATCTTTAAGGAATCCGATGCATCAAGGAACTTTAAATGTCATATCATTATAAATAAGAGAGTTCCCGTGAAGAGCAAAAACTTGCTTTCTTGTATCCAATCACAATCGCATTAAATAAAAAAAAAGCATAATGCTATTAATGTACAACTTCATGAAATTTTAAAGTTTAATAAACAAGATATTGAATGAGAAGTCATTAGTGTAATTGACTTAAAATCATAAATTATTTTAGAGGTAAAGCTAAAATATGAAATGAATAAAAAAATAGACCATCCACAGACGATTGGCCATAAGGTTGTGCTAAAAGAAAAAGTATAAAGTTAACAAAATTCTTCTCCACTAGTATCTTTGGGCTAGCAAACGGATAGCAGATCGGTCAAAGAACCAAGAGAATGATCAGGTATGACCGAGTTATTTTTATTAATAAGCCTTCTAAGTTACTAAATCCTTTCTTTTTGTAATAAATTGGGAAGAAGATGGCAACCAATCTTGTTTTCTCTCGGAGTGCTAAATTTTTATAGAAACATTAAATCCTAAAATCTCAAAAGCTCTATCTTTCAGTCCATCAAGATTTCCTCATATACTTTTATCTTGTCCAATGAATTCCCTATCCTATACTTTTTTTCCCAAGTTGAAATGGACTTAATTATCCACCTCCTTAGAGCTTGAGATAGTTATGGATCTTTTAAAATTTATTCACATAAATTGATTGTTGAACACTTCTTGGCTCTCAATTTTCTCAAACTCGATCCACCTAGCTTTCTCCTAAAACAAACACAGCCTAGTTTTAAGCCTGTAGGTTTAGAGCACTCAACACTAGGATTGAAAATTTGAAAACCTTGCAAGTTCAGAAATTTAATTGTCCCAAAGTACATTGTCTATATTTGCCTTTTTCAAATTCAACTGCTTTGGATCTAAAATACACACCAAAATAAAATTTTTAAAACTATATCTGATAGATCTAAAGTTTTTTGCTGACAACTTTGTTGGCCTCCTTATATAATTTCTCATCATGTTATAAGCTTCATTAAATTGTTATTGATCTTCCACCATTCTCTTTCAATTGCTTTATTTTGCAACACATCTGATTTCAACTGAATCATCATGGATCTCCAATAGCACATCCATGCCAAGAATCATTACCTATTATACCAATTTATACATGATTTATTTAATACATAAAGAAGAGATAGAGGTGCTTTAAGAGAGGAAACCTTCGAAGATCCTCTTTAAAGATGATCAATCTTCCTAGTTCTCTAATAAAAAAACATACTTTGCCTTTGTTCTCCTTACATTCATAGTTATATATGAACATACGTATTTACAACAATAACCTCCACATCTTAATAACTACATATACAAAATAAACATTAAAATAATTACTTTTAATTAATCAATAATCCCAAATTTTAAGTGACATTCTAATTTTAGAAAAAAGGAACACATAAGAGGTCTTTAGAAGGGAAACAAGGGTTTGAAAGCATGGCAATAAGAGAGCTCTATTTAAGAGTTCAAGTTAGGAAGTCAGGAGGACAATGAGATGGGGTTGTATTGTAAATAGTTATTTTTCATGAAAATTTTTGTTAGAATTCATGAATCATGCCAATCTCTGTCTACCACTTGAATTGTAATACCCTTATCCACAATTGTCCCACAACTCAAGTTTACCTATTTGTATTTGAGTTTTTGAGGCCATATGAACCCAATTTGTTAATAGGTTAATTGGGTTAGTAGGTGAACTTCAAGTGTTACAAATGATATCAGAGTCAATCCGAATGTGAAAAAGTTAATGACAAAAGGAATGGACTACTTATTATGGAATGAGAGTCCTATCGTGACATGAACCCATCCCTGTAACATCAATAGCCCCACTTAGAGTAGATTTTAGCTAGCTTGTAGCATACAATAAAACGTCATCGGATAAAGGAGGAGATTATAATGCCCTCATACATAAATAATCTTACATTGGATAAAAAAATAATTTTAAGAGTTAATAACTCAAATTCACTTATTATCGCATAACTTACACTTTTAATGCTACATGGATTTAACCTAGTAACGGGTCAATTGGATCACAAGTGTGCATGAGGCATTACATAAATAGTGAATAAAGAAATAAAAAGAGCATATTTTTTTCTCTAATAATTAAGACTATAATTGCAACTTGCAAACCTATTAGGAAAGCTAATCCCAATTTGGTTCCAGCTTGAATATGATGATAAGTACATTGCATATGAAATCAAAATCACTGAAACTTTTGGATTAGATATAGATAACCTAACTTAAACTAGAATAATTATATTTCTTTCTCTTTTTTTTTTTTTTTTTTTGGGGGGGGGGGGGGGGGGGGGGGGGGGGTGTGAGATATTAGTGATGGTTGTTCATGAATCAAAATTTAACTTTGTAGCACGTGTTGTATATTTTTCATTAGTAAAGCTAGTCAAAACATGTAAGTTCTAGGTTGACTAACTCCTCAAGATATAATATTTGATGCTTGATGGATATCTAAATCCAATTTGTTCCCGATCCAAATGTAATATACATTCATATTACCTGAATCTAAAACCAGACCTATCTCAATATCACCTCTAATAATAATGTAAAGCAAAAGACTTATAGGATGGCTGCTAAATTATAATGTATCCCACTAAAATATGTATATTCTATTCTAAATGCTCCGGTGACTGTGCCCCCAAGTTTAACTTTGCATTTTTTTTTTTATTTTTTTTTTTCACAAGGGTACTAAAACTAGACGATCAATGATATCTCTGTGATTCCCATTTCCTTTTGGTCACTGCAAGGTCAAGACCTTACACATGATAGAATGCTAGTACAATATTGATGCTAGCCTTGACATTATTTAGAGCTGATCCATTCCATTATATTTAAGCTATATGGCACCCATCATGAGGTTTCAGTGATCCATTATAACGAGACAGAAGCATATCTTGTACTAGCGGTGCATAGGATTTGATAGTTTTTCCTTCAAAATATAACAAAACAATGCAACCCTGCCTTTAGTGGTGATAAAAGTTGTTGTTTTTCTTTCTTACCAAAGTTCATCACATTTTTTGAAAAACTAAATAGTTATTGCAAAATACTGATGGCTCTATCGAAATTTTTAAACATGTTTGACATTGACTTACTATTAAATTATTTACAATGCTATATAGTTTAGGCACCTCAGTATGGCTCAAGTGTGACATGGCATATTCTTTTATGCTTAATCTCTTAAAATAAATGAGGTCTTCAATTTTTGTAATCAATTCATATAGCTAGCCTTATGACCAAGCTATCATGTTTCTTACACAGATAGAGCAGTAACCTCATGTCATATTTTTAGTTTATAATGGTACAAAATCTTGCATCATGTTTCTAGCCATGATAAAATAATCTAATGAGGTTAATTATCAAAAAACATGTTCATACCATCCCCAATCTAGCACAAAGATAATCAATAATTACATAAGAACAAAATCTATAAAATAATTAAAATTTCAATTCTAAGATAAAATTTCATTTTAATTTAAAATAACTATTTTTGTTATAAATATAGATAATTTCATTATGATAACTAATTCATACATACCATATTTATGCATATAATTTTTTAATTTTTTTAAAAAAATTAAGGAAGTGAATATAGATGCTTACGTCACCCTAATTTGATATACTACAATTTTTTTTGAGCATCTCAAAATTGAATGTTAATTATATGTTGCGGAATAAATGTTCCCAGCTCAATTTTGGCGATATCCCGTATGGTAACTCCTCTATATGATCATGATAGTTGAGAGAGAAAATTTTCTTTTGTAAGAGAGAATGAGAAAGGGGGAGAGAGAGAGAAAAAGAGAGATGAGGGCTTTGTGTCGAGGGGGAAGTGAGGGGGCACGATAAGTCTATCCGCGTGGAAAACAGGAAGCTGGTGCATCAATGCTTTTGGTTGCTTTTTATCAGCAAATGGTGTTAAAAGGTGACTCTAAGGAGGCCTCATGCGAAGGAATTCCCTTTTGGAAAGAGGTAAACCTATATTTTTTTTTAAAAAAAAACCCTAGCTTACCGCAACTTAGAATTTATCCATGTTTAGTTTGTGACCCCGAATATTATTTTGAAAACATAAATTATATCTAAAAATTTGAGTTGTATTATGTTAATTTTTAGTATTCGAGAATACATTTGGTTGGTATCTTCGAAAACTATTTTTGAACTTAAAAACAGTAAAAACTAAAATACGCGAGTTTTGAGTGTTTTGAAAAAGAAAGGATAAAAATCTGGATAACATCTAAGATGAATTCAAAAAAAATATTGCTCTAACATTTTTCAGATTCATTTAGATTTTTAGGATTATTTTGAAAAAGTGTTTTCGAAAACGATCCGCCAAACACGTTTTTTATGTTATTGGTTAAATTTTTTATTTTTAAAAATAAAAAATTCAATCCAAATTAACTACTAAACGGGCCCTAAAATATCCAGGCAGCGACAAGATATCCAAGACAACTCTTCTTCTCTACTTGCCAATGAAGCAAATGGCTAAGAACCGCTTGGGCTGGTTTTTATGGCAAATGATGCTAAAAGTTAGCTCTAACTCATGTGAAAGAAAGAGATTCGGTAGGAAAAGAACAAAAATTAAAAGCTTAAAAAATGTTATCGTTCCATTTTACATTGACCCTTGATTTTTTTTCCCCAAAAGCTATAAAATTTTACATAAAAATTTCTAGAATCTATCTCTATCATAGCATATTAGCACGCAATGATGATGTAACAGTAAATCTTCTATATAATATTAAAATTATTTTTAAAATAGGCTTTAAAATAGTTTAACAATTCTAAAGAATTGAACATGCATGCATACAACCGTGCATACGATGGATGCATGAAAGAACATTTATACGGTTAATCACCTTGCGTGATTGCATAGCACGCAGTGCGACCTTTTTTACCGACTACCTATGCAAAAAAAAAAGAAGCACTAACATTGCCGCATCCGAAAGAAATGATTCCTTGTACGGAAAAGAAGCAAATGAAAAAAAATCAAATACCTTCCCGTCCACAAGCTAAGATAACGCGTCTAGGCAAAAAAGGATAGCGCGTTCAAGGATGAGTGGTGGGAATGCTCTCCGGTGGCGTGTAGACTCTGCTCCTATAGTCTTCATCTTAAAATAAACTAGTTACTTTACGACAAGAAATTAGCACTCATGCCAATGGCCAGAAAAAACATATACATGCTTCGGAAGGAATTGTGAACTCCCACAAAGATTTCATTACTTGGCCTCCTAAGCTAAAACTTCCCTTCTTCCTTGAGGGACTAGAAAACGGGTAGCAATGGCTCTTGAAGCGTTCGTAGAAATGTTTGCTGAGAGGTTGGCTACCTTGATGAAGGATGAATTCGTGATGCTGTTAGAGGTGACAGGAGAACTTCAAAAGCTATATAACAAGACAAGCTTGATTATGGGAGTCCTTGGGGTTGCTGAGAAGATGGCGATTGATGACCCTGTCCTTCAGCAATGGGTGGCCCGACTAAAGGATGTCATGTATGATGCAGAAGATACCATCGATGAATATCAAACAAAAACATTGCTGGTACGCCCAAACCTTCCCTTGCTTTGTTCCTGCTTGGATCAGTTATTTTCCTGCTTTGCTCAGCTATTAGTTGGCCACAGTATTGGTAAAAGAATTAAAAGTATCAATGATAGGCTAGAGGTTATCAATAAAGAAGAGCACAATTCCACTTACCATCATCATCCACTTCATCAAGTACTACTTCTGGTGGAATAAGTCGTATAACATCTCCTTTGGTTGAGTCTGATATTGCTGGAATGAAGATTGTTGAGGATACAAGAAAACTTGTGCATGTGTTAACCAAGGAAACTCAAAAACACATTCAAGTACTTGCTATTACGGGGATTGGGGAATAGGCAAGACCACCCTAGCTCAGAACATATATAATGATGAAGAGATAAAAGCCAGTTTCCCTTTGAGGGCGTGGGTTTGTGTCTCAAACAATTTCAGATATTGGTGTACTGAGAGATATCCTTAACAGCTTAAATGTTGATTACCGTGAGGCTTATAGTAGAACTCAGCTCGAACCCAAGCTTGAAAGTGCTATTAGATATAAGAAATTCTTGATTATCTTGGATGATGTATGGAGCACACAAGTATGGACTGATTTGCTAAGAAATCCCTTGCAAAGTGGTGCGAGTGGTAGCGGAATATTGGTCACAACGAGGAATGAAGCTGTCGCGAGAGGGATGAACGCAGCGCCTATCCATCCGGTGGAACTGATGTCTCCTGAAGAAGGCTGGCAATTGCTTTGTAAGAAGGTGGAGTTGGGCGGTGAGGAAGAACAAATGGAGAATGTAGTGGAAATTGGGAAGCAGATGGTTGAGAAATGTGGCGGTCTCCCGCTAGCCATCAAGACTGTTGGAGGGGTTCTGTGCATGAAGGACAAGACTAGGAAGGCATGGGAGGAAGTCCTGAAAAGCTCTGCTTGGTCTTTGAGCAGCTTCCTGAAGGGGTGGAAGGGGCCTTGTACCTGAGCTATGAGGACCTACCATCCCACCTGAAGCAGTGCTTTCTTTACTGCTCTCTATTTCCTGAGGACTCTCCAATCGGAGATATCAGGTTGTTCAATGTTGGATCTCCGAAGGATTTGTTAGAGCCCAAGGAGATACCATGTTGGAAGTGATAGGTGATGGTTATTTCAAGGAGTTGGTTCAGAGAAGCCTTCTACAACCAGATCCTACATATTATGATCAAGGAGGGTGCACCATGCATGACAAACTGCGGTCTCTTGCTCTTTTCTTAACACAAGACGATGTCTTTGTTATGACAGATGCAAATGAACAACGCCAAGATAATTCCTCCACGGTGAAGCTGCGTCGCCTATGCGCGGTAGTTTCAGAGGAGAAGTCCAAAGTAGTGGTCGATGCAACCAGAAGGGACGACTCTTTGAGAACTCTGATGCTAGATGGATTAGCAATGGAAGAAAATGAGGTCAATGATCTGATTAAGAGCAAAAAGCATCTAAGACTCCTTCGGCTTCGACATTCGAGGATCAGTAGGTTACCGGAATCTTTGGGAGTTCTCGTACAGCTAAGGTACTTGGATCTCTCCTGGTCAGATATAAACGAGCTACCAAAGAGCATAAGGAACCTAGTAAATCTGCAATTCTTGATCCTCTATAGCTGCAGAGAGCTTCGTAATCTTCCTAGAGCCATCGGGAAATTACTCAATCTAAGGCGCCTCGATGTTCATACAACAAAATTGGAAGCTATACCTGCAGAAGTTGGGAGGCTGCACAATCTTAACATGTTATCTGGATTCGTGGTGAACAATGGCAATCGGGGCCACCGACAATCTCGTGATAGTTGGTGTACCTTGGAAGAATTGAGATCTTTGACCCAGCTTAGGGTTCTGGAAATTCAAAAATTGGACAGGGCATGGACCGAGGCCACTGTAAGGCAAGGTAGCATACTGCAAAATAAAGCAAACCTCCAGGTTCTATACCTTCACTGCACGTCAGGTGAAGCTGGATATGGAGAGGAAGAGACAAAGAGGATTGAGGTGGTTTTCGAGGTGGCACTCTGTCCATCGCCATCTCTGCAAACTCTTGAAATTGATGGTTTCTTCGGTCTCCATTACCCCAGTTGGATGTTAAGCAATGGTAGCATTGGCTTGCACCTTCAAAATCTTAGACGGTTAGTTCTTCAAAATTGTAGCAGATGTGCACAACTCCCACCTCTTGGAAAGCTCCCCAGTTTGGAGTACCTTCGGATAGAAGGGGCACCCGCAGTCGTAACCATAGGACCAGAATTTTTGGGATACGAAGCTGATCGCGACGGAGGAAGAGTTTTGTTCCCAAGTTGGTGGTGCTGAAATTAGAAAAGATGCACAATTGGGAGATATGGCAGTGGGAGGAGGAGCATGGCATTAGAATCTTTCCTTGCTTGATATTTAATACTCGATGACTGCCCAAAGTTACGGCATCTTCCTGCCTTCCTTGGTCACCACGCCACTTGTTTGACAAATTTGTTCATAACAAAATGCGGCAGCCTGGAAACACTAGGGGCATTTCAAACCTTTCTTCACTACAACCCTGCGGCTTGTAGATGACACATTGGAGTCGCTTCCGCAGTGGTTTTCTGGAGGAGAACAAGGGCAGCCCCAATTTCCCACTCTGAAGAGGCTATATATCATTGCCAGCGAGCAGCTACTTCGGAGATGCCTCACGGATGGCTCAGATTGGCCCAAGATCCAACACATCCAGTATGTGTACGCATGCACTCGAAGCAAATCTAAGTTCATCTACAAGACTCCCTCCTCATTCAATACCAACCTAGCTAGATGATGATGAACAATATATGAAAGATGATGATGACACCTGAGACAAAATCAAACGCATGGGTATTTCAGGTATTACGTTGCTCAAACTCAAACTTAAATCTATGTTTAGTTTATGCACAATATATATTTGATGAAGCAGCCCTTCATTTGAAATTTCTGACACATACTTTTTGCTGAATTCCAATGCAAACGTAAGTAAAAGTTTCCTGCACTGAACCACTTTCCATTAATGTTCAACACATAGACCATCCATCTTGGAAGGTGCATGAGAAATTAAGTGCAGTCGCCCTTGAATAATAATACTTGGGTATGTTTCACATTTATGCAATTAATAATCCACTGCATTGTTATCTATAAGTGATGCTTGCTTAGTATTAATTTTTTTAAAAATTGTGTCTTGATAGCTGCCTCTTATTATGTCCTCCGTGATGAGAATATGATGGGCCTTGAATTATATGCTAAATTATCTAATGATATTGACAAAGATTTCTCCTCAATATCATCAGGAAATCATCAGGATATATAGGTCAGGTAGGTTGCTTATGAGCCTTCTTAGTAATGATGTAACTTTGATAGACTAGACGGTAGCTGATGTCTTCCTATCTATTGATGCTATCTAGTCTCTTGCAGAGATTTTGATGATGGCATGGAAAGGATAAAGTTACTTTGATGGCTTCTATCGTCCTCACATAGAGGAAGGTTGAAAACAATGGCTGGGTTTATCAATCCTAAAGCAGTGCAAAAGAGAAGCTCCAACATGCATATAATGAAAAGCAGTGCATGGCTGCCTGCAATACAATTTTTCATTCCTTGGTGAGAAAACATCAACTCTCTCCACTACCAATTTTCTTTCATGTGGGTTTTGAAATTATAACTTTTTTTTCATTTTTGTGCCGACTCATAATAAATATAATTAGGAGAGCGTCCAACCAAATGGGCTCGATTTTTGTGATTCTTTCTTTGCCATTTTCTGCAATAAAGATGGTCATTGGAAATGAGTCTTACTTGACCATTTTGTAGTCTCGCATTCTGTATATAAGTTCCATACATGGCCGCTGCATGCATTGGATCATTTCCTGGTTCAGCATATGTTTCCGTATGTTGTGGTTCTCACAATAATGAATCTTTTGTCCAGGGTTCAAAACATTTTGCCATTGGCTCGGATATTCATTGCTTTAGCTACAAACAAATAAGGACTCAAAATTTCTTGAACACTTGAAACATGGGTGTCATCTGAGACTAAACATGCAGATATAATATCCCTCAGCCACCTCCAATTTTTCTCAATAGTTAATGATCATCTCACTTGTTATTTTTGTCAAATTGTCATTCAACCCACAGGTAGGGTGTTGTGTTTCATAGCATCTGTCTGAAAATTCTGCATGGTTGAGTTTCTATTCACTTCGGTAAAATGAACATGGTGGATCTTGCCATCTTAATTTCTAGCTGAGGAAGGAAAAAAAGAAGAAGAAGAAGATATTTTCTATATAATTATTGATTGCTGCTGTAATTGGCATGAAACTTTGGCTGTTTTGTACGCTTAGCTTCACGAAAATGCATTTACAAGAATCTTACCTTTTGCCATCTTTATTTCCAATGCTTTGTTCCATTATTTCACGTAGTTAATGTTGATGAGTATGAGTTTATTTTATAATCAGCTGTTATTATATTATTGGGACCTACTTTAATTTAAAACTTGGCTTTAATAGGATAATCAACAATTGGGTGCAAGGTGTTATCATACGGAGGTCAAAGCTCATTTAACAAGTTATCGAACCGGATTTTAAGAGAAGAGCAGCCTAGGTTTACAACACTCCAGAAGCTAGAGATTAAAGCCAGCGCCCAATTACTCTGAAGATATCTCGAGGATGGACTGGACTGGGCCAAGATCCACACGTTCGAAACGTGTATGCCCACAACGAAAGTAAATCCTAGCTCACCTGCAAGAGCTCCCATGCATTTGACACCTGCCTCCATGACGATGAACATGGAAGGTAGTGACACGGAACAGAAAGTACAAGAGTCAGTGAGAGAGCTATTTAATTGATGATATGAATTGCTCTAACTCGAAATTATGTTTAGTTCATACACATTATTAGATGACAATATGCATCTGAGGCTCTTGACTTGTGTGGTTCACTCAATTTCGCTTTGGAAATAAGAAGGAATCTCCTGCTCCAAGTCATGCTTGATAAAATACCTCGACTACTGATTGTTAATTTTCAGGTATGTTTCAGATTTACTTTGATAATCTCTGCATTAAAATGCATGAAAGATATTTGTTTGGTATGTCTGTATCATTTCTTCTTGGCAGCTGCCTAAATATCACACTGCTATGATCCTTGGTGATTGCAATGGGGAAGGAACGGTTCTTGCATTCAATTTCAAACTATTCCAAAGATCTGACAAAGAGAGTTCTCAAATTCCATATAGCATTAGAGTAAGTTGCTTATCGATCCTATAGATATTTTCCTCATAGTGCAATGTCTTTGTTTTCCATTGTTCAATGGCTTTCTTACGTACGGACTGATACCATCAAGTGCTTTCCAGATATTTGTAAATGGTGATGCGGATAGCTTAAAAGTTTGCCAATGGAGTTGAATATTCCTTACAGAAAAGGTTTCGAACCAGTGGCAGTGTCAGTTGAACTTTGGGATCTCCATTTGAGTAGTGCAGAATTAGAAGCCTCTACATGCTTGTAATGAGAAATTAGCGCTTTCCCACTCTCAAAATATTTTCTCTTTTGCAAGTAAAGAACCATTAGCTCTTTTATTTATCGCTATAAACATTTCATATATCATTACCCCCTTATGTCACTCGTGAGTAGAAAGTATGAATTTCCTATCTTTTGCACTCAATTCTTAACATTTACAGTCATGGTTGAAGCAGTTACCTATTCAAAGGAAAATACAGTTATAAAAATCAAATAAAGAATTCTTTGAGGGTTTTAAAACCTGCAAAAAAAGGTCACAGTGCTTGATTATTAATCATGTTTCCTGATGCTCAAATCCTAAAATACCTCGGACAGCATCAAATTCGCATAGCTTGACCCAATGTAAAACTAAAAAATCTAATGAAACAATAACATTGTCTGATCCAGTCCTTATGTATGTGGATGTATGATCATGATGTAGACACGTCCATAAGCTGTTGAATTGAATTCAAGAAAACAGATTCAAGAAGCTGGTCAAGAATAAGGGTGGCCAACGGATCAGATCATATATGGATCGAGTCTAATAAAAGTTGCCATAAAAATTATCAACCTGAGCTCAATCATTTATTAAATGAATCAGAATTTCAAATTCGAATCTGATGTTTAATAAACGTGTAATCTGACCCAACCCATTTAACCTGTTAATCAACAATAAAGAGATTAGATGTCAACTTTGTTAGTCCATTTAACCCATTTAATCTGTTTAACCTATAAACCAGCAATATAAATGGATTGGATAAATGGATCAATCCAATCCAATCCAACTAATTACTTAGATGGGTTAAACGGATTAAATAGGTTAAGAACATTAAACCCAAATCTGATCCCCTTAATATACAAGTTTAGATAAGCCAACCCATTTATAATCCAAACCTTTTTAACCCAAACCTAAATCCATTTATGGCAGATCGAATACGGATATTATAAACAGATCAGATCCATTTTTACCATCCTTAGTCAAAAAGCACCTTATATTTAAGTTCAACAATTAAACAAGTATTTACTCACTAGAAGGCTTTTGCACTTATCTACATGATTTTCATTGTTCTCACAGTGGTCATTAAAAAACAAGCTTGCCAATGTGTAATCATGTAAGAGGAGTGATTGTGTAAGCTTTCTAAAAACAGACGATGACCTAAATAGCTGAAGTGATAATATAAGATCACATATTAACTGTCGTCACATCATTTTGATCCATACCAAATTTCTAGATGAACAGCTAGACACATTTTTATGTACTACCAAGTGAATACTCATGCAGAGATCTAAGAATTTTGGTTACAACAAGACAATTAGGCAAATTCTGTAGTTTGACTGGCCATCAAAGACTCACAATTTTGTTGCTCTATAGAAATGGTTGACTTGCTTATAACTGAACCTAAAGAATAGTTCTAGATATGGTTATTAAAATTGTGTTAATGAGAATTAAACTTAATTCACTATGCGATACACTACATAAAGAAAAGATTTGAGAGCAATAAAGACCTGTTTGCTGCCGTCTCAACCAAATTGGTTCACCTTGAGGATTTCTTCATCATCATTCACTTTGCAAATAGTTACTCTTTTTGCTACCCAACTCACATAACTGGATTCAAGCACACGTTCTGTTAACATTTTTTGCTTTTTTTTTGGGTGCATTATTAATAATTTCCTAATTGCAACATCTTTGTTCAGTATATTGTGGTTCTCACATCATATTGGTTTCATTAGGGATTTAAAGTAGAATTTCTTCGGAATGGACCTTGATGTGAATTGCCCTAGCTACATATCAAGAAAGAGACTTGATGAGGTGCATGGATGCTTAAACCATGCTCCATCTGAGGCTAACCATCTAGGTATACATAAATAACTTCAATTTTTTTCAATCGGTTGAATGGATATTGTCTCCCTTAGTGAAGCAGTCTTATTAGCAACCAACTCTACCTTTCTACATTTTGCATCTTTCCTGTTTCTGTTTCTTTCTTGTAGGAAGTCTCATTGTGCTTTAATTTGTCCAATGGTTCCTATGTGTTACTCTCCAAAGTTAGATACAATTATTGATTGCTATTGTAATTGGTGTAAAGTTAGCAATTTCATCTATTTAATTTCATTAAGATGAATTTAACAAAATCATGACAGTTTTAATATGATGATTAGAAATAGTGTATTAACTCAAAAACTTAAAAAAATTTAGGTGAAAGAACAAATATGATGCTGCATAAAAATTCTGGAGCATCACCATTGATGGATCTAAGAACATGGTTGTGTTTGTTCCTGCGCATAATATTTGCAAAGAGCTTTGTTATACATGTGTTGATCTTCTGGCCAGTAAATTTGTTTTACAAAATGTGCCTTGTATCTACTACAAAATAAAATGAATTATCTTATATTTCCATATGGTTTAGTTCTTTCTCTATATTTTAGTACATAAAAGCGAGGAACATAGGATACCTGCATTGCTCTCTTTTAAAGCACTTGGTAGTTTGTACCATATTTCTTATTTCCCATAACAAAGATATTCCCCAATATAACATACCTTCTTTTCTTGAATAAACTTTGTGATGTCAATTTATTGGACATAAGTCCCTGTGTCCTTAAAGGTCTTGGTGCATGGAAAAATTTAGATGGCATGACAATCCACACATATGAACCTCAAAAGGCCTGAATATTGAAATTTAGTATTGAAACCTACTTGATGTTGTCTGAAACTGATTCAATGGCACTAGTGGTGAAGAACACCAGACCATCTGATATAGGAAACATATTATTGATTGATAATAAATTTGTTAATTGAAGGCTATAAAGCATAAGTTACTGACCAATCTTTCTTATAGGGTGCCACGATTGCGAGAACTCAAGCTTTCACATAAAAGTTTCGTTCCTATCAGCATGACTAGCCGAATCTTTCTGGGTTCATATGGAGTGCTAAGAAGGCACAGTTCAAACTAGGACTACATTGATGCAGAGTTTTGAAAGGGAGAAAGCGTTTGAATAGGACTTCTATGAAGGGCCCTCAAAATTCCTCAAAAATTGGGTAAGTTTTCAAAGCAATGAAGAGATATCAGCTACCTCTCTAGGCTTGACACATATCAACTTGGGCCTTTTATGCATTCTCAGTCATGGATTTGTGTACTGATATGGGAATTAGATTCAGGATCTGTCTGTCATGAATAAGAAGAAGCAAGGGTTGTAAAAGTAGCTCCTTGTGGGTGGTCAATCACCCTTTATTTGTGAGAAGAAAATTATCAACTGTTTCTGGGTCTTCTTTGCATTACTTTTGCCATTTGCCTTATTTATAACCATCATGATTATTTGTTGATTGATCCTTAGTTAGAATTTGTTGCTACAATCAAGCTGGTTCTTGGTCTCTTCTTTATCCCTTATTTCCACAATAATCTTATTCTTTGAAAAACTTATGTTATTTTCTTTTCTCGTGTACAGATTGAAAAACATTATCCTTGAGTTGATAACAAAAGGAATAAAATCAGAGATTAAAGTTGAAGTTCTTGGAAGTGAACTGTATTAGATGGACAACCTCAGCATTCTTAAGTTTAATTTCTAGAAACTAATCAATATCATAACTCCTTACTATTTATGCATTCAGAGTTTTGATGTATTCATATGTATAAACTATATTAGTAGACATTTTACAAAATTTGAATTAAAAAGATTGAAATTATTTGTATGATAACTTCAATTTGTATGTGCCTACATGAGACAATTAAGTAGGCTTTATATTCACTATTGGAAGGAATACATGTCTTAATTTTCTGCTGTTCAAATTTTTTCCACTGCAGCCTCAAAAGGTCCAACACAAGCAGTTCATTCTGAGTAGATTACTTAGATTCGTATATAAGATCACAATTTGCTTTTCATTCATAGCTTATAGGAACCCCTATTTAAAAACTAGTTCATCGTATCCTTAGATATTATAAGTCTTCTTCTTAAGTTGCCCATTTTATTTGTGCAAATTGCGATGTAGGGTGATACTTATTGTATCGAATCAGTCCTGGATATCTAAATATAATTTAAAAACATATTGATGGGGCCAATAGACCCCATGAATAATGATTATCGCACTCGAGCTAGACCTCCTAGTCGGCCTCGGTGTCGGCTTTTACTCGGTCCCGACAGTTCGTGTTGGCCTTCCCTACTTGACCAATCGGCCTTAGACTCGGCTCACTCTCACTCCTCGAGCAATCAGCAAAGGCCGAGGAGCCACTCCCAAAAAGAATACCATACTCTAGCATCGATCTCTTCTTCTATGGTGACCCAGCACGTTATATTGTTTCCACCTCGGCTCAAGCCAGCCAAAGCCAAGGTGTGCTGATAATGGTGTAAATGACCTCTAAGGATGCTGACAAAATTCATTGAAATCAACAATCCCCCTGCCATCAGCCAAAAAGGAATCATTTATGGTAGCTAAAGACGGGGAGAGGTGTTGGGAATTGTATCCTAAAGCCAATCATTTGATGATTGTGCTAATGTAAATTGTATATAAATTAATATATTAATAAAAGTTATTTGGCAGTTTATTTATTACAAGAACATCTTCTTAATACTCCTGATTGTAATGAAGCCCTCAGGATCTTCCTTCACGATAAAGGAGGATTTATCTTTGACCTTAAAAGAGTTCGCGACCAAATGATATACTATGACAGGGCCATAGTACTATCAATTATAGGACGTTGTATATCATATTTGTTGGTTGTACTCTTAACCAAGGAGTGTAGAGACACTAGTATGACATACAGGTGGAAGTGTAGGAGTACATTTCACCAAACGTGACTCATTTTCGGATACTCTACTGTCAAGAGTTAATCCGAGAAGATATAGGTATAAGTATCCTTCAGACCTGAAGATCACAACCAGTGGCTTATAAGCAACTCATTGTACTTAGATGCCAGACCACCTGGATTTCTAATCCAGCTACGAAAGGTTACTAGGTGCAATCAAGTACTTGTGGTAGTCAGTTGTGGATCAAGATAGAATTTGACCTATCCCGTTAAAAGGAGAAATGCTTTTGTTTCAATTTAGCAAGACCTTGGCCAAGGAACTTCATGTGAAAGTCACATGATCACTAAAGTTGATATCACTTTATGAATTTGCTATTTAGAGTTGACAGGCTCTTAAGCCATCCTTAGCATTTGTGGTCAAGAGGATGAATTATACGGTAACTATTTCTTAGGGTTCTTGGAGTTTGCTCGGCAACTCTTCGACCTATCCGGACGTCGGGTTCCATTGCTAGATGGGCACATCGATTAGTATAGAAAGTTGTTTCTATGCAACCGGCTTAGGTTCGAACCTAGAGAGTCACACGCATAGAAGTTTCCTAGGATGATCTATTTGCTGATCAACGATTGAGAATCGTATATGATTTAATTAATCATTTGATTGATTGAATTATCTCAATTGGGTTAAGTACAAGTGAATAAGATTCAATTTGATTTAAGTCCATTAGAAGGACTAGTCAATTTCAAATATTGATTTGAAATTAGACTTGATTTGGATTTAAATAGATTTAGGACTAGCCAAATTTGATTTGGGCTTGGACCATGATCTATGTGGGTTCAGTCAAATAAATTCAGATCAGATTAAACCATCACTTGAACCCAAACCTCTCGCATAAGGATATCATATGATGAGATGGCTAAAATCTCATCTCATGAGAGATTAAATTCTCATGTAGAATTTAATGCCTAACATTAATTTTCACCGAACGTCAGATTTAGCCATGACTCTTTGATTTTTACCAAACGTAAAATTTAGCCACGTCTCTATGGTTTTTACCGAACGTCGAAATTAAACCAAACACTGCATCTCCTTGGTTTTCACCGAGCATCGGAATTAACCAAGTGCCGTGCCTTCAGCGTCTCTTCGCTTTTACCAAACGATGAAATTCTTAATGTCAAAATTCAATGTTAAGGCTAAATTGAGACTATAAATAGAGGGCATTCCCTCATCAAAAAAACAAAACAACAATACACGATATGTCGTGGATTGTAATTCTAAAAAGGTTAGAATAAAAAATTATGATGATTCTGGTGTTAGCGGAAGCGTGGTAGATCTTAGAGGAAGATTCAAGTAGGAGGATTCAAGATCAGTAAAGCTATTTTTTCGCGAGCTAGCACTCCCAAAAATCCGATCATTTGGGGCTTTGCGTGGACGATACTAGAGGCCGGACGATTGAACGGCTGCAGAGCAATAAGGATTTACCTACTGTTCTTAAGGTAAGCGATTTGATTCCTAGATCTAAGGCAGGCTTCAAGATAAGTAGTATGACTAGTCATCTTGAAGATCAAGATATGATCTTGATATTTTATTTATATGCATATTTGGATCAATCGATCCTATATACAAGGTAAAGATATGATCTTGATGCATGTTAGATAGATTAGTATGTAATCTTTAAAATTCTGCATTGATAATTGTTATCAAAATTTTAAAATATGCCTGCCTCGGGGATTATTTCTCCCTACAAATGGTATCAGAGCGATGGTTTCGTATTGATCTAATTTATTATATGTAAATTAATGCTCCTATTAATTATGTAATCAAGGCTAAAATAAATCTCAAGTCTATTCGTCACAGATGGATTGAAAATCCAAATTACCCATTCAACTAGGTATTCTGTGACATATTACCGTAATAATTTAAATTGATCTTTGGCTTCAAAACACTGATTACACACACTCTCAAAGTATGTTTTATATTTGATACATGTTGATGTTATATAAAACATGATATTTGCATATTTAGTATAAAACATAGATATGATATATGATGGCCTGATGTCTATGTTATGAAACATACAAATATTTATGAGAGTCTAATTTGAATGTCAATGTTAATTCATAATCTCTTTAGATATGATCTAAATATAGGAATTATGAGTAGTAACATAATACTATGATGCTTGATTGAAATATATGACATGTAAACATAAATATATTTAATCCTTGGGTTAGCTAAATTGGGTCTATAAAGGGTTAGACCCTAAGGTTTAAATCAACTAGACTATAAGAGTATTTGATCAAATCTAATTAGATTAGGTTAAGAATGCTCTAAATCAAACATAGTTGTAGTTGATCATGTCCTTCTCTTTGATTAAACCAAATGGAAGTAGATTAGGATCCGTGGTTGAGTATAAATCTCTTAGATGGTCAAATCAGAATTGGTTAACCATATGATGTCAAGGTGGGTTGGCAAGTTGCTCTAGGATCAACGATCGAATGGTTTTTAATTGGGAGCTACTCATATTGATGCGTCTTTAATGAGTTAATGGCTTATCCCTCCCATCGATCTTACTCACCTGGTCAATGTGGTGAACCATTTATGATTCAGATTATTTACCTGATTCGGGTTGACCCATGCCTGTTAGGAAATTGTTTGACTGATTTAGGTGCCACTTAACTTGACTTAATCTTGTTTCATTCTACCAATTTCATAGATTCAGTGGGAGAACTTGATTAGTCAATTTATCTTCATATTATTAAAATCCTCTAAAATCATTAGGTCCTTAAAATAAAATAGTTATATGATAACTATATCATAGCCTCCCATTAAGGTGGGTGATAATGAGTCTGATGTCTGGATAATCATTGGAGGCACTCCATGCCTGGTGCTTGTCAACCATCGAAATTATCATTCATTATATGATAAGTCAGCGTAACTATTAAATAAATAGTCCGGTGAGCCGAGCTTCACTCGGGCTTGGTTGTCTATTGATATGTTATATTGATTATATCATTTAATGGTTGGACCTAACCAGAACTTTAGTGGAGGCACTTCATGCCTGCTGAAGAGGTATATGGGGCAAAACTGAACACTAAGAATTGTTTGGGGAAACAATTGGTTTTAAACTACTCTTAGATGCATATGGGTTAGCCAAGCTTCACTTGGGCCTGTATGTAGTTTATGTAGATCTTAATGCTCGCTAAAGAATTAAGAATAATTCTTTGAATTGGGATGTAGAGGATGCCAATTTGAACAAAATAGTAGAAAAATCTTTAGACTAAAGTCCAAGTCTTTAGAATGAATCAATTATATACTAAAAACTTTAGTTTTTCTTATGCAGAACATGGCCACTAATTTATCATTAAGGTCTCTATTGGATAGTGACAAGTTGAATGGTTCCAATTTCAATTGCTGGTTCAGAAAACTTAAGATCATCCTTGAGCATGAGAGGATTCTATATATTCTGAATAATCCTGCACCAAAGATACCTGATGCAAACACCCAAAGTTCTGAGAGAGACACTTATCAGAAGTTGCTCAATGATAGAACAAGCGTGCGTTGTATCATGCTAGCAGCAATGAACGATGAATTCGGTCGCCGGTTCGAGAATGCTCAGTCAGAAGAAATCATTCAAGCGTTGAATGAATCTTTCGGCACACCTGACGATGTTGAAAGACACAAGACTAGTTGTGCAATTTTCAATGCTCGAATAAGGGATGGATCTCCTGTCACTGATCATGTATTGTATATGATCGAGAAGATAGAACTCCTAAGCAAGCTCGGCTTTCCCTTACATGAGCAGTTGGGAAAAGATGTGATCCTGAATTCCTTGCCTCCATCCTTCCGACCTTCCTTACTCATTTTCGAATGACAAAGCCTGTAGTCAACTACCACGGTTTGTTGGGGTTGTTACAGAACTTTGAGAAGGATAACCAGCTCTCTAAGGGTTTGGTTAATATGGTTGAAGGATCTAAGGTAGGGCATAAACCCTTTGGGAAAGGGAAGAAGAAAAAGAATAATAAAAAGGTGCAACATGCTAGGACATCTATAAGGGGTCAGATGCAGTAGAAGAAAGTTGATAAAAGTCAAGTTGAATGCTTTCATTGCAAGATGCAAGGGCACTGGAAGAGGAACTGTCCTCTTTACATTGCCACACTTGATCAAAATAGGCCAAAGAAGAAAAGGAGCAAGATGTTGCTCAACAAGGTATTTATATGATAACACCTTGTAATTTTTCTGTATATGATAATCAGACCTAGGCATTGGATATCGGGAGTCCTTTTAACATTTGTAATTTATTGCAGGGACTACAGGTCACCAGAAGATTTAAGGACAATGAAAGATTTCTTAATATCAGCGATGGAAGATTAGTTCCAGTTCTGGCATTAGGAGTTCTTGAAATAGTTTTCAATAGAAATGTCATTATACTAAATAATTATCATTTTTGCCCAACGTTCTTGTTGAACGTAATTTCTGTAGGCCTTCTGGCCAAAAGTCATTATGAAATTTCTATAAAGGATGTTACTTTAAATATCATTATGAATGGAGGCACTGTAATGACTGGGCATTTATCTAATGACATTTATATATTATCACAGCCTGTGAATGTAGTGTACAATTCAAGTAAGCGCCCTAGAACAACTGATGTCACAGACATTTATCTTTGGCACCATCGGCTGGGTCATATCAATAAGAACAGATTAAACAGGTTAACTCAGGCGGGCATCCTTCGAGTTGATGATTGTGAATCATTAACTACCTGTGAATCATATCTTTTGGTAAATGACCAAGTCATCTTTTACTGGAAAAGGTGAAAGAGCCAAAGAGCTATTGAGTCTAGTACATACTGATGTATGTGGACTAATGAGCACTTGTACCAAAGATGGATATTACTACTTCATAACTTTTATAGACGACCTTTTTAGTTGGTTATGTCCATCTTATGAGTCATAAATCTGAGTCATTTGAAATGTTCAAACTATATCATAAAGAAGTAGAAGAACAAACAAGAAAAATATTAAGACCCTTCGATCAGATCGAGGAGGCGAATACCTTTCCAATGAATTTGTGACATATTTAAGAGAGAATGATTCTCTCCCAATGGACTGCTCCTGGAACACCGCAGCATAACGGTGTGTCGGAAAGAAGGAATCAAACTCTGTTAGACATGGTTCGGTCCATGATGAGTTTTGCGAGCTTGCCAATATCATTTTGGGATACGCATTAGAATCAGCTTGTCATATTCTTAATAAGGTTGCAAGTAAGTCTGTTTCTAAAATCCACATGAGATGTGGTATGGACATAAACCGATTATTACCTATCTGAGAGTCTGGAGGTGTCCGGCTTATGTGAAACGTGCAAAATCAGAAAAACTTGAACCTAAATCTGACAAAATTTTTTTATCGGCTATCCGAAAAGACCAAAGGATATTACTTCTACAATACTGAAGAACAAAGTTGTTCATTAATAATAGAGCATTTTTCTTGAAAAGGAGTTCCTTAGTGAAGGAACAAATAGCTCTAATGTTGAACTTGAGGAAGTTCATCAAGTAGAAGGAACAACACAAACCAGTGAACCCTTAAATCTGAGTTGATTAGATCAAACTCAAAACCCATTTTAGATGCACCATTAAAGCGATCTGATAGAGTACCACATCAACGGGACAGATACTTAGGTTTCTTGGTCCAGAATGATGATCCTGTTGAACTCGATGAGAACAACGAGGATCCGATCACCTATATGGATGCTATGCAAAGGTGACTCTAATAAATGGCTTGAGGACATGAAATCCGAACTTGACTCCATGAAGGACAATAATGTATGGACATTAGTTGACCCACCCGAAGGGATAAAACCCATAGGGTATAAGTGGGTTTTCAAGAGGAAAAGAGGCACAGACGGAAAGGTTAAGACCTATAAAGCACATCTGGTTGCTAAGGGGTATCATCAACGTTATGGTATGACTATGACGAAACTTTTTTTCTATGGCAATGATAAAATCCATTCGGATTATGCTAACTATAGCAGCACACTTCGATTATGAGATTTGGCAGATGATGTTAAAACTGCTTTTCTAAATGGTGATTTAGAAGAACAGGTGTATATGATACATCATAAGGTTTTATATCTGAAGATGAGTCTAAAGTGTGCAGGCTATTGAAGTCTATTTATGGACTTAAGCAAGCATCTAGGAGTTGGAACATACGATTTGATAAAGTGATCAAATCTTATGGCTTTATTAAAAATAAAGAAGAACCTTGCATTTATAAATGGGCTAACGATTCCGTTATTGTATTTCTTGTATTATATGGATGATATTCTCTTAATCGGGAATGATATCCCTGCATTACAAGGAATAAAGACATGGTTATCATCACAATTCTCTATGAAAGATCTGGGAGAAGCATCATACATACTAGGGATGAAGATCTATAGAGATAGATCTAAGAGGATGCTTGGTTTATCCCATCTACGTACATTGACACCATGCCAAAAAGGTTTAGCATAGAGAATTCCAAGAAAGGCTATCTTTCGATAGGCCATGGAATTCATCTTTCTAAGAAGGATTGTCCGACAACTCCTAATGAAAGAGAACGTATGAGTCGAATTCCATATGCTTCGGCAGTGGGATCGATTATGTACACCATGACATGTACAAGACCAGATGTGACATACTCACTAGGAGTAGTGAGTAGATACCAATCTGATCCAGGAGAAAAATACTGGCAAGTTGTTAAGACAATCCTTAAGTATTTGAGAATACTAAGGACCAGTGGTTAGTCTATGGAGAGTCCGATTTGAAACTTGTTGGATATACTGATTCCAGTTTCCAATCAGACCATGATGATAGCAAAAGTGTATCAGGTTTTCGTGTTTATCCTGAATGATGGAGCTATTTGTTGGAAAAGTTTCAAGCAACATACAGTGGCAGATTCAGTGTGCGAGGCAGAGTACAATCGCTGCATCAGATGCTGCGAAAGAAGCTGTGTGGCTACGAAGTTCATCTCCGAGCTTGGAGTGACACCTTCCATAGATGGACTAGTCCTTTGTACAGTAACAGCACTGGTGCCATAGCTCAAGCAAAGGAACCACGAGCACATCAGCGCACCAAGCACATACTGCGCCGGTTTCATCTTATTTGAGAGATTGTAGACCGAGGTGACATAAATCTTCAGAAGATTGATGGAAAGGAAAACCTAGGTGACCCATTTACTAAAGCACTCAGCATCAAGGAGTTTGACAACTATAAGTTGAAGATGGGTATTAGATACTGTAATGAGTGGCTTTAGGCTAAGTGGGAGTTTGTTAGGAATTGTATCCTAAAGCCAATCATTTGATGATTGTGCCTAATATAAATTGTATGTAAATTGATATATTAATAAAAGTTATTTGGCAGTTTATTCATTACAAAAACATCTTCTTAATACTCCTGATTGTAATGAAGCCCTCAGGATCTTCTTTCACGATAAAGGAGGATTTATCTTTGAAGGTCCTTAAAGAGTTCGCGACCAAATGATACTATGACAGGGCCATACTACTATCAATTATAGGACGTTGTATATCATATTTGTTGGTTGTCCTCTTAACCAAGGAGTGTAGAGACTGGTATGACATATAGGTGGAAGTGTAGGAGTACATTTCATCGATCGTGACTCATTTCCGGATACTCTACTATCAAGAGTTAATCCGAGAAGATATAGGTATAAGTATCCTTCAGACTGAAGATCACAACCAGTGGCTTACAAGCAACTCATTGTATTAGGTGCCGAACCACCTGGATTTCTAATCTAGCTATGAAAGGTTACTGGGTGCAGTCAAGTATTGTGGTAGTCAGTTATGGATCAAAATGGAATTTGACCTATCCCGTTAAAAGAAGAAATGTTATGTTTCAATTTAGCAAACCTTGGCCAAGGCACTCATGTGAAAGTCACATGATCACTAAAGTTGATATCACTTTATGGATTTGCTATTTAGAGTTGACAGCTCTTAAGCCATCCTTAGCATTTGTGGTCAAGAGGATGAATTATACGGTAACTGTTTCTTAGGGTTCTTAGAGTTTGCTCGGCAACTCTTTGACCTATTCGGACGTCGAATTCCATTGCTAGATGGGCAATCGATTAGTAGAAAGTTATTCTATGCTATCAGCTTAGGTTCGAACCTAGAGAGTCACACGCATAGAAGTTTCCTAGGATGATCGTTTGCTGATCAACGATTGAGAATCATATATGATTTAATTAATCAATTTGATTGATTGAATTATCTCAATTGGGTTAAGTACAAGTGAATAAGATCAATTTAGTTTAAGTCCATTAGAAGGACTAGTCAATTTCAAATATTGATTTGAAATTAGACTTGATTTGGATTTAAATAGATTCAGGACTAGCCAAATTTGATTTGGGCTTGGACCATGATCTATGTGGGTTCAGTCAAATAAATTCAGATTAGATTAAACCATCACCTGAACCAAACCTCTCGCATAAGGATCTTATATGATGAGATGGCTAAAATCTCATCTCATGAGAGATTAAATTCTCACGTAGATTTAATGCCTAACATTAATTTTCACCGAACGTCGGATTTAGCCACGACTCTTTAGTTTTCACGAACGTCAGATTTAGCCACGTCTCTTTGGTTTTCACTGAACATCGGAATTAAACCAAACGCCGCGTCTCCTTAGTTTTTGCCGAGCGGCGGAATTAACCAAGCGCCGCGCCTTCGGCGTCTCTTCGCTTTTACCAAACGATGAAATTCTTAATGTCAGAATTCATGTTAAGGCAAAATTGAGACTATAAATAGAGGGCATTCCCTCACCAAAAAATACAGAACAACAATACACGATATGGTCATGGATTGTATTCTAAAAAGGTTAGAATAAAAAATTCTGGTGATTCTGGTGTTAGCGGAAGTATGGTGGATCTTAGAGGAAGATTCAAGTGGGAGGATTCAAGATCAATAAAGCTATTTTTCCGCGAGCTAGCACTCCCAGAAATCTGATCATTCGGGGCTTCGCGTGGACGATACTAGAGGCCGGACGATTGAACGGCTCAGAGCAATAAGGATTTACCTACTGTTCTTAAGGTAAGCGATTTGATCCCTAGATCTTAAGGCAGGCTTTAAGATAAGTAGTATGACTAGTCATCTGAGATCAAGATATGATCTTAATATTTTTATTTATATGCATATTTGGATCAATCGATCCTATATACAAGGCAAAGATATGATCTTGATGCATGTTAGATAGATTAGTATGTAATTGTTGGGGAGATTGTTGAGAATTGTTGCCCCCAATCTTATTGATTTTGATGATTACCAAAAGCCATGAGTATATTAAAAGATGCAATGAGTTGATTTACATGAGCAATGAATTTATTTAGAACAATCAATGAGTAGTTAAGTATGACTTTAATCAATTTGAAAGTAACTTCAAGCTCCATGTTTAAGCTTTCAAAAAGGATTTTTTATACTTCATATCTCAATCAATGAGTTTTTGGAACATTTCTGAATTGATTCCTAATGACAATTTTATTGTATTCAAGTCAAAAATTGATTTAAAATGAATCTGGAATGAATTTCAAAGTCAATCAGAAAATTCTCTGATTTTGATACGTTCCGTAGCCGACTCTAGAGTTTCAGAGTCGACTCCACTCAGTATACAGAGATGTCTGTTTGTCTCGAGTCGACCCATGTGATTTCTCGAGTCGACCCCGATTTTGTCGAGCCGACTCCATGACTGTGTGAGTCGACTCCGCTCAGATACCAGAGAATTATTTTTCTGAGCACTTCTCGAGTCGACCCCTTGCTTTTCATGAGTCGACCCCCGACTGTCAGAGTCGACACATTATTTTCGATGAGTCGACCCTTTAACTTTCTGATATTTCTATTTTTGGTATCGCGTCTTCGAGCCGACTCACCTAAAGCTGGAGTCGACTCCAACAAATCTGGGCGTGATTTTATGAATGCCAACTCAGCGTCAACGGTAAGATTTTTCAATAACGGCTAGATTCTTTGTGTCTACGACATATTTTTCGCAGAGTCTATAAAGAGAGGCCCGTTTTCAAATCAAAGGGATAGATATACAAATCAAGAGAGAAAAAGAAAAATCCTCAGAAAAAAAGGAAAAACAGAGCGTCATTTGAAAAATCCGAGACTCAAAAATAGAGTGAAAGAAAAGGCGTGAAATCAAAGGAGACTTCATCTGTGTTCAAGTTCATCAATCCAAAAAAGTCTAGAAGAAAATCCAGAGCCACTCAAGAGCAATCAAGAGATTTCAACAGTTCAAGAAAGGAAGAAAAAAGCTGAAATCAACTTCACATTCCAATCTGTGAAGAATCTGAGCTGAGGCCCGATTCCACACTTCAAATGGAGTTTGAGGAAGAAGAAAAGAAGAGAAGCCTGCACTCAAATCAAATCTAAACAGGCTCTTCTAAACCTTACTTTTATTTTGAAATATCTGCTCTAAAGGAGCCATTTTGTATTAAACTTACATTTTTATCTTGTAGTTTACTAATTCAATCAGAGGGTTGAATTAGTGGAGGTAGTGTACTCGTCACAAGCTAAGGTTAGCT